>JAHREE010000454.1:1390184-1443159 GCA_033628505.1 Tringa tobata
GGACCCCCCCCACCCCGACACCTGGCTCTTCTGCCCCAAACCACGGCGATGCCCCCCCCTCCCCTGACCCAGCTGCTGGTGGGCAAGGAGGGAGGCTGGTCTTTGGCTGATGGGGTGATGCGCCGTTGTGGCCAAGCCCAGGGTACCAAGCCTCCCGGCCGCCCTCCTCCTCCTCAGAGGTAGTCGGGGAGCTTGGCCACGTTTGATGCGAGAGGTACAGAGAGGAGGCACAGCCTGGCAGGGGGCAAGCACGGCTGCCGAACTTGGGGGACACACATGTGGGACAAGGGAGGGCAAAGCCCTGCCAGCCCAATGGCTCTCGGCATCTTCCCAACAGGAGCCCGTTGCCCGACCTGCGGTCCCTTCGCAGAGCGGTAGGAAGGAGTAAGGCTGCAGGTGTCAGCACCCTACTGAGGGTGACCCCCCACCTTGGGAACTCACCCTGCCTTCTTGGAAGCTCTTTGGGAACAAGGGAGCGATCCCATCACGCGCTCAATGAGCCAAATACAGTACTTGTGTCAGCAAAATGAAGCACTACCAGTTCTGAGGTTCAGTCTGGGAGTAAAGCAGAAATAGCCCTCATTTAGTAGGGAGGTCACAGAAATAGCATTGTCCCCTCTGAGGAAAGCCGGGGGCAGTGAGGTCTCCGAGACAGAGAAAAAGGAGAGACACTTCTGAGATTAAAAGGCCATTCAGTAAAGAGAGAGCAAGGACACTGTGCCACAGGGAAAGGGCACACAGCACTTCCACCCCCTGCCAGAGAGGATGGGGGGCACAGGTCCAGCCCCCTCCCCAGCTACGATGGGGGCTGGATTTGGCTGCCAGACAGCTCTGGCTTAACTCTTCCTGTCCCCATTCCTTTCCAAAGCAAAAGGGATTTATGGGAGCAAGAGATGCACAGAGACAAGGCAACATTGTTCCCCCAGCCCACCCTGCAACTCTCCCGGGAGCACAGCAACACCTCCCAACGTGCCACGCAAGGAACTTACTTTCTTAGAGGATTGGGTTGCAGATGTTATTGCTTATTGCCAGCGCAGGTGAGTCAGCCTGATGGGAGGCTGATGTGCCACCTGAGAAAACTGTAGGTGGGAGGACGAGGAATCAGCTGGAGACCGGGGTGTGTGAATTTCCACAGCTAAAAATGAACCTTGGGGCTTCTGGATACGAGGCCAGACTGGGATGGTCAGGGCTTCTCCATCAGATCAGTTGGGACAAACTGCCCCATCACCCTCCCACAACAACCCTGGCCTGAGGCACCACCATTTGCATGCTGTATGCAGACAGAGATATCTCCAACTCCACGTTTCCAGGGTAGAAAATACAGGACAGAGAAAGAAATGAGCGCCTCGGGGGGGCGGACAACACTGCTTCGATTCTGCCAGCCTCAAATTAGAGGAAAAATATAATTGTTTTCAGCAGCAAAACAATGTGGCTGTGGAGCTGCGGCTGCAGTGCTCACACTTGCAATTAGACAAGAAAGGGCACCAGGACTTGGTCAACAAGAAACCCACAGAAGAACAGGTTTTAAAGCTGCTCTGGAGAGAGAAATGGGGCCCTGCATCTGGAAGCAGCCAAGTACAGAGTGAAGAAAGCAACACTGGGGAACAACAGCTCATCCATGCTCATCCTCCTGCTGGGATAAGCAAGACTGCAGGCAAGATTAGGCTTGGCAGGCAGGAATGTCAGCACAGAAAAACACCGGGCTCTGCTTGACCTGAAGCCCCCCCAAACAGCCCGCCACGCAGGATGAAAGGAAAGTACCTGGAAGACAGGCAGACGGGGTGACAAACAAGGCAGGGAGCCCCTGAGCACCAGACATGCCTCACAACTGGTTGTGGTGAGGAGCTGAACTCCCACATTCTGGATTGCACTTGGTAATATCAGCACCTACTGAAGGACCCACCTCCTGGCTGCTGCCCGCCAGCCTGGGGAAGCTCTGTGGGTCGTGGGAACTCGTGGTCCCCTAATAGTCCAACAGGCAGGGCAGACTGTGTGGGAAGAAAAGCAAAGCATCCTCTTTCCAGGGCTTTTGGGGTCATTTTGGTCCTCTGTGCCTTGCATAGTATTCTTCAGCTACCGAGGCAAAACACCTCTTGTTGTTTGGTTGCAATACTGCACGGGAGAAGCCTGCGTAGTGTCCTGGATCTGCACAGAGAGGACCTGTTATATATGTGCATTGTGTGTGTGTGTATTTTTTGTGTATTTTTTTTCCACCAGGAGGATGTTGAAGTTAACAACACTTGTCGTAGAGCAGGGAAGGACCAAGAGATGGTCCTGTGGTATGCACGGTGCGGGGAGCAAGGGACAGCCCATATCCAGGGTGCAACGCCTGTGCCTGCCCATATGCACAGAGCTACAGGGACCCTGTTCTCAGCGATCATTCCTTCTTTTTCCCACCTTCCCTGTGGCTCGGCTACACACCTGGACTAAGCAACGTGACCTACAACATTTGACTGTGACCCTGAGCCTCAGGGAAAGGCAAACCTTTTTGTACAGTGAGATTTCCTTTGCTGGTACCGCGCCACACTTCACTTCTCCCTTTTCAATTCTGTTTCAGTTCCCCATACAGGTGGCAAAAATGTCTACCAAGGTCCATCTCCACAGCATGGAGAACCATGGAAGCCATTGTATGCCACGAAGCTTGGCCAGAGCAGCCCTGGCTGTACGGCTGGGCTGCTGGCATGGCCATGGGAGCAAAGTGCTCGGGGGGAACCTGGGGAAGGAGGTGGGTGGGAGCACACAGGTGGGGAGGGGAGGTCGAGCTGCTTCCTCCACGCTGCCACCAATGGGCACCAGCTGGGATGCGTGGGATCTCTATTACTACCTTTTTTTTTCAAAGCCAGCCTCACGGAAAACTATAAATTAATCTGCTAATTAAATATTCAGGTGAGAGACCAGGGAATCTCCAGCCATCTGAGCAGAGGAGCGGCTATGGCTTCTTCCGTAGGTAATTGGAAGGGATCCAGCCCTCCCAGCACGTCCCCCCAGTCAGGACCTTGCAAAACCACCAGCCGCTGCTGTTCTTCTCCCGAACTTCAAACAAAGTCCCTTCTTTAAAGCTGTTGGTCTCCTCGTCGCCTTCAAAATCCGCCACTGCCACATAGAGAGCTTCCCTGGCGATGTCCTGACTGGAGACGGGAGCTGAGGTCCTCTCCCTGGCTTCCCCTCTCTCCACGGGCTTGGACACGACCTTTGGACTTATGCTGCTTTTCACTTTGGCTTCTTCTTGGATGGAGGCAGAGAGGAACGGCTTGGCTTTTGGAGGAACCAGCATGGGCCTCCCTGGCACCGGGGACGATCTGATTTCAGGTGCTTCCCGTGCCGGGGCCCTGAGCTCTGCCACGGGGCCAGGGGCAGGACCCCCTGTTTTCTTTGGGGGTGGTGGTCTGCGGGGTGGCACAACGGGGCGCTGCGGCGGGGGCTCCCTGGCACCCGGGGTGTTTGCTGGGCCCAGGGGAGATTTGGGCAGTGCCTCTTTCACGGCCTGGCTCTCCAGCTTGGGCAGGGGTTTGCTCTCTGTACTTGGTCGCTCCTGAAACCTTTCAGAAGCCTCTGAAGAGACCATGGTGTTACTGAAGGAGCTTTCACCAGCAGCAGAGTCCTGCTCAGAGGGTTTATCCGGGCACTTTGCAGGTCTAAGCTTGCTTCGCAGGCTGCAAATGTCCAGTTTATCATCAGCTGGATGTGGGTCAGTTCGGGGGGCTGCAGCGGGTTTTGGCCTGATCTGAGGTCTTGACTTCAAGAATGGATTCTGAGTGATGGGCTCAGGCTTGTCCTCCGCAGGCTCAGCTTTTGGCTTGGTTGGCTTGACAATGGGCCGGAGGTTTGGCTTCTTCACCTCCTTGGCTGACACCTTGTGTCCACATTCCAGTCCCATTTCGTTTTTCAGCTGGAAGAGTTTGCCCTTCTCCGGTTTCAGCTCAGGCTTCTTGCTGTCCTTTGGGGCCATCGACTGCTTGGGTGGGATCATGGGCAAAATCATACCTGGAGGCTTGGGGGGAGGCCTCTGCCTCTCCAGTAACTCGCCTTCTGATTTAATGATGGACTCCTTCCTGGGCGGCAGGCTGGGCTTCTCCTCCGTGTCCTGGTCCACAATTTCCTCGTAGCCACCAGCAAAGGCTAGGTCCCCGCTCTCGGGAGCCTCCTTCCCCTTCCAGTCTTTGGCCCACTTCCCACCACAGTCCGTACCATTAGGAGGAGCCTCCGGCAGAGGACGACACGGTCCCATTGCTTCTTCACCGGTGTTGCTGTCAGCTGTGGTGTCACCGAGCCGGAGCTGGGCCATCTCGTTGGGTAGTGGAGCCAGGAAATTCGGCCTGGAAGCATTGCTGGTTTTCTTGTACTTATCAATGAACGTGGCAGGGGCCCAGCCTTCCTTCTCCTCAATCTGAATGTACCACCAGCCACTCAGGTTCTTCTCAATAACCTGCCAGGAGGAGAGGAAACTTCAGACACGCATGTAGGAGCTCTCTCTGCACAAGAGGGGATGCTGGGTGTCTCTGAAATGATGTCAGGGTGGCACATGGCCTTTATGCCTCTCCATCCTGGTAACCAGAAGCCATATAATCACAGGACTGGTATCCTAACAGGAGGAGAACCTGCTAATGACCTTTGCCAGGGAAGGGGACCTGCGTGCCATAGGACTGAGGAATGACATAGCCCTGTCAAGGAGCTGCGGTTGAGCTGGCACCATTATTTTTTTTAATTTTTTTTTTGTGGTTGGACTGGATGATCTCAAAGGTCCCTTCCAACCACGAATATTCTGTGATTCTGTGATCCCGCCCAGGAGAGAGGACGGGGATGCTGGGTACTGGCAGTGGCCACTGCGCGGCACTGTTGGAGCAATCAAGTGTCAGAGACACTGCACAGATCAGACACTGCCCGGCCTCTGTGTGCTCCAGAAGTGGGGCTGGCACCTGGGAGAAGCTGCCTGGCACAGCTGTAAAGGGAAAAATCCTCTTGGAGAGGCACAGCTTACATTTTGTAAAGCTAAATCACATCAGCAAAAGGGGTTCTGCCAGCAAAAACGGGTGTGCTAGGAAAGCAATTCTGAAAGGGCTTTCAACTTTACACCTGGCCTCAATAAGAAAAAACCCACCATCTCTACGCCCAATTTGTGATGTGGTTTTAATTTCCAGTAGCTCAGACAACACAGCACCCAACACTTAGGGGACAGGAGGCCACCAAGAGCACCAGGAACTCCAAAGTCTCATGAGCTCATACAGGTTTCTCCCCGACTCTAGGAGAGCCCTGGGATGTTAACAGTCCACAGAAGCAATCACATGCACCACCATGCCCAGTTTCCACCCAGAACACCATGGTGAGCAAATCTTCCCTGCCTGGAAAGGGAGCTCCTGCCTGAAACAGGCCCCAGAGCAATGGAACGCTGCACTAACGTGAAAATGTGAGAAGGGAAGATGACAGTCTCACCTCTACTTTCATTCCTGCCTGGAAGCTGATGCCATCAGGGATGGTAGTCTGGAAGTCAGCGATGGTGTAATATTCCTCTTCCACTTGAGGAGGGACAGGAGGTTTAGGCAGATTCAAACCACGTGGCTATGACAAGAAAAAAGAAAACCCATCAGTGTGTTTCTACAGAAGGTGTGACGCAACACCCACACAGCCCACCAGCCTGCAGAGACACAAGCCAGCATGGCCAGGCCAGGGAGATCCACTCTGCCCACCAGCATCCTCACCAACACAAACCAGCAAACCATTTTCAGGCTGAGCATAAAATAGGTCAGTGCCAGAGCTCTTGTGGACAGCAGTCCTCCTCCCCAGAGGAAGGGAAGCCAGTCTGCAGCCTCCCACTGGCAACCCAGCCTTGTGGGACAGACTGGCCAAAAGTTCATTTAAAGACCACATGCAAAAAGAAGAGTCTTAAAACAGCAGGGAGGTGGCACATGTACTCCAGCCTTGAACAACAGAAGAGCACATGTTACAGGGGCAAGATCCCAGGTAAAGAATAACCAGCAACTAGAGCTCCTTTCAGTGCTCCTCTCTGAATCCCTTTGTCATTGCTGCTCTCCTACATCAGCTGGCACTTACTATGGTGAGATCTCGGCGAGGAGGGGGTCTCTGCCTCATCTTTGGTGACTCTGTGGAGGAAGAATTTCAGATGCTGTTGAGTTTCTGGCTTTTGGTCACATGCGTGTTCACAAAAGACAAGTGAAAGAGAAATCAGAAAGGAAAAGACCAAGCCTGCCCCATGGGCAAGGAAGCCAAAGGAGAAACCTGTCTGCCCATGGGTCACCCAGGTTTTGAGGACATCCCACTGGAAGAGGAACCAGCTTTGCATCATCAGGTGCTGCTGAGAAATACAGCTGAGGTCACCACATGAAACTGCTTTATCATTGCAGGCCTGACCCAGAAGACCTGACCTGCAGAGGAATTAAAAAGCCCCAGCTTCTGAGAGGAGAGCATCTCCAATCTGAGACGGGGAGGCTTTTATCCCCATCACATTTGCTGATCCTCAGCAGGTCCCTGGGCAGCACTGTGCTCGTGCCCCATCAGCCTGTGCAATGTCACCTCCGGACCTTGCTGCAGAGCTCACAGCACCTGCAAGCCTTCTGTCTCCCTCACACCCCGTTACACTGCCCAAAAGCCTACAGGAAAGGCTGCGCTGAGACCCCAGCCACCACTGGCCTCCTCCCGACCGGCCACTTACTGCGTCGGATGTCAGCATTGGGCAGGGGACGGCTGTCGAATCTCCCGTCCCTTTGGCCAGTGACCCCATCCTTCTCTCGGCTCGCCACAACCTGCTGCCGGGAGATGCCATCCAGATCCAAGGCACAGGAATGAGCGGAGGAGCCTGACCCCAGCTTCTGCGAGAACATCTCTCCATTCCCCTTTTTGAGGTAGGAGGCGGGGGCCCAGCCTTCTTGGCCTTGGTACCTGCAGTGGCAACAACACCGGTGTCACTGTGCAGAGTCCCCATACTGGACCACAAGCCCTTCCTGGAGGGGTGACCTACTGTGCTCGAGTGGTGTTGAGCCATGGGACATCCCCGGAGCCGCAGCTCAGGACACGTGTTGACTAAAGGTACTGCAGGATCTGGGCAAAAGGAGCTTGCTTGGAGTCATGCTCCGTGGCACGTGGGCACCTGGAGAGCTCCAGCCATGACTCATGCTCCCGTGCAAGCCAGCCTCCGCCAGCGGGCGAAGGGCTGGGAAAAGCACGAAGCCTGATTCCCTTTTCATCTCAGCAACGGCTCCAGTTCAGGAATGAAGAGCGCTGGCAGGGGAAGCAGAGGGGAAAACCAGAGCTCTGCTGCTGGGATTGATGTACCTGGTCTTTGGAGAAAGCACAAGCCCTCTGCCTGAGCGCCGGCAGCCTGGATCCCTTCCCTCCTCTAAATCTGCACTGTTTAGGAGAGAAACTGACGATCTGATTGAGAAACCACATCCGCGGAATCTCCCTGCCATGCTGGAGGGTCCCACGCCAGCATCAGAGACTCTCCCTGCTGGCTGGGCTGCAGCCACTACGCTCAGATGGCACCAGCTACTGAGCTTGTAATTGCCTTTAGAGCTCTCGTGGCAGCTCTCCTCTGCTTAAAAAGTCAATGGACATTTTTCTGAGGCTTTGCTGCTGCCAAGACCACAGGTTCAACGTAAGGTTAAGAAAATTGCAGCATGTGCTCCCACCCTGCTTCAGTCCAGCCATTTGCTAGACCTCAGACAAGAGAAAATGAGTTTCCAGGAGAAAACAAGTATCAGCTCGGGACGAGCTGGAGTCTTTGGCCTCAGCACACCCTGCACAGAGCAGACCTGGCCCGGACAATGGCCATTCTCTGCAGGAGCCTCCTAACACAGCCAGAGGATGCAGCCTGCCTCCAGGACACTCACTGGTTTTCCCATCAGCAGCACACGACCTAACACTGGTGCTCTCAGGCCAGTTCCCTTTGCGCTGCTGGAGCATGTGATGCTGTGACACACTCCACCTCCCAGCACCGGAAATTGGGGGATTTTAAAGATGCTTAACCACAGCTATGCTTGGCTGAAGCCCTGAACGTCAGCTAGCCTTAGTTTGTAGGGATGGAGAAAAATGAGTCCTGATACTCTGCCCTTCCCAATACCCTGGACTTGCCTTTGGACTCTACATCCCAGGCGTACCAGGTCTCTGCTTTGCACAGCCCCAGCTGCAGTGCCAGGGAAGGGGAAGAGATAGGGACGTTACCTGATTTTCCACCAGCCCTCCAGGTTCTTCTGGATCACCTCCACCACAGCCCCTTTGTCCAGGTTCATTTCATCCTGGTCTCTCGCGGTGTATGGGTAAATGACAGTGTACTTCTCCTCTGTTGGAAAGAAAGTGCAGTTTCAGAGAGATATTGTTTTACTGGACTCAGTTGAACAACGGTTAAGTGCTTTACATAACGATAATTCCTGTTGTAATACAGTCACAAACACACAGAGATATACAACCATTCATAAAAGAAATGCCAGTGAAATTTACTTCAAAACAAACTCAGCTGCATTTTGAAACGTAAGCTTTGGTGAGCTAGTCTGGCCCAAGGAGCAGTTTGTCTAAACCAGTTCTTCCTCTCCCTTAGGACTAAAGGTTCTTTTATATGACAGCTCTCCTCTCACCTGCTCTTCACAGAAGCCCTGCCATGCACTCACTTCAGTTCAAATTTCTTTCTCAGAGCCCTTAAACAAGAACTGTCCTCTACAGAGGGAAAGAAATCCCATAGACATCAGGGAAGTAACACCACCCACCACCCACCCCTCCCCAGATGTGCTCTCATGCGCAGCTCTCAAACCACTTTACAACAGCAGCTCTAGATGAACTTCCCTGTTCAACAGCTGGGTCCCCCAAAACACTGGACAAAGCCACGTGGCGAGCCTGGAGAAGAGTCTGGTGTCCTGTCCACTAGACCAAACAGTAAGCAGGGACATGGATGCTTCAAGAGGAAGGGAAACATCCTAACAGGCCATGCGGGCAACATGTCAGGCAAACAGGTCCATTCATCCACCCCTCTCCCTCATCTCGTCCCGTCCTCTCTGGAGGAAACCCAGGAAAGCAATTGCTTGTGCTTAAGCAGTGCCACAATATTTCGAAAGCCATTTTTGTGAAAAATCTGCCTCCAAAATCCACACCTCTGGACATTCATATTATTCCCACCATGCATGTTTCCTGGCTTTGTCCTCTTGGAGGAGCACAGCCCTCAAAGGGCCTGATTTCCCACCCCCTTCACGCAAATGAGTCAAAGCAGAAAATGTCCTGTTACATCCAGCAAAACCAAGCCGGCTCTTCTTCTCCTAAGCCCATCTGAGCCACCAGCTCCACGGCTCAGAGAAGTTACTCTTACAGGAAATAAGGCAGCAGTTGCAAGAAGTCTGCACACATGTTGGGGGAAAGCACAAACTCCAGCCTCTGTATACAAAACAAGCCTCAAAAAGTTAGAAGGAGTAGCTGATAGAGGAAAGAGAGGTGGATGTGAGTGGGCCTAATGGAAGGCTGAGGAGCATACACAGCACACATTGAGGACTGATACAAGCAGGGTCCATCACATGCAAAGCGAACAAACATGCACACAACGAGGCTCCAAGCACAAAACACAGGCAGCCAAACAAGTCTCTGTGAAGTCCACCTTGACCCCATCCACTGGTGTATAAGTCCCCAAGAGTCCGACGGCGGCCAACGTGCCTGGGCAGAGACCAGTATCTCCGTGGGACTGGGAAGAGCATGTTGGGGAAGCAGGAGAAGGACAAGAGAGGATGTAAGGAGGTGGCACTTCAGGTCCAAGAGGAGACAGGGCTGACAACAAAGAGTGGCACAAAGACTGTTCTTGCCTGGAGCCCCCTGGGGGCCCCCCCAAGTCTGAACCTCCCTTCCCACACTCATCCCCTCCCAGATGAGGGGCTGAGCCAGCTACAGCACTGCTTTGAGCAGCCAGTGGTCAATGGGAAGGACGTGTTCTCCAGGGGCGTTTCAGATTGCTCTGAGCAAAGGTTACAACCTTGCTGTTCTCACCATGTGAGCTCATGCGTGCTCTTTGTTCTGCATGGGTTTAGAAGACAAGGGAATTTTCCTAGGACCTGAGCTTTGCTCCTCCTCCAGCGCAGGTAAAACAGCTCCCTGGGGCCTAAAGGAGGCATTGGGATGGCAGAACTGGGTGTTCCCTAGAGGTGGCACCTTCAACCCCTCTGTGAGGGAGCAGAAAGGCCAGCAGTTACACCACCAGTATCCAGCTGCCCCACTCCTGCTACAGCTGGAGCAGAGCACTGGGCAGGCAGGACCACTATGAGCAGACACGACTGTGGAGCGTGTGTGGGTTTGTCCTTCCCTGGGCTCCTGCCCTGCCTAAGCCAGGGAGGGCTAAGCAGTCCTGAGAGCAACTCACTGCCGTTCAGCACGAAGAAGCTGGGGCAGATGTCTCCAGCAGCTTCTTACCTTCATCAGGCTGCATTGAGAACTCATCCTGAACACCATCCTGGGCCTCCAGACAGGTCGCCGGCACCCAGCCTTGCTCCTCCGATGTGCTCACAAACCACCATCCTGAGAAGAAAACAGCAGGCGGCTCAGCCAAGGGCTCCCACCAGCCAAAACCTCACTCCCTTCCCCCAAACCATGAGCCTGGGGGGCTTTGCCTCCTCCTTGCTGCCAACACAGGAGGCTGGGGTGACCCCAAAGCAACAGAGCCAAGCGCTATCTGAAAGGGAGCACAGACAGCAGCACAGGAGAACCACAGCTGAATGCTACCTAAACGCACAGTTCCTTCCCCACAAAACACGGGAGAGACTCTGAGAACTGAATGGCTCCAGCCATCGCATTTGCTTTTCATTTTTTTCCCTTTGTGGTTCATTTTCCCTCAGTCTGGGTCAGCAAGCCCAGGCCAATTAGCAGAGATGAATACACTGTCTGCAAATCGATAGCTGACTCCTGCTGCGCTCTCGCCTTCTTTACATTTGTGGAAACAGTAAATTTTAAAAGCTAAGAGCAAATGCAGGATTAAAACATGAGCTCTCCCAGTGGAAACCTAGCCAGCTCCGTAGCGGCCAGGAGCAATGCTGGGCCACCCTGGGTGTCCAATCAAAATAAACGTGTGCTCCTCAGTTATTAAAAGCACAAGCTATTTGTGTCTTTAGGGAAAAAAAAAAAATAAAGACTGCGCATTATCCTCAAAACCTCAGCAGTAAGTCATTTAGAAAGACAACTAGATTGTCAGGGAGGGAATCAACAGCTACCTGCATGGAAGGGAAAATGAGGGTTGACATTTGATAAATAAATTATTTGCTGTATCTTTTGAATTGCTGTGCTAATAGGTTTCACTTGCTTCAGGGTTGCTTTTATTTCCCCCATTCTCAAACACAGCTGCTGGTACAATGAATCCGCTGGGGACTGGGTTTCCAGAATTTTAAAATCTATTTTCACAATTTATCTTTAAACCCACCCCCCCCTCAAGCAACTTCTATTAACTTCAGGGAGTAATTTCCCCTTTTCAACAATCTCCAGAAGCTGGGCCCGCGACATGACTCAATCCCTTTGCAGAGGTTAAGAGCGAGCTGAAGTTTTGAAGCAAGCGAATGGCTCGGCTGCCTGTCCCTGCTCCACGGCCGGCTGCTCCATCGGGTTTGGAGGCAGGAATTGCGGATGCACAACGGGGGCTTTCATGGGCACCATGAGAGTGTCCCCCGCTGTCGACAAAACAAGCCTGCCAGCTCTGGGAGGAATTGTCCCAGGACCCATCGACCAAGTTTTTCAGCACGAAGAAGCATAAAGTAGAGACTGGAAAAGCTGGACGGCGCCTGGTGCCCTTCCTTTAGAGACAGTCCTGAAGTCTTGTCCATGCTCATACAGACAGCCTGCAGACTGAAAAGGCATCCCACCTCAACTGACCATCCAAAGACATCCCTGTGAGGTGCTGGAGGCTGTTTTGCTTAAGGACCTATTAGGAAAACACTGGCAATACAGGATTTCTATTCCTGCCCCTGCTCTGTGGCACAGTAGACCCAAAGCCCTCTACCAAGACAAACTCTCTGTACCTGATTCGTTCTTCTCAATGATATCCACCAACTGGCCCACGCACAAGCTGATCTCGGAGCTCTCCTGCTTCTGGTAGTCTGCCACCACGACATACTGCTCCAGCACCAAGGGGTCGACGGATGCAGAGTCAGCTCCTGCACAGGGGGAACAAGAACCGACCCACGCGCCAGGGTCAGCACCAGCTATGGAGAGCACAGGCCACCGCTCCCGAGCACCTGCTGGCCTGCGAGAAGCTCCAGGGCACCCTGGGGACCCCAGCGTGAGAGATGTGAGCCAGAAACTTGGGCAGAGTGAGGAGAAGAGAGACCAAACCAGCAGCCAGGTGAGATGGGTACAGCCAGGTGAGACCCTTCATTTGCTACCCACCTTCCTGCTCGCAGACAGACCCATCCAAGCAACCCCACCACCATGGATGTGCGTGGATGCTGCTGGAGACTGCGGGAGGCTCGGGGCAGTCTCCTGTGCACTGGCATCAGCTGCCCCAACGCAGGGACTAGTTCAGACCCCCAGACTCAAGACACACAACCTGCAGTGAGTTTTGCTGGTCCCACACACCCAGGTGGAGTGGTGTTTGTAGGACAGAGCAGCATCCTCCTGTCACCATTGCCCTTATATATTTCAGCCGCCTTCTCACTTGCCAGCACTGTGTGCTCTCACAGCTATTTGCTCCACTAACTCCTCCTGCTGGAGATAACAATTCGATGTCGGAAAATACAAAAAAAAAAAATATACCCCAAGAAGGAGCCAAGGGGCAGGATTCACCAGGAAGGAAGCTTTCCCCTGGGCAGAAAAGGGCTGGACCCCACTGGGACTGTTTAGTTTGAGGAAGAGGAGACTGAGGGGCAACCTCATCACTCTCTACAACTACTTGAAAGGACACTGTAGAGAGGTTGGTGCTGGTCTCTTCTCACAAGAAATTAGCGATAGAACAAGAGGGAATGGACTCAAACTGCATAAGGGTAGGTTTAGACTGGACATCAGGAAGAAATTCTTTACAGAAAGAGTAGTCAGGCATCGGAATAGGCTGCCCAGGGAGGTGGTTGAGCCACCATCCTTGGAGGAGTTTCAGAGTCGTTTAGATGTGGTGTTGGGGGATATGGTGTAGGGGAGAACTTTGTAGAGCAGGGTAGATGGTGGGACTCGATGATGCCAAAGGTCTTTTCCAACCTGAATGACTCTATGAGTCTATGATGCGGTGGAGGCTGCGCCGAGCCCGGGCGGGCTGCAGGTGGCACTGCGGGCTAAGGACAGGGGACACCCGGGAGCACTGCCAGCACCCCCCCTTCTCTGCCAGGGGACCAGCAGCGAGGCACCGCAGGGCGAGGCTGATTTGCATTTGGGGAGCACATTTAGGTTTAGGAGGGGGGCTCTGGACCTGGATGCACCACTCCGCTTTGGCGCTGCTCACTATGGGAGCGCTGCAGCAGAGGTTTTGGGTCACATCTGTACCTGCTCCAAGTTTGTCCCTACACACCGAGCAAAGCCGTCCTTTTCTCACACCTTGCTGTGTACAAGGAGACCATGATGTGACCTGGGGCTTTGTAGACCCACACGAGCAGACGCTGTGGGTGCTCAGAGCCGAGTCCAGCCTATCTGGTCCCACAGAGCTGGGTGCTCGCTGCGGCTCAGACTTCTACTAAAGGCGTTTGGAGACCCAGAGCACCAGCAGCACTTGCCCCATCTGCCTCCAAAAGCTTCCAAGTATCAAAAAGGTGTCAGAAACTCTTGTCCATGGCTCCTCTGTGGCGGTGTGCTCTCCCTGGTTTTCCCCCTCTTCTTCCCTCCCCCAGCTCCTGCTCAGGCCTTGGCCACCATGGCCATCACAACATCAGTTGCGATAACTTGCACCTGGACTTAGGGGAATGGGTGGCAACATAGCCAAAACACTGTCTGGAGTGGGGACCTAGATATGTTATTCCCATGAGAATATGACTATGGGTCAATTATCTTACTCTATAAATAGTGGACAGCCCAAGAGCCCTTTGAGCTCTCCTGTATGGCAGTGGCTGCATGCCAGGATCTCCCCTTGTGTGAGGATGCTCCCTTAAGGTTCTGCTCCTCGAGGTTGAGAGATTCCTTGCCGCAACAGATTGTCGATAAGTGACTAATAGCATGCTAAACTTTGAAATCTTAGCTAAGTAATATAAAGGGTTGATTGCGCATATATAATCCTTTAGACATAAACTGTTGACCAAGTCTGGGACTAGGATTGGATCCAGCCGCACCTAGACTCCTCTCTGAGAAGGAGTTTAGAAAGCAAGGGGGTCCTTTCTGAACCTCGTGACTCAATGGGAGGGTCTCCCTGACAGCTTGTCTGACTCTGTCCTCTATGCAGTAAATAATAGAGTGTACCTTGACATCAAATCTCATAAAACACCATCCCATTTACTACTGGTTTTATCGCACTTACTACTGATTTTGTTAAATCACTGTTTCACCTTAATAAATATTTCACTACTTCTCTCTTACGAGTGAAGTTAATCACTCTGCCCATGACATCCTCTCTACGCCAAGCCCTGGCCCTGGCCTCCAACCCAACACTGCCTTGTGGCTTTGCAACCTGTGAGATGAGGACACTATTCTATTACTCAGTTCTGCCCAGGTGTGATAAGAATTAAATAATATTTGCCAACTGCTTTGTAAATAGGATAGTGTTAATTGTTAGAGCAGGAGTGATACAAAAGAATCACACACCTGATCATGGGCGTTAAGTCAAATTTACAGGGGCCGTGCAAGTACTCTAAGCAGAGAGCCTCAAGTTTTGGGTCCAGGCAGAAATCACATCTGGCTCAAAGGCTTCCCCATCCCATGAGAGGTCTCAGCCTACAGAAGATCTTTCCTATGGAGGAACCTATTGCAGGGCATAGGTTCCCCCCCAGGAAACCTAGGGTGGCATAATCACCGCACAAAGGGATGAGCAGAGGTGGCCAAGATCTAGCAGGTCTTCAGCAATCCTAGGACGCTCTGCTCCCCCACAGAGAAGTTCACTTGTGCCCAAGGTCACAACCTCTCAAGCTGGCTCTGAGAAAGAAAGACCACAACAAAGACTTAAATGAAAAAAATGTATCTTCAGGACAGTCATATTTAAAGGAAGAGGAGGCAAATTGTCCATGTTATTCTGCTATAAACAGCACTTTGCAGAGCTCCAGGTGAGCTGGTCGAGTGCAGAAGACCTGTTACCACTAATGAAAGCTTCCTCCATGCCAAAACCCAGAGGTGGGGCACCAGATAGAACTAAAAATAGCCCTCTAAAATGAATCGTGAATGCTAGGACTATCTGTTATACTAGCTCGATTAAAGGTTTGTGCTTAAAGTGATCAGAGGATCTACCCAGCCCCTGAGAGAAGAGTAACAGCTACAGGAAGAAAGAAGTATTCTCCTTTCTGCCTCCCTCGCTATAATTACACTTATTGCTCTGAGGCTATTTGTAGTTTCAGCAGGCAATTGTGGATCCTCCAATGTACCTATTTAACCAGCAACAGAAGTGGTAAACTGAGCTTGCAGGAAGAAGTAGGAGTTAATTTCAGGATTGTCTTCACCTGGCATAATTGTCCTCACCACAAAAATACACACTCAAGTTAACAACAAAACATCATACTTATGGACAGAATTAGTCTCTTAAAAATAGCAATGGTGTTAACCTTACCATCTAAGATGAGAGCCAGTACTAAAGCCCTGCAGCTGGGGAGGGGAGGAAGCATTAGTACAGTCCAGAGCCCACAAGAGAGTGAGTTTTGCAGACAGCTGTAGGCAGGAGCACAGACTGTGCATCCCGAACACCCCTCATTTGTGAGACTGACACAAATGTGGTTTAGAGAAGGGATTGAGTCAAGAGACCGCTGAGGTCCTTGGGGTGGAACTGCAGAACTGATGCTTGCTGTGGGTGCAGGAGAGCCAGTGGGGAGACGCACTCAGCTCTGCAGGCAGGACCAGGCAGAAGCTGTCTCCAGGCAGTGGACATGCCAGCTACCAACCCAAACACCGCTCAGTGCACTGACCTTGCTCTCAAGATACATCACATAAGAGTGATGGGTCAGCCCATCAATCCTTGCAGATTTTGTTTGACCAGAAACTTGGACATTCACCCAAAGTGTTGAGATGTATAAAACCAGGTAGGAAATCTCACAGATACGGGTCGCTTGTCACATTTCCAGCCTTTCCAGTTTTGGGCTTTGCAGTGTCAGTGCCAAAAGTGAGGACTTTCTTTACAGCGCTTGGACACTGGTGCCTCTAGAGGGAAACAAAGAGCTCAGGACTGAAATAAAAGAGGCCTTGAAGCCTGCTCTTGCTGAACGGTCTAGCCCCTGCCTAATGCACCTTACAAAAATGTCATGCTTTATCCATCTTTGGATAAAGTTTCTTCCTCCTAGTCCTCTGGCCTATGCTAAGCTGTCCCATACTCTCAGGACAGCCCCTCCTCTCCCAGGGCTGATGAATTTGTGAAGATCGTACTGCAAAAATGAGCTTTTTCTTCCTCTCACGTGAAATGGGCACTAGATATTCCACTGTACTCTTTGCAAGCCCTCTCATCTCTCCAGGGATTTTTCCAGTACTGGAAAATAATCACATGGAAATACCATTCACCAGTGGGGTTTTAGAAAGGCCTCCCTATGGCTGCTGTAGGATACAAGAGCTGTGTTCTCCTTGTCCCTCATTAGAACAAATACTGTGCTTCGGGGTCTCGATGCCATTGGAGGCACAACTACATAGCACAGCAAAAGGGATGTGGCCGCACAAGAAAGCATCCAAAATAAAACTGGCAGGGGAATATTGGAGGTCTCTGCCAGCCTCCTCGGGCAGCTCCTCCCAAATATAAGCTGTGGAGACAGTTTCAGGTTCCCCTGCACTAAGTCAGTGCCGCAACAAACCCATGACTCTCCGTCTGTGCTTTCTGTTGAACTGCGAGAGGAATGAATAGAAACGCTCAAAACAGTCTTCTGACACAATGACTACTTTTAGATGTACCTATATCAGTGGCCAAGTCAGTCTTCAGAGTCCCAGAGTCTGGGGAATAATCCACCCCCCTTCAAGCTGCAGGCTGTATGGAGCCTGGGCCCGTGCCTAAGGCTCAGACACGTGGGATTACAAATACTGGTAAAAAACCTCAGCAGATGAAGCAGAGTTTATTTCCAGGCCCTCCTCACAACAGCAAATGTCACTTGAGTCTCTTGGCCACCACAGGAGGCCGAGGGCAGGCAGCACTTTAACCCACTTCGTATCTCAGTGTTTGCTTAAATCCCATTTCAAAACAGGGCCTGCTGTGCCAGGAGCTCGGGAGCTCTTTCCAAGGCTCTCCTGAAGAGCAGCTCACCCCCTCTCTGGCAATGCTGGGAGAAACAAGCAATTGGGAAACAATTCTCATTACTCTTGTTTGTTAGCAGCTATTGCTTGCCCCTCCTCAGGGAGGTTCCCTATTGAAAGGGGGCCTTGCATATTTGTTACCTCAAAACAGGCCTGGCTTGAGGAACCAATGAACCATAAGGGTCTTCTACAAAGAGGCAGAGGATTCAGGGTGACAGCAGCAGAACCGAGCTCTGCTTCTGCTGCCAGAAAATGCACGACAGTGAGAAGAGCCTCTGAACATGTCTGGCACCAGGCATCAGCCCTTTGTAATGTCACTGCGCATTCTTTCTACTCTGGCTTTCTACCTGGCTACCGCACACATGCCAGGTGCCTGCCCTGCCAGAGCAGGCTCTGCCTTGGATGTTACTCAACGTCCCCCTGTTCCCTCCCTCTCAATGGTGCCAAGAAAACAGCATCCCAAACAGCATCATCCCCGTGTCACATATAAACCCACCAGGCCAACAGGATGGCAGAGCGAAGCTGCCCATAAACCTGCAGTGGGAAGGCAGACAAAGCTCTGAACACAAAGAGGAGAAAAGTTCCTGCTTCTCTACCTGCTGGCATCCTTAAATTGATTCCTGCCCTCAAAGAACTGAGTTATGCAGCAGACTTTTTCCTCCTCTTCTCCTCAACCCTAAAGAGGAGGGTTTCTTCCTCCTACAAGAGGAACCCACTCATCTACAAGTGAATTTGCTTACCATCTTATGGCAGTCCCAACTCTCAGGCCAAAAACCTTTGCACAACCTATTTCAACAGAATCTCCATCCAGCCAAGACTCAGACCTTCCTTCCCAAAGATCCCTGTGCTATTTTTATACCTTATGCAGCTCCAGTAGCTGAAAGATGCCCTCCCTACTCCACAGGCTGAAGGCCCTTCCCTCCTCTCTCCTTCTCCTCTTTCTGGAAAGCTCAGACAACTGCTAAATCACACCAACTAGGTGGTCTTTCAGAGATGTTCCCCTCTCTTGAGAAGCAGGGGTAGAGTATCCGGATCCAAATGTCCACCTGAAAGGAACCCAGCTGGTGCAATCATGAAACAGAATGCACCGCTGCACTGGGAGACTTTCACCCTGATGCTGACCACCCTGCAGCTCAGACCCTCCTCCAGACTTGGGAAATTTTGCATCTCCATCCTCCTGGCTGCAGACCAAGCCCTGCCCTTCACCCAAGCCCTGCGACACAGCCCCTGCGTGTGGAGCTGTACTGACAGCCAAGCACCAGTCCCAGCCCGCCGTACCTCCTCTCCACTACTGCCCCGTGTCCACCAGCCACCACAGAAAGCTACGGGGGACGTGACAGCTTCTTGCAAGGGGCTTGCCCACCCAGCCCGAGCAGGTGTCCCCCCGGCAAAAGGCAAAGCGAGAGCAAGGGCCAGGTAGCGAGCGGCTGTTACTACCTCTCTGCAGGAAAGAGGCCGTTCTCTGGATAAACCCTGATGGAGGAACAAAATGACGGGAGAGGAGGCATGAGGCTTGGAGGGAAATGAACAGGGGGGTGGCAGCAATGGTGGCAACGACTCGATTATCAAGTGAATGGGGAGGTCAGCGCAACTTGGAGAGCTGCAGGCTGGGAACACCGTGGGAGGTGTGGGGTGACGTGGGACAGGAGGCTGCAATTGAAACCCTGTGTGGATGGAGGGGGAATGCCATGTCGAGGAGCCCCATACCCTGCGGGTTGGCTCGTCATGGGGCCAGGCCGTTGCCCCACTCCAGGGGACCATGGCTGGGGGTTGAAAAGAGGAGCTGGTGGAACCAGCAGAGAGGAAAAGAGTCCTTACCAGACCTCTTCTTTCCAATGGGGTCCCTGAAAAAGAGAAGGAAGAGTGTCAGCAGAGGGATGGGGGCAGTTGGGTTGTTGGACAAATGACAAACCTGCACAGGAAAGCACAGCAGGGCTGTGGAAAGCACCCCAGGAGTGCTGTTGACCACCCTCAACCTGCTAATGTCTCCAATGGTGACATGGGGCATCACCCACCTTCCAAACAGCCCACCTCTCCCCCCTTCATTTAGTAATTTAATGATTTTGTCTTTCCCAGGGTGAGACTCAGTTGCTGGCCTGGCCTCCTCAGTGGCTTGGTCTGACAGCCACAACTCCCACCACGTCACTTGGCAAAGGCGGGTGGATTGGGACAATCTGGCAGCAAAGTCAGGAGCTGGGAGAGCCCAAATCCCAAAAAGTGCTCTCAGCACAGACCACAGCCCCCACAGAAGTGGGCACCACTTTGAAGATAGACAAAGAGGGAAACACTGAAGTTCCTCCATGTCCTGCGCCTCTCTCAGGGACAAGGATGGGGAGTGGTTGGGGAAGGGGCAAACATTTATACCCCAAAACAGGACAAGTTGTTAAAGTGTTGTAGAGAGGATGAACACCAGTGCTGTGCAGCAGAAAAAGTGCCTCCAGGACACAGCAAGCAGGAGCTATTGGTGGTTATGAGGAGGCAATGAAGTAGCTTCAGACCAAGTCCTCTCACTATGGCCAGTACTGGCCACACGGCTGGTGAGATGGGTTAAAAACCACAGGTCCTGGGTCCCTTCTCTTATTTGAATGTTGCCAAGAAACATGGTTTCTGAATAGCCTCAAACCCAGGGCACAAGCACAACGAAATTTGGGGCATTTCATGATTGAAAACCAAACACCAAATCAAGGAAAATATGGGCCCAGAAAAGCCTCAAAGAAATCCTGGGTGAAGACACAAGACACTCAACCAGCCTGAAACCCAGACACATGCACCAGCCCTGTCCCCAGCCCAACCACTGCGGTCCACGTCACCACAAAAGGGCTCTCAACACTTTCATGTAATTTGCTGCTGTGGCCTTGAAATGCTCCTGGTAGCGTGGGGTGATGGTAACCTCCTCCCCATTCACTTAAGGAGGAGACTGCTTTCCCCGCTCCTCAGGCTTCACACGTGACAGACCAGGACCATCTGGCTAAGATAAAATATTCTAGTACCCGGGGAAACGCATCAATCCTTGTTATTTCCAGGGAAAGTAACAAGCGCAGAGGTGGCTCTGGAGCTTCCAAGGAGGAAAATATTCACCTGGTGGTAAGGGGACCCTCCTGAGGCTTCGACCTGCCTGACCACTGCTTAGAAAGGCCAAGCAGAGAAATCCTTCCACACTCAGCAAGAAAGCCAGCCAGAACTGGGCGACGCTTTGTTCTCTTTCAAGCTTATCTGCATTTTCAGACCATAATTACTGCAGACATTGTATTCCCCTAGAGTGATGGGGTGATGCCGTGACTTGGCTGCCTTCAAAGACTGCCCACCCACCCTGGCAATGTTTTCTGCTCACAATGCCTTATCCTCCCAGTCCCCCCTTCCCTTCGCACCTTAAAACTTTGATAGTCAACCATGGAGCTATCAATAAAATGCAACAAAGATGGACTAGAAACAAATGGGGCATTGTTATCTAGAAAATGGAAACTATCTGTTAAGTTCAGAAACCATAGAACTATGGAAAGACCTGAATACCATGTCCCAGGTACAGAGACCAATGGAGGAATCTATTGTTCAGAGCATCCCAAAGACACCTCTGAACAGAGACCGCATCGCAGAGCTAAATCAGAGTTTATCAATAAGCCCCATTAAATTTACCCCAGCTGAGTGGTACAGCAGGGAAGGGAAGTGAAGCAAGGCCAGATGAGCGCGCTGGAGATCAGCAGGTGGGCATGGCACCCTCGTGCTGATGGAAATAACTGTTGTTTTTCCCCTGCCATCTGCTAAACCTATTACTGTAACTCATCCCCCTGTTTCCTTTCACCGGCTGCTCCGTCTGAGTGAGGGGGCAAGGAAGGAGCTGCAATTTCACTTTGCTGCTGGGTTGTTCCTGGCACAGACACAAAGAGCTGCAAGTCTGAAGATCAGCAGCCCCAGCCCACCGCCTCAGAGGGGACAAGAGCTCAGACAAGACAGGAAACAGCAATAAACTCCCGGCAGCATCTCCTCCTCCTCTTCCATTCCCTGTAGACCAGAGAAAGGCATGCAGCAGAGCCTGCATGCACGGCTTCCTGGAAACCAGTGGCTCCAGAAGAAGAGAAGGAAAGGCCACTCTGCCTTCCACTGTGAATCTCATTTAGCTCTCACCCCCACAACAGTCAGGCTGCACAGATGAACCAGGCAGTCACAGCACAACTACAAGGCAGCCATACACAGCTAGGACTGTGTGCCACAACAGGACCTACAAAGCTTCCCAGGTGGCAAAACCCATAACCAGTGCTCCAGCCGCTTCTCAGGACTTTCCCAGCTCCTTGTGAGGAACAGTGAAGGCAAGGGTCCCTGTATGACTAGAGTCTCACTTACTTAAAGCACTGACCCAACAAGACAGTCTTAGGGTGTAGTGTCCTTCAAGAACCTAATAATTGCCCAGTGTAAGCCTGAAAGGAAACTCTCACACAGGGAAAACTCAGCACCAATCAATACTCCCCATGCTACCTTTTTATAGGAAAAGAGTCAGATTTCTCAAGTGTCTTCTCTAGTGTATCAGACAGCATCCCTCTGGATCCAGTGATGGCAAGGAGTGAGACGGGGAGCACAAGGCTGCGGTGAAGCAAAGCTAACAGCTTGGGAGGTAGGTTCAGAACAAACAAAAGCTGGCTGTTCTTCAGCAATATGTAGGTGAGCTGCTAAACTCCTTACTGCAGGATATTGCGGACACTGAAATTCTTCATGGGCTTACAGGGCCATAATTCAGGCAAGAAATGTTAATTAAAAAACATTAATTATAAAACCAGGAAAACCCTAGAGGCTAGGACAATATCTAGAGAAGAACTTACAAGCTTGCTTAACTTCAGACTCCTTCCTGAGGCACTCACATTTGGGGGCTGCTAGGCTAGGCACCCCGTGCCGCAGGGAGGAGGGTCTGAGGTTGCTACACAGAAGAACCCACCTTGCAGGGGGACTCGTGGGAGGAAGGTGCCCCAACATGCACCACCCCAGCTCCTGCTGCCCCACAGCCCTGATCACAGCCAGCTCACAGAGCTGGAGAGGGACAGAGGAGCACCAACACATGGATGACAACTGCGGCTACTGTAGAGCCAACCACACAGGAGGCACGATCAACACGCACAATGAGACAGACCTGGGGTCACCATTCCAAGAAAACATCTCCCACAGAAAAAAAACCATAGCTCTTGTAAAAAAAAATATCATTCTGTAATACAGTAATGCTGTGAAAATAGCTATCAGGAGGTAGTTCATCTTGTAAGTATTCAGCAAGCTTGGAGATATTAGAAGTTTTAGCAAAGTTTATGCAGATGAGACAGACTGAGAACTGGGGTACAAGAGAGCTCTTGTTTGGGAGAACTGATGTTTAGCAAATGCTCCACCGAGCACTGAATGGAGGCCCTGTCCCCCACACCGCAGTGCCCACGCTACCCCCGTGTTTAACCACCGGAGAGTTGGCCAAGCTGAACCTTCGGGCTCAGGAAGCTGTCCAGTCAGCACAGAAAACCAAGCACTCTCTCCACACAAGGAGCTTGCACCGGCACAAAGGGTATTTTTGCAGAGTGGATTTGACCTGCCTGATATTTCTGTCTGCTGTCATCTAGGAAAGACAGTTCTCAGCAGCAAAGTGATGGAGACCACTATTTTAGAGCTGAGATCTAGCCTGAGCTCCTAGTGACTCTGCACGTAGGCACCAGCAGAACTGCAAAACAAACAATTCATTTTACAAGCTGTAATTTGTCTGGATTGTGGGACAGGGCTCAAAAGCCACAAGCCAGCAAGTGTCCTTACCCAAGCCAACATCCATCAACTCCGGGATCTCTATTTTACCAGCAAAAGCTCTTGGAATGGCTTCCTAGATGGGACAGTCACTCCATCTTGGAGCAGGGACCTGAGCCTCCTCTTTTTCTATAAAAACCCCTGTCACCTGGCCCTGGAGTTCATGCCCGTGGTGGCCCCCAAACACCACACAAAGGTGACAAGGAAAACGATTGCTCCTGGAACAGCCCAGGCATGAGGAAAAGTAAGCACACGAAAAGCTGCAGGGAAACTGGAAGAGATGAGACTTGCTTCTAGAAGACACAAGCTATGAGTTTGTACTTCTAACTTACGAAAACAAGGGAAAGGAACAGATTTGGTCCCTGCTGCAATGATGGAAACGTGTTTCTCTCCAGCATCTTCTTCTGGCGCTTTGGACCAAACAGAAATCTTTTACCCACTGATGGCTGCCAGCACCGTGGCCCTAAGCAGAACCTTTCAATTAGCCCAAACAGGAGAGAAGCTGGCACAGTCAGATCACATCAGGGCTGATTATCATTTTAGCCCAGTTCTCCCTTCTCTGATTTATTGGGGCTGGTGCCTGCCTGGAGTCCCTGACAGTCTGTGTGCCGGAAGAAATCCATTACTGCGGCTGCCAGTGCCACCCCCACCTAACGGCACATCACCAGGGCTTCGGTATAAATAGACTAACGATGGGTTGCTGCAGGCATAACCTCGTTAGCAGCCTACGCTTCCTCATCTGGTCAGGTCCCAGCTCGTTATCATGCACCTTCCAGCCCGCACGGCACAGGTAGCCCCTGGCTAATGTGGTCCTTTGCTGATTCAGCAGAGCTGGGATTCAGCCCACACGTGGGACCTGGGTCCTGCCCGTCCCCCTTCTCCTGCCGGTGATGCTTCCCCTGGCACATGGCAGGGAGGAGCGAGGTCACTCCCTCTGTGCTTGGTCCTCCACCCCAGCAAGGAAAACATCCACAGCAGCGGAGGTGAGCCGCCCTTGAAACACTCCAAAACCCGCTCCCTTTAGCCAAGGGCTGTTTGGGAGAAATAGCAGGAATGCAAGCTGGGGATGGGAACTCAGAGGGTGCCCACATGTACATAAAGGAAGGAAGAAAGTAATTTTTAAAAGCTGTCCCAGGCTTTGGCTGCAAGTGGAGTTTGCCCAGGGTGTGTTCGCCCAGAGGAGCTACAATGCTATAGCCCCAAGTGGCCGCCAAAGTGACATCGACATTTCACTGGTGTGTTGGGGGAACAAAGAGCTCTGGCACGCCAGGCTAGTGGGAGGAAGGAGAAAAGGGGCCATTCTCCAGTAAGATGGGAGGAGGAGGGGAGGAGAGGCAGCCCCTCTGCCAGGGGTATGGAAACCGCAGTGAAACTTTCTGAGATTGCAACCAAATCTCTCCAGTTCCTGCCATGTGGTGGCAAACACCAGGTGGTCTCCAGGCCACCACAGAGCGTCCCTGGCCCTGAGCACTGCTCACGCTTCCCGGCAAGGAGAAGCGAAGCACAGGTCAGTGCCTTGGATCACAATCCTCAGACAGGCTTCCCACCTGCCTAAAGCGGAGTGCCGGAGCTGAAAGACATAGAATCATAATATGGTTTAGGCTGGAAGGGACCTTACAGATCATAGGCATGGTTCCAACCTCCCTGCCATGGGCAGGGACACCTCCCACTAGAGCAGGTTGCTCAAAGCCCCATCCAGCCTGGCCTTGAACATCTCCTGGGATGGGGCATCCACAGCTTCTCTGGGCAACCCGGGCCAATGTCTCACCACCTTCACAGTAAAGAAGTTCTTCCTGAAATCTAATCTGAATCTCCCCTCTTTCAGTTTAGAACCGTTACCCCTCGTCCTATCACTACACTCCCTGATAAAGAGTCCCTCCCCATCCCTCCTGTAGCCCCCTTCAGGCACTGCAAGGCTGCTGTAAGGTCTCCCTGGAGTCTTCTCTTCTCCAGGCTGAACAACGCCAACTCTCTCAGCCTGTCCTCGTAGCAGAGGGGCTCCAGGCCTCGGATCATCTTTATGACCTCCTCTGGACCTTCTCCAACAGGTCCATGTCCTTCTTGCGCTGAGGTGGAATGAGGAAGTGTTCAGTGCTTCCTTTCTCCATTTTCAATGTCTTTGGGGTGCATAACCATAAACCGAGGCAGCAAAAGCTGCTGTCCCCAAGACCCACGAGTGCTGGGAAGCTGGGGCAGGGACCCACTGCTGTGAGCATGACCTGTGTTAGCAGATCAAGGGCATAGGGAGATCCTCGCCTGCCTGGGCTGCCTTCCTGCCAGGAGAGGACCAAGCGCCAGAGGCCACCTTCTAAAGCAGAGCACAGTGCTACAGCGGTGTCGCTGGCTGAGATGGCAGCAGGGAAAGCCACCCACTCTCGCTTCACACGAAGCTTTGAAGATCAGCTCAGCTGGGAAGCAGCAGCCCAAGTGATGTGCACAGTGCCTTTCCTGGAGGATGTTTGCTTAGTGGCAGCAGGACAAGGTTTCTCATCCATCTGCGGACTAGGCAAGTCAGACGTGGGGTTTCTCTGGTTCCCACCACCCCACAGCCCACCCAGCAGGTGGAAAGCACTGCTCCCAGGACACCCATTTGGGTGGTAGTGGCTGGGAAAGCCAAGCAACCTCAGCGAGCAGGGAGGAGCAGCAGCTGAAGTTCACCGACCAAACCCCTAGCTGGGGTCTCCGAAGCCAAGATGAGCACAGATGTAACCCCAGGTGCTGCAGCCTCCACTGAGACTCAGGCTCCACCTCTGCTATCATCTGCTCTTGTAGAGGTCATGAGCCCTTAAGCCTTCAGAGACCCCCAGTGCTGGGACTACTGCCCACCCCAAGCCTGCGCTAAGCCTCGCGTGATGTCCAGACCAGGGAGTGCACACCAGACTTTCAGCCCTGCCCTCCCTTTGCAGGAGACCTGCTGGACTGACAGACCCAGCACATAAGGATGAAGATATTTTAGAGAAGAGGAATTTGCACCTTTTAAAGACATCAGGACCTCCTGAAGCAGGTAGCTTTCAAACTCTGAATCTACAGCCCCCAGAAGGAGTGAGGAAGGGTGCTCAAGGACATTTTAAAGCACATTAAGATAAAGTAAATTTGCTCTACAGGTGCTTGTGCCCCTACTGGAAAAAAAAAATTAAATCAGATTCATAAGCTAAATTGTTCCAAACAACAACTTTAAGTGTCTTATATATGATGGGATGCTCAGCTACCAAAAAACAGCAATGAATGATGCTTTTAATAAAGGATGCCTCTCATGGCCAGGGGTACCTCCCGTACAGAGGACAGCAGCTCTATGGCCCCTGGAAGCAGCACAATGACGGCTCCTTCCACAGTGCGCCCCGCTTGTAAAGTGTGGACAATTATTAAATAACCACTTGGGGTCTTGCTTCATTACAGAATTAACCTGGGCTCCTGCATGTCGCAGAGCCGAAATTCAGCTGGCGAGGAGAGTTCTCAGCTGAATGCCTTGACTCAGCAGTGGCTTTGTGCCCAGCTGTTCAGACTTCCCCAGCCTTATTCCAGAAACCCTCTGCTGTGGCTAAAAACGGCTTTAAATTGCAAAAGGGTGGATGGGAGGTAAGGGGGGTGCACACAGTAACTTCCCACCTCAACAGCCGAGCATCCTGCTGCTGGTCAAACCTGCTGAGATACGCAGGGAGCAGGAATTTGATGATTTCTCTCCTTTTAAACTACGGTCTTCATAGGGCTTCCATCCAACACCAGCAAGAAAAATACCACATCCCCACAGATTGCTAACTTTCCGGATGATTTCTCTTTCCATCACCATTTCTGTTCTCCCTCCATCCCCCACCACTGCTCTGTGGAGTCACTTCTTCCCAAATGTAAGCAATCCCTCCGGATCACAGCCCCACTGACCCACTGCCTGGCAACCCTCCGAGATAGAAGCAGTTGAGTTATCCCAGTCCAGGGCTTACTGGACAGGGATCCACGTCACGAAAGCCACCGGTCATCAATGCCAGTGGAAACACCACAACCTCAATCCACTCTCGTTTGAAGTGGTCCCTCCGGGCAGGAGGATGCTGGAAAGTTGGCGGGTATGTACAGAGGGGATGGAGGAAGGGCTTCACCTCCCACTTTCAGCCCCTGACTACTGCAGACTCCTGTCTCAGCTCTGCTTTCTGCTGTGATCTACCTCCCAGCTGGAAGCGACAGTGGAAAAAGGATCCACAAGTCAGTTTTTGACTCCTTCCCTCTCTGCTCAGTCCTCGTCCACTTGATCTCCCTTTATGCTTTGGGGCTTGTAGAGCAGGTGAGAGATTGAGCAGGCTTGAGGAATTCGGGTTGCAAGGCTGGTAGCCATCAGCAATTCTGGTTTTGTTGGTGCTGCCACCACTGCAAAGGGGCACTGAAGGGAGCTGCACTGCAGGAAAGCAGAAGGAAAGCCCTGGCTCAGCCCAGGAAAAGCTCCAGCACTGGGGAAAGCAGACACCACAGGAGCCTGGAGATAGATGCATGGACTGTCCAACCTCCTCTTTCCACTCACAAACACTGCCAGATCCAAGGACTAAATTCATCCTTTGCAGTTAAACTCAGAACTTCACACACTGCAGTCAACTGTGGCCCCTCAAAGTGGTTTGACATTTTGGGGTGATGCGAGTTAGGCAGATCCTCTACCCCTGCCTCAGAAAATAATCAAGCCCAAAGGCAGGTCCCCTTCACTGCCACCAGCTGCCACTCCTGTGGGCACGCTGTGACCCGGGGTATCAACTGGGGAAGCTGAGGTGAGGGATGCAGAGCAGAAGGGTCCAACCATGGTGCCTGAAGAGCGGCTTCTTGGCTTGGCACTGAGCACGTTGACCAGTCCTTCTCCCCTCCCTCATTCCCACCTTTCAGCCACCCAGCAAAAAAAGCCGGTTTTTTTTTTTTTCCTTTTTTTCTTTTTTTTTTCAATCCCTACTCTGTTCATGGCCTGGCTCCCTTTCAAATTCCCGGAGAAAGTATTTATCTGCTGGATGAATGATGACATCCGGCCAAACCCCAGACACGCCATCACGTCTGATCCAGCCCAGCCGTCTATCACAGCTCTCATCTCGTTATTGGTACGCTGGCGGCCGGCCAGCACTCGGGGCTCGGGAAAGGGCTCCCACCAATCTCTCCAGAGGAGAGAGTCAAGGACTTTTATTAATTAGCATTTTGAATTGTAGCTAATAAATACCCCTCTGGCATTCAGGCTGGGATAGCAAACACAACAGAGACGTCCTTGAGATGCTGTAGCATTTTGCTGCTGGAGGCAAATGGACAAGAGTCACCTGCTAAGTCCTTCTGCGTGCTGCAACCTCACCTCTCCTCCCCAGAGAGGAGCAGGCAGTGGGATGGAGCACAACCCACTGCTGGATTCAGTGGTGCATCACCCGCTTGCCCATCCAGCACTGCAATGGCCAAACACTCAGAAACACAGGGCAATTTTGCAGTGAGTGCAGTTTTGCACCCGGGAGCTGCTCAGCAGTCCCACAGGACACTGCAGGACGTATATTGAGGACAGACCCCCCAACACAACCACATGCTGGAGACTGGACTTCAGGCTGGTGCCTCTGCTCCCCTTGTCTGTTGGACCCAAACCAGGGAGACAACGAGGGACATAGCACTGATCGCCGCTGGAAACCCCCACTCAATGTCCTTGCAAGCTCATCTTTTCCCCGTGTCTCTTGCTTGCCCCTGAGCTGCTGCCTTGGCTGAGGGTTGACCGCCGGGGTGGCAGGTTAAGTGGGGAGCAATAGCTGGGCAGGACAGATGAGAGCGCCAGCCGACAGCAAGCAATTAGTTAATGGGCTCCAGAGCCCTCAGACCAATCTCATCAAGTGACTGAGAGCTGCAGGAGGAATGATGACAGGCCAAGCAAATAGAGACGGGAGCCAAAAGAGGAAAGCAGGAATGGGGGGAAGGGAGAATTAAGAGAGGGAATGAAAAAAATCGAAAATGCAGGGAGAATATATAGTCCACATAAGTGTAATACTTAGCCGGAGACCTGAAAGGCTCAGTGTTGCTGCTCAGAGGAGAAAAACAAAATCCCTTTATCTACCTCCCCACCCTTCCAATACAGAATGATGTCAAATCAATTTACTGCCTTTCCTCTCACAATTAATCAAGCCTCCTCCATTGCTCAACCTTTGGTAGAGCCGCGCATCGTGTCACATGCAGCATCAAGAGAGCAGCGTAGCAGGAGATGGAGGCGGCTGCTCAGATTTATGCTGCTTGTGATTAGTAAGAGATGGGTGGCTCCTGGCCAAAGTAGCTCATAGTCACAAGACTTACAACCACACAGAGTTGCGTAAGGCACGCAAAATTCCTTGCAAACATTCCTTGTTTCGCATGGAAAGACTCCGGAGCGTTGTTATGGATGGGGCTCATGGACATGGCTAAGGGAAAGGGCCCTTCAAACAAGGTAGAGGTTGTTAGTGACCGTGTGAAATGAGGCTTTTCAGACTGACCATGTTTCTGAAACAAGCATTTGCAAGTAGAAAGCGGCTTGGGAGGAGACCAACACTTCATGGGGTCCCACAGAAGCGTTTCCACTCCCCTGCTGCAGAAGGCTATGCCAGGAGTTGGCAAAGTGGGCAGAGGTGTCCACCTCAAGCTGCACAGCCCCCATTCCCTCTGCAAGAAAACATTCAAATCCCAGATCTGTGACTCACAGGGGCACCACTGATGAATGTCAGACTCTTATAGATATCAGCAAGTTCAAGGGATTTTGTGTTTTATCACCATCCCAGCGGTGGCAGCCACCCAACCAACTTACTCTTTGGGAGGTGTCAAGTCATCAGGTCGTGTCTCAAAGAACTGGAGAACCTCCTCGCACTGGGAGATGTAGGGAGGCAGCTGGATCAGAGCCTGTGGAAAAAACAGTGATGGTAAGCATCAAGACTGAGCAAGGAGCTGAGTGAGGACAGGCCCTCAGGAGCCCAGGGGATGGGTCATGGCATGAGAAGCTCGGCACCCACATGGTTCCCAGCACACAGGAGCAAAGAACCAAACTGGAGAAAGCTACTGCAAACACACACCAGAGTGGAGCAAGAACCAGACAGCCCCCAGTTACACCCACCACACCACCCCAGCAGCGACTGAAGGAGGGTAAGCAGAGGCTGCCCGGGAACTGCTTAGCCCAGCCTTTTGGATAGATGTGTCCTCGCTGGGTAGGAGCCACCAGGATATCCATCCCAGCATCCAGCCTCCCGGCCACAGCAGAGCTCAGTTTCCCAGCTGTGCCCTGGGCAAGGAGCCATCACTCTCGGGAAAGGCTGGGCAGTTTACACATGGCAGACTCTCAGTGCCATCAGCCCTGACCGGCACATCCCAAAAATGCTCTGGTGGGCGATGGCAGCTCGGGAAAAGGTAGGGACAGAAGCAACAGGAGGCAAAAGCACAGACACCATCTCATCAGGGCAAGGGCTGGAAGGCTGCTACGCATCTGTCAAATGGCCTGAGCTATAAACTGCCTCCGCTTTTCTCCTTTCCCTTCGCAGAAGCCTGTTGCAAAAAGACAGGCTTCAGCGGTGGGACTTGCAGGGTGACAGCATGCATGTCTGTGGGAGCTGGGGACAGAGTCTGGGACAGCAATATTTGCCTTGGGCCAGGGCTCTCGTAGGTCCCTTCAAACACGGGCTGCAGCAAGGGCTGGGCAGGGGAGGTGGGATGGGGGGCTGCCTGGCAGAGACCCCTGCCCTGCTCTCTGCTTGTGAGAGGGAATGGAGTCACAGATGATGGTGACTGCAAAAAGTGAAAAAAACCCAAACATGCAACTGAAAAAGGCACGATTTGAAATCAGGGAGCAGTGCTGCAGCCCAACCTGGAATAGATGTTTAACCAGTTTCCTATATAATTCCCCTTCCCCTCCATTTGCTGTCACAGCAGTCTCGTGACAGCAGTGTGGGCAGACCAAACCTCCACTCATTTCTCTATTGGAGACAATGCCACATCTGCAAAGCCCCGGGGTTACCACACAGATCAGATGTGGCTCCATATTGACCTAATTGCTGGCCCCCAAAAGCCCTTCCAGCCGTTCAGCAGACAGTCATTCACTGCCAGCACAGCAGACAGTCAGACCACTAATCATGGGCCAGCTGCGATCAAGATCATGTGAGAGACAGGAGAGAGAAAAAGGCTCGCTCCATGGCTTTTGGGTCCAGGGAAGGGCTATTCAAAGACCAAGTTTTGTGGGAATGCCATCCCATGTGGGTACCACTTCGCAGTTGCAGGCATCCTGTGAGCTACGCGATGGGGGCATGCAAAAATCACTCTGATTTTGTGGCCTGGAGAAGGCTCCATGCCTTATGATAGCAGGGGATGATCGCAGAAAACACCCTGTGCTGGAAGGACGAAAGGCAAGACCCACAGCTTGTTTCTCAGGACATCTTGAAGAAAGCCCACTTAGAGCTGATTCCGCTGGCATAAAGACAGACAGGCCCTATTGCATTGAAATCCATTTTCCAGGGAGTGAGAAAGGATTGTTCTCTAGCAGCAATTTTTTTAGTGGTCCACCCAGTCTCGTTGGGTTAGAGCATCGCATTGCAATTCCTTCATCAACCCTCCAACTAACACTTCCTCAAAATCCCTTAAACAGGAGGAAGGCAGCTCCCACACCAGGGGAAAGACCAACAGATATAGAACACAAAGAGAATAAACTGGAGAAATGGGAAGACATTTCAGGCCTCTGCTTCCCCTCCTTGTCATTCCTATGGCTGTTTGAAGTCTCATGTGGCCACTGGTGGCTCTTACCCATTGCTCTGATTCTTTTCTTGCACCTTTCCTTAAACTGCCACATTCTTCTTCCAGGCAGGACCTGGAACAGAGCCCTTCAGCAAAAGCACTGCCTTATGAAAGAAGTGGTTCCCTCCCTTGCTCCTCTGGCCTACTTCCACCCCAAATCTCACCCACCTTTTTTCCAGGGCTCTCCCAGGGAACGAGGACACCCCACTTCTCTCTCAGGAGATGGCCAGAAAGCAAAAACTTTCTTACACAGTGTTCTGTGGGAACTTGTTCACAACATATTCACCTAACCTCCAAGTCTCCCTCAACAGGGCCAAGCTGGAGGAAATATTTTGTATTTCTGTCCTGCACCATCACCCTCCAAGCACATGCAACGTCCACCTCCAACGATAAACATGGCAGTAAGAGTGTGCTGGGACCCTGCAGCAGGACGTGCCCAGCAGGGACATCTCTCTGCTCTCGCTGACTCCTTGCTCATCCTATATCTCTGCAGCCTTTGGTCTCACACCCACCTTCAGCTCAGCAGCTTTACGGTTAAGTAGCAACAACTGGAAGGCCAGGCACAGTGTACATTTTATTACTTGGTAATGCATTAATGGGAGGAGGAGAGAGCCGCTCTCTAAGTGGGGCATATAACATCAGCCATTATGTTCCAGTTGTTAAGTCAAATGGATTCATTATATATGTTATGCCACTAATGGCATCATTCTGAAAGAGACAGCTGCAGCATCTTATCACTTAGGGACTTTTTCTTCCCAAAAAATTAAATTTACGGATGTGTGTGTCTGCATGTAGCTGGCATATTTTAGTGACTCAGAAGACAAGGGGCTGATCACGCCTGGCTGGAGCCCAGCGGTTCCTCACACCATCAGCTTCCCCCATGCTCTTTGGAACACGTAGGTCCAAGCACACCTTGTATTATAACTCCAACTCTCATCTGCTGTCCCGGTCTGCAGTGGTTTTCACCCACAGCCTCACTGCAGAGCTGTCAAGATGCATTCGCTAATTCATCTTTATCCTTTGTACTTGTTAGTCCAGCCACAACATCCCTCCCATAGGTCTGGCTGAGTCTCAAAACCCACAGTCTTCCCCACCATGCAAAACCCTAGACCATAATCTCTGCTACACCTCCTGCACCTACAGAATGTGATGGACATTTCACCATTTCCCCATCTTCTCCCTTGGGTTTTGTGGTCTTTGGATATGTTTTCAACAGCATTCAGATTGGATTTTGGAAGTGGTAGACTTACCTCCAAGACTTTTCCATAGCTGCAAGTACTAGTGGAATTCTTTGATGGGATGAGATCTGGCACACTTTATTTTTATGAAAATAATTTTTTGTGAACTTTAGTATTTTGGGTTTTTTTTCCCTGAAAAAAATGCCCTAATGCCATGATTTGCCTTATTCTTAAGCACAGTCTTATATTCTTCAAGAGTATGGAGCAAATCGTTTCTGCCTTATCAAGGCAAGGACACAGACAACCAACTGCATTTTGGCTCTATGATGAGATGATCTCTGTTGGCTTCCAACAATTTTCTGCAGCTACAAGGCATCTTATGTCTGCGCAAGTAACTATTTTGCATAACCAGTAACAGGAGTTTATGTTCCATTTTGGGACCATCCCACCAAGAAAGTGTTGTACTCTACATAAAACAGAAGGTCTGTTCCCAGCAGGTGGGAAAGGAAAGGCTCCCCGAGGAACGGAGTCCTTCAAGCCTAGTCCTGCACACAACCATTTCACTCCAAACCACCCACCAGGCAGGACATGGCCAGGCAGCCAGGTCCTTTCCAGCCCGTCTGGGAAACTGGTTCTGGTTTGCAGCTTGAGAAAGGAGAAGAGAAAGGGAAAGCACAGCAGCAGGGTGCAAGCTGGCGTGGAGCTGGGCCTCCAAGCCCTCAATATTAATCATGTGGAGTAAAAAGAGAATCAGTGGGTGGGGTTTCATCACAGAAAGGGTTTGATGGTGGGGACAGCCCACATTCCCCGTTATCCCAGCACTGACAGACCGCTATCTACTATCAGTCAAACAGGATGGAGCCTGATCAAGGTGGCTTCATCTTTGGTTGACACTAGAAACCTCCCCATACCTTGCAGTATTCGTCGATGGGTATCAGGCGCTTGACTGCAACATCGCGGATGTGGCTCCGGCGGAAGAGGATCTTCCCTGAAACAGGAGAGATGGAGTGAGAAGAGCAGGTCAGCATAATGCCCAGGAACACCCTCTGTCAATCACTCTGTCAGGACCTACTCCCTGTGCATCCTGTCCTCACCCAAAGCACCGTACCTATAGAGAAGCACGTTCCCTTCCATGGATTAAACACCTTATTAGAATAAAGAACATTTAAAGTGGCAAGTATGTTCAAGGAGAGATAAAAGGAAACAATTACCAGCAAACTGCATCCCCTCCTTTTCTCACCAATGTGGTGATGATGGAGGAGCAGCCCTTATCAAAGCACATGCCTGGATACCTTACAGTCTGCTGCCATGCAGGTCCTGGGTGTACAAGCCCACTGGCAAATGCCAGAGACACAGACATCCTTGTAACGCTGGTGCAGGTAGGACCCTTGGTGCAGGCTCCAGGCTGGCTCAGGGCATCCAGGTCTAGTGTGGGCAGAAGCCAAGCCAGAGGGTTTCTCTCTGTGCAGGTCCCGTGTCAAACTGGTCCTCGAAGCCACAGTGTCGGGATTGCAGCTCTGAGTCAGACCTATAGGATTTTCCTTCCTGTCTGGGGTTTATTTTTGTTCTCCATTAATGGGATCCTCTTGCCACTCCATTTCCTCCCCTCTGGCTTGTGGTACAGGCCTCTTTCCTTTGAAGTCTAATGAGTCCTAAATGCTTCAAGCTGCTTTCACAGAGAACAGCTTCTCTGGCATTTAATGACAAAAGCCATTAGCAGACAGTGAAACAGACATGAGTAGAGGCTCGGTGATCAAAAGGACTGGTATGTGATAGGATTTTGGACTGGGACTTCCCAAAGCACCAGGAACATACACTGGCACTGCTTTGCAATACAATCACCTGGAAACTTGTGTTTTGGCGGGGTGAGGTGGGCGATAATGAAGTTCCTCCTGACATCTCCCATACCGCAGGAAAGTCTCATCTCTTTTTGTCCCTACTTGGGTTTCCAATCCCACCATCAAACCCACAGAGAACATCTGATGTGTCTGTCCACACAATCTCCTCACTTATCAAAGAGGTGGCCATGGGGCAAACCAGAAGCCAAACTCCCCTCACAACCAAATACCAACACACCCTCTTTGCAAGCAACACGAGATGAGGGAAAAGAGCCCTGGAGAGTCACACAGCCCTTTGCTGCACCACAACCAGCTTCAGCCTCTACAGCCAGCCTTGGCAGGAGCCACGGCATTGCTGGAACCAAAGGCTGGGTGCTACCAAGCTACTCGTAAACAGGATGTGTTAAAATGGCCACACGCTTATTACAATTTTAAAACCAGGGGATGGGTCACCCCCCTGCTTCTCCCTGACTTGTTTGGTATCTGGAACACGCATGACTCCTGCAGCCTGCCAATACATTTTTTTAAGCAGAGATGAACTAAGCCAACACAACTTCAGCTTGCAAGGAGCATGAATCAGAACTTTATGGAGAAGCCAAAACTCCTGCCAGGCCCAGTTAATGCAGAATGTCTTCGAAACTGGACCGTCTAAGGGAGCACACAGCAATCACACTCAGGACTAGCTCTGAATTTGCCCTCCAGTGAAATGCAAAGGGTCAGGGCAGCCAGCTCATACCAGAAGGATTGCTTCTCATTTATGTCCTGCTGACAGCGAGGGGCTGAGACACCCATGGTGGGAAATGCTCTGCTCTGAAATACATTCCTGCTCACAGCCTGCCAGAGCCAAATCTGGCAGTCCTTAGGATACAGTGAGAAAAAAAGTACCCCTCAATTCAATCTTTCTTTTAGATTTTGAGGGTGAATAGCCTGGGAACACAGAAGTTGTCTGGAAAGACTAGGAGCAACAACCAGGTCGGAGCTCCTTTCCTTGCTATAGCAATTATTTTCCATCAGACAAGCAAATGATCAACAGTTTTCCCTTCTCATCAGCAATCACGGCGTATTTGCTGCATTGCATTTCTCTTTGAATGATGATTTTTAGAAAGATGAATGGATCACAATAGTTTTGTTGGCAATTGTAAAAAATTGCCGTTTTGGTTTTATGACTGCCAAAATGAAATCAGTGATGGGTGGGTACATCATAAATGTCTAAAATAATAAGCTCTGGGTGTGGGAATATTTAAATGTTTAACAAACAGATGTTAGTGAATAATAATAAAAAAATCATAGTTTTGGGGAATAAATACATCACAATAACTGAAGTGATCTTAAATCAGCCGAGGCACAGAGCATATGAACCAGCAGGAAATCCAGCTCCTCTCGTGATTTGCTCTAGATCTAGTATTTTTCAACAAGGAAGTTCATTTTGAAACAAAAAGCTTTTTTTTTTATCAAAATGCCTAATTAACATAATTGCAGAACCTTCAGTACTGCCAAATACAGCTACATAAATCCTTGACTTAAAAGGCAAGAGAGAGCAGGAAACCACTTCCCTCCTGGAAAGGAAAGGTGGGCAACTTGCTCGGTCAATGAGATGCATCATTTCCTGGGCACATTTTCCTTAGATCATATCTGCAAAATGGGAATAACAGCACTGCCCACTCAGGCGTCTCATGTGGCCAAAGACCATATAATGCAAGAGAGATGTATGACATTATTTATCTCATATCTGCACCCCCCATTGCTGTAGCTCCAGGGGATACAGTGAAGGCAATGGTGCCCCCCACCCACACCTTGTTCTAAGTGTTCTCTGCTTTACACTTTTTTTGGCTGCCTCCAGGAGCTTGTATCGACTCCCAGTCTAGTACTTGGCTTATTGCCCTGCTCATCGTCCAGGTGGTCTCTTTTCCTCCTGCCCACAGCAGATACTTCATGGTGAAGAGGGGGAGAAGGCTCAGAATCACAGAATCACATGGGGTTGGAAGGGACCTATGGAGATCATCTAGTCCAACCCCCCTTCCAAAGCAGGTCCACCCAGAGCAGGTTGCACAGAAACGTGTCCAGGTGGGTTTTGAATGTCTCCAGAGAAGGAGACTCCACCACCTCCCTGGGCAGCCTCTTCCAGGGCTCTGCCACCCTCAAAGTAAAGAAGTTCCTCCTCACGTTTAGGTGGAACTTCTTATATTCAAGTTTGTGCCCATTTCCTCTTGTCCTGTCACTGGGCACCACTGAAAAAAGACCGGCCCCATCCTCTTGACACCCTCCCTTTAAGTATTTATAAGCATTGATCAGATCCCTCCTCAGCCTTCTCTTCTCCAGACTAAAAAGACCCAAGTCCCTCAGCCTCTCCTCGTAAGGGAGATGCTCCAGGCACCTCATCATCTTTGTAGCCCTCTGCTGTACCGTCTCCAGCAGTTGCCTGTCCTTCTTGAATCGGGGAGCTCAGAATTAGCTCCTCTAGGTCCCAAAGGAAGCAGATGGCAAAGAAATGGACAGATGGGCCAAGGCAAGAGAGGAGTTAAATGTGAAGACTGCGTTGGATAATTGCTGTCCTGGCCTCTTCCAACCAGCAGCCTGACACACAGGGCTCGGTTGCTGGCCCAGCCTTGGCACGGTGTAACCTCGCCCCAGGCAAAGGCAAGCCATGCAGAACAGTGAGGAGAAACATCTGCACAGGAGGATGCCCGCAGAAAAGAAGGGGAAAGTCTCTGGGGCTTGATTTTCCACGGTGAAGTTTCCCAGTTGTCTGAACTGCTCACTCAGTAAATCTGCAGCGTGAGAGACGCAGAGTGACAGCGGAGGGAGAACAATCTCAGCTGCTGCCATGGTATCTAGCAATGGCAAGGACAGCCTTGATGCCGTTCAGATCCTTGACTCCTGGATGCCTGCAAACTCAGCAAAAGTGAGAAAAATAACTACTACCTCTACCTTTTAAGAACATCCTTTGACGAGACTGACTCTACTCCTAACATCCTCGTGGCAGTGCTGCTGCCCTCAGCCTCAACGTCTGCATGAGAAATACAAAGGGAAAAACATATGAAGGAGGGCAATTCTGCACATCTTGCTGGTTAGTGGGGTTTTCCATCAGCTGGTAAGGTCAGTGCTGCCGCAGGCTCCACTTCAGCAGCTTCTCCCTCTTGCCACAGCTCAAGCACTCAGAAGTGATTAGATTTTCTTATTTACATACATAATGTTATGCACGAGTAATCACAGCAATGAGTCGCCCTCCTTGCTAGCAAAAGAAAGTCACTGCACAAGGAAGTGCGGTAAAAATACTCTGTCCTTTATATACACAAACAAAGCTGTGAGGAGACCAAACATTTATCACCTGGGAATGTGTCAAGTAAGTTGATTTTGGAAAAAGAAGAGAGAGATAAGGCACTACTACAGAATGGCTGCCCTGGCACATCTGCCTGTGCAAGAAGTACCCAGGCTCCAGGACATGCTGCCTGTTGTGACAGGACAAGGGGCAATGGTTTTAAACTAAAAGAGGGTAGATTTAGACTAAATATGGGGAAGAAATATTTTATAATGAGGGTAGTGAAACACTGGAACAGGTTGCCCAGAGATGTCCCATCCCTGGAAACATTCCAGGTCAGGTTGGACGAGGCTCTGAGCAACCTGATCTAGTTGAAGATGTCCCTGCTCATTGGAGGGACGTTGGACTAGACGACCTTCAAAAGTCCCTTCCAACCAAAAGTCTGCTATGATTCTAATTCTCACCCTGCTGCTCTCCCATGGTCCCCCCCCAGCCCTGTGAAGGAGAAGCACCGTGTCCTTCCCGCGCTGAGCTGATGCCTGGGCTGTGGCCAAAGCCAGCTGTGCTCCTCAGAGACTGCTTCCAAGCAATTGAGGCTTTCACCTACCTGAATAAAAGACGAATTCAAGAGTAACAAAGCAGCAGAAGCCACGTCTCCAGCTCCCCTTGCCGACTCCAGCATTTGTTTACTTGTTTTATCTCCTCGTTGACCCTGGTTTGTTTTTACAGCCAAGCAAATACCAGCACAGGCGCTTCAGCGCTGCGGGCACCAGCTGGTTCTCAGAGGGGGACTGGGGAGGGCAAACCGGACAAAAAGGTTCCAGCCTACCACAAAGCCAACCTCTGGCCACATCTGATGGACTTCTGAGTCAGAAGCAAGCATTTGTCTCCCCAGATGGGCAGCAGCAGGGCAGAGTTGGGGGAGACCTTGGAAGCAGCCTGGAAACGTGGCTCTGGGCACCCAGGCCTGCTTTTCCCTTCCCCTAGCCGACCCCTTCCCTCCCTCCCCTTTAGACCCACTTGGCACCATCTCTGGTGCCCAAATTGTCCCGGTGCTTCTGTTTCTCCCTTCCATTGCCTGGGCACTGGGATGACAGGGAGCTGGTAGTGTTATTTGCCTGGGATGTGTTCATCTTCCTGGGATGTGATGCTCCCCAGTTAGAAACCTCGATGTCCCACCAACGCAACCATGCTCCTCCTTTCTTCCCTTCCTCTGTGGGGACACTCCTCTCCCACCACTGCTACTCATTTCCACCCATTGTGGCCAAGACACTCACTAAAAATTAGCAAGAGTTCATCCACCATGATGGATAAGCAGCAGATCCATCCAGTATGTCCCTGTGAACCTCACGCCAGTCAGCGCTGTCCCACAACAGCTATTGTTCCAACTGTCCCACCCTAGGGAGAGTTTTCCTCTAAACCACTGGCATGGTTTCCTTCAAATCCCTCCTTAAAATCTTCCTTTGCCACAACCCCTGTACTCCTTTCCCTGACAAAACCCCCTGTGATAGTCCTACCACTGATAGAGTCTGGCCAGCACTCCGGGGGACAATCTGCTGGCTTTTACATCCTATCCAGCAGTGAACTCAGAAATTTCAACAGCAGAAATAGAATCATAGAATCATTTTTGTTGGAAGAGACCTTTAAGATCATCAAATTCAACTGTTAACCCAGCACTACCAAGGTACCACTAAACCACGTCCCTCAGCACTACAACTCCATGTCTTTTAAATACCTCCAGGGATGGTGATGCAACCACTTCCCTGGGCAAATAACGCTGGTGTGCTGCCTTCTACCCAGCTGGGGAGGAGGAGGAGGTTGGTGCCCACCACCCACTTGCAGGTCATCCCTGTGGGACATGATGTCTGTCCCCCACGCAGTGGAGCTGGCACCAGCCACAGAAGCTCCACTGTCTGCCCGCCTCCCTCTCAAGCCAGAAAGTTTCTGCTCTCCCAGGACTGGAAGAAACCCCCTTTGTAGCTAATCAAGATTGCTTTGCTTTATCTGATTGACCAAGAGGAAAGGGTGCTGCAGCAGCTCCGGAGAGGGGGCTGCAAGGTGATGGATGCAGCATGGCCCCCGCTGCTTCAGCCATTCATCAAGGACTGCAAAGTGTCAGAGGAGAGCTTCGGGAGAGGGCTGATAAGGAATTTGAGTCTCCAGCAGTATGAGATAGAGCAGGCAGGCCACAAGAGGGGTTAATCTCTCCAAACAAACAGGTGGGGAAACAGGGCTCTGCAAATTACTCCCTCCTGTGGGAATTCTCCAGACAGAGCTGAAGTTATCCTGGGGAGTAAGGAGCTGAAAACAATGAAGCAGAGGGATTTCAACCAGCAAAATGGTTGAGGCTCCTCTTGAGCCAAAGGCTGTTACTGGATCTAAAGCACACTGGAGGGGCAGAGAACCCAAAACACATCACCCTGCCGATCACGACCACTAAACCAAGCCAGATATTTCAAGAGTGGAAAACCGGCTGTGCCTCTCACTTTACCCTGAAGAACTCCCCACCACTCTCCCCCCATCCCACAGCTTCGGAAAGAATTCACTTCTCTGCACCTTTCAAATCACATCCAGATTTTCCCTGGCACGGGTTCCAAACTCACTTTAAAAAAAAGGCAGCCCCAAATGTACACATAATTAATCCCAGCCCACGGAGCAGCCAGCTACGTGGGCTATTCCTAGGATGGGGAAGCAGGCGTGGGAGACGGTGTTTCCAGGAGTCCTCCACTCAGCATCTGTTTGGCAAAGTCCTGCACTGTGCCCATATCCTGGTGAAAAGGAGGGGGACCAAGCAAAGTGCCTCCTGGGCTGTCCTGGGTACAGCATAAGCACGGAGTCCCATATGTTGTGAAAAGAAGCCAAATTAAACAGTGCCACCACCAAGACAACCCGTTACACTCTCATGGGTTGAGAGCCTGCTGGAGCCGGAGCAAAATGTTCCCAGGGCTACTGCTTCCACAGCCTACAGTGCCATGCAATGGAGAAAAACTTAAGGTAGTTGGTTTAAAGACAGCTTAAAGGTCAGAAGCAGAGCAATTGCTTCAGTGCAGCACTCTGTTGGGGGTCATGCTGTCTGCACATCTGCAGGGATAGCTGGAAACCTACAGAAAAGGCAACCCTACCGATTACGGGCTGCAAACTAGCCTGGGACTGTCCACGAACAGTGCTACAGCAGAGATGCCCATCCTGCTAGAGCATAAAATAGTAATCAGGACCTTTGCCCCCATCTCCAGCTCTGATGAAGATGCAGTGGGACCGGGGAAAGCCAGGTACTGTAGCTGGAAAAGGGATGAGTTGTTATTAGCATCCCCACAGTTGTTGTGGGAGAAAAGCCCCAAAGGATGTGGGCAGCACTGATGCCCATGCAGAGCAGGTCAGCAGGCTGGGGAGGGAGTAGAAAGGAGGCACCATTCTGCTTTTGAAAATGATCTCACCGAAACCCCTTTCTCCTCCTCCCTTCTTGGGCGTTCTCTATTGTCTGTAGCTAAAGCTTCCTAAAAAGCAATTTTACAGCCAAAGTTAGCTCAGCCTCAGGCAACCCCTCCTTGCTGAGGCTCACGTTTCCAGTGAAGCAGACTGGCCAGGATCTGCTCCAGGCCACTCGGGCTGTACGAAGTTTGGAAGGCTCCGCTCTCCTTATAAAAGCTGTTTCCTGAAAGATCTGGCACAGCCCTTACACAGCGGGCCCAACTGAGCTCATTTGTTTTCTTAGTTCATTCTTTCCTGGGGTCTCCATACCATCATCTCCCAGCCAACAACCACGTAACCCTTAGTGTGGTCTTCTGCAGGCGAGGACAGAGCTGCCCAGCGCGGTGTCCCTTGGGCTGGGCAGTGACAGGTCTCTTCTCTCTCGCCAGCTGCTCCTGACTCTGCTCCAGGGACCACAGCTGATGCCACACAGGGGCTGGGCGCCGCCAGAGATGTTTTGAGGGGCCATCCCCAGCACCACATGAAGCTGGGCAGGCTGTGCTGGTGGCTCAAAGCCAGCGAAAGTAGCCAAGAGTCCACTTCAAATTCCCCTATATGGTGGCAGAGGCTTTCCAGGCACCGTGCAGGAGCACTGCAATGCCCTGCCAGGCCAACCGAGACCCCACCAAGCTGTGCTATGGGATGAGTGTGGTGCCAGCTCCTGGGAAGGGACAACCCTCAGCCCCAAACGTAAAGTGCAATTGCTCTGCTCCCTTTTGGAGAACCCAGATTTATGACTCCAGAAGAGCCGAATGGGCTGAAGGGACTTGCACTTACAAGAGCATTTTCTGATACCATCAAAGACCAACTTCAAAAGACCCAAAGTCTCTAGAAATTTCCAAGAAGTCAAATCCTCGAAGCAAACATTAACAAAACGAAGCAACACAAAGCAAACAGAGTTCCTGTGGGCTGGGTGTTGTAACTACAGAGTAATCACAGAGATCTCTTCCCATTCCAGGAAACCAGCCTGACAGAGAAACCCAGATGGCACCTCCTCAGGTCGTGGTGGCGACCCTGAGTTTGGGACACTTAGGGGTTTGCTAAGAAAGCCAGAGCTGCAGGAGGCACAAGGTTGTAGGAGACATTTTTGAGAACTGCGGTGGCCACAATGTCTAATGTTACTCTACAACGGGCTTCCCAGAAAGCGGTGTGCTTGCTTTCAGTAAGCCACTGGAGCCAAATCTCCACTGGTAATGAAATTCAGATGCTAAAAATGTTGCTCAAAATGGGATTGGGAGCAAACTACAGTACTCAGTGAAGCTGAACATAGTCAAAACCCCAGCAAGTTTAAGCATACTAGAGCCACGTTTTGCAGAGACAGAGACACAGGCTGTTTGCACCGAGCTTACATGGATGGAGAGAGAGAAACACAGTTTGGGTTCAGCTGTAAGGAACAAATCCCATTGCCATCCCAAACTGGGAAGGCCAAGAACTGCTCCAGAAAGGAACCACCCTCTAGCACAGCCAGCAACTAGTAACAGAGCCTTACCCCCAAGTGAAGTCTTCTTTCAGAAGCTGACACAGCTTGCAAGCCATCCTGGTATGGCTCATCAGCCTGCGCCGGAGAAAGCCACCAGCTCCTCACTGCTCCGTGATGTGCAGCAAAGGCAGGAGGGCAAAGGGAACACGATTCCCTCTTCTTAATAACACAACTTCCCTGAAGCAAGAGGACTTCTGAAGCTACACTGTGAGGACAGGCAGATACAAGATTATCTGTCTTTGCAGTGGCTACCTCCTGCTTGGAGGTAGGACACCATCCTGTGCTGGGACCTTCTCACCACAAACACCCCTTGCCCCGTGCTGGCACCTGAAAGTACAAGTGGTAAAGCCACAGGCGCCAGTTGCTACACATCAATAGCCTCTCTCTTCCTAGCTATCACAAGCCACTGCAGAAATGAAATGCCAAGAAAAATTTCTGGAAGAAGCATGGACTAGTGTTTTTCCAAGTCAACATGTGGCTACCTCTGAAAACGGTGTCATTTAATCCTGTTGCAAAAATGGGACCAGAGTAAAAGGACAAATGTCTCTGCAGAGGACGCTCACAAATGCACAAGCTCCTCTAGAGGACAGTCATCCTAACTCCTCACAACTGCTTCCTTACACAAGAGCCAGGCTTTATTTTCCAGAAACTTCAACTCCCTTTTTCCTCCAGTGGAAATCCCAGTGACATGCCTCTTAGCGAAGGGAAACTATTTCAACACCAAGAAGAAGACACGAATATTGATGAGTGTGCTGCCAGCAGCAGTGCTCTGACCAGGCTTCCCGCGCCCGATCACTGCCTTCCAAAAATAGCAGCATTTTGGTGGGAATTTTCTGCAACCGCAGCACGGCCAAACCGTATGTCCAATTTTTCCAAGTTATGCCCTTTGCCAATTTGGCTCCCATCTTTCCTCCCCGCTCCTTGCTGGCAGGAATACTTGTACAGCAAGGGCTTTTCTGCTGTATTAACGTCAGGTGTGCTTTGCTTTTGCTGATGTTACAACACAAGGACAAGCCAGAATCAGAAATCCCTCTACGGGAAACCCAGACAAGACTCTCTTGCTCAGAAAGGGGAGCAAATGATTTTTTTCATGCCAGTCAGAGAAAATTAAAGCCCACTAAATGCCTTTATGTTTCTAGAAAAGCCAGGAGGCAGAGCGTAGCATGGCACAAAGGGCTGCACTAAATGGACCTGACAGTCCCTGGAAGTGATTATGGTACCGTGACATTTCTCAGTATGCCCATTAGCTACTTGGGGGTGGGGGTAAAGACAACTCCGTGGTCAAAGCCATTAGCTATGGGTGCATGAAAGACTCCCAGGGCCCCCTCAGGCTGGTTATTTTTGCAAGGCACATTAGGGTTCTTTTTTTTTTTCCCCGTGGCAGCAGCAGCAAAGAGCAGCCACAAGCAATCCCCTGCACCACGAGGTTTGCAACGGACCAACGGACCACGGCATCGGTCCCTCGGGCACACAAACGCTCAGCTGCACGTCGGGCTGGCAGGGCACACCTCATGCCACAGAAATCCTGGCTTCAGGCAACCATCCCGGAACATGATGGGAGGAAGCCAAAAGGCTGTCAATTAGCTTTATTTAACATGGGGAATTCAATTGTTATTTCCTTCTTTCTGGACAGCCCTTTGAGTTGCACGGGACAGGAAAAACAGCGTATGAGCAGCGCCTGGGGAGCCTCACAGCATCCTCAGCCCTGTGCCATGCTGGTCAGGCCCCTTCCAAAAACCAGCAGGCTTCTGCAGGGTTGCTCCTGGCAGAAGCTGCGCAAGAGGGGCTGCTTAGCTGAAGTCCCCCACTAATGATTTCTGGAGGGAGAAAGACTGACCAAGGGGTCTAACACTCGCTGGGCACATTGTTAACAAGTTCAGATGTTTTAATGGACACGGCGCAGGCCAAGGACTTGCTATCTCTCAGATGGTTCAGGAGATAAGAGCTGAAGCACGTGTGTGCTCACACACAGACTGAGAAAAAACTCCTGCCGTGCCAAAACCAGTATGGTTTTTGCTGGAGCTCACTCGCCTACCTGGCAGAAAGGGGATGATCCTTTGCTTGGGGTCCTTCTGCCCTCCTTCCATCGGAAACTTGTCCAGCATTTGCATCTAGAAAAGAAAACGCAAGAGAAGTGATAAAAGTCAGTGGTTAACTTGCACGACGCAAGACCACCAACCCCAGGAGGAGGTAAAGCTCGTTCTCTAAACCAGCAGTGTCCTGAGACACCGTCCACAGCACCATCAGCCAGGGTACAATGACCTGCAGCACCGAGGGAAGCACATCCAAAGCAGTGCCAGAAGCACAAGATCTTAGCGTCATCTCCACTGTTTTCAAGACATTTCTCACCACTGATGTTTCCCATCACTATCATTCTGCTCAGCACATGGGATTTACGTAACCTGCACTTCTGCAAATATTAAGTTTCATCCTGATGGACCTTGGCCACTAGATCTCAGAAGCTCCTCAAAAAGGGCAAATTTTAAGCTTATTAGCTCAAACATAGCACAGCACTGACACAGTTCCTGGATCACTGCTGACTTGGACTCACAACACCAACCCACGTTTGCCTGCAAAAGGCCATAAAGTTTTACGTCAAGTTTGGGGAACGCTTTGTGCTACACAGGCTGTGAGGGATGAATGTTTTATGGGATCTTCAGCATTAAACAAGCAATTTCCTGACTGATGTAACAACACTTAGTGCATTTAGTCAGCAAAGAGAGGAGGTAATCAACTCCCGCTCTTGCTGGGTGCCTGCACTGGTGCTTCAGCACATGCACACAACTTCCTTGCAGCTGCTGTGATGCTTAATAATGATGCCCTGGCAGGATTCGTGTCCTCAGCATTTCCTTTACTTGGTGTTGCTGGAAAACACCATTTGGACTGCGCTTTTCACTTTATGCAGAGCAGAAGAGGAGAAAGAGCATGCCCAGCCATCCACCCAACCACTCAGATACTCCCTCCTTTGGAAGGAAGGGGAGAGAGATGCAAACTCTCCCTTGTTTTCTCTGGAGTATGGACGTGAGCTCTGTCTCCCATCACATGAAGAGCTCCCTGGTCCCCGGGGTATTTGAAATGGGTCTTACCCTTTCCTGTTGGAGCTATTGCACTCTGCATAAATAGTTAAGTTCTTATGGAAGCACTGGAGACAACCTGCCCAGGAAGTGTTCTGAGCACCTACAAAGTCTAAGCAGCTATCCTCCTCTGGCCCAATTAATATTTAAAGTAAAGTATTTCATGCAAAGAGGAAACTTTGCAACTGGAGAGCCCGAGCCATTCTTCCCAGGAGAGGCACTTGCGGGCAGCCCTCGCCCAGCCGGGCAGAAGGACAGGCACCCCTGAGCAGACAGACACACAACCACGATCCCTCCTCTGCTGCTCCACCATGTAACATCAGGAGCCCCTTCACCACGGGGAGTCCATGCAGGGCCAAACTCTGGGGTCCCGACGCCCCCTGGAGATGTGTCCCACCTGGCTCCCTGCTTTTCGTGGCTTTTGTTCTTTGGAATCTATTTTCCACGTACTTTTCACAGGAGGTGTCTACTCCTAGCTAAGGGCTGTAGACTCCTCCGCTACTAGGCATGAGCTTGTTTAAAGTGCCGTAATGCTAAAGGTAAGCCCTTTGTTTTTATATATATATATCCCTCCCCACCCCTGCACATACAATACTTGCAATTTTTTTTCTTGGATCTCAAATATGCTGGGATAAAATTCTTGAGGTTTGGTGGAGAGGGGGCAGAAGGAAGGAGGTATTTTTCCTACATTTTCAGAAGAAATAAAAACCTCCCCCAACACTCCCAAAGACAACAGGAAACCCAAAAAGCAGCTCTCAAATATTCTCTTCGGGATGAAAACAAGGCAGCTCAAAACCGGGACGACGCCAAGCACAAACGGACCCTGTTTGCAGCTTCTTCTCAAAACAAGTTGCAAAGGGTTTTACGGCAAAGACGAGGACTCCAGACTCAGCAATAACCAGGGACTGCGGTGACGTTGCCATCAGCCGCAGAGCGAGCCCGAGCAGGGCCAGGGGAGGACTCGCCTCCCCGAGGCACCACGGGCTCCCAGGGCAGCACCGCATCCCCGGCCTCCCAGGGCACGCAACAGCCTCCTGCTCTTCCCTCAAGCCACCAAAATAAAGGACGAGACCACATCCCCGTTCCCCTGCGAACCAGCCGTGCTGTGCCACGGCGGAGAGATGCCTCTGGCCCTGCTCTTCCTGTTGGGAAGAGCTCGGGAAGGCTTGTGACCGGCGAAGGGCGAGCAAAACAAGTCGCAAACGCCGCACATCTGATTGCTGTTAAGCAAGGCAATACTTGAGTCACTGGAAGCTTTCCCCTCCTCTCGGTGTTGAACGCCAGCTGAGGATCTCTCCCTGCGGGGAGCAATGAGAGCCTCCAAGACGCAACTGGTGCAAGCTGTGTTTTCTCCCCCCTACGCACGTGCCTGGGCTGTGCCTCCGGCCAAATCTGCTCCCCACCACGTGATCCCACCAAACCTGGCCAGAACTTCAGCCCAGAATTTCTCCATTTCCTTTTGCTTGACTGAAAGTGCCTCCTGCAGTGGCTGCGCAGTGAGCAGGAGGTGGCACGGGGACCTTCTCCCTGCAGCCACCCTGTTCCCCTCCAGCCTGGAGCTACCAGCATCACCCCAGCCAGACCAGACCCTGCACTCCCTGCTGTGGGTGGGCAGCATTAACCCTATGCACTAACTGACTGCTGTCTCTTCTCTTGCTGGAAGGAAGAAAAGAGTTGACAAGGTGCCTGGAGCACCCTCTGGCATGCATAGAAAAAGGAGAAGGCAGGGAAGGAGCAAGGAGGAGGGGTCGGTCCCATGAATCCCACCCAGCCTGGCTGCCACATCACGCAGCTCTGGGGAAAGCGGCAGCAAATACTAGTTCATCAGTTTTAGTAGGCATAAGCCTGTGGTTAAAGAACAGCTAAAAAAACCCACTCCAAAGAAAACAACCCCAGCGCCGGCTGTGGCCACGGCAGGCAGTTTGCCTCAGGAAGATACAAGAGCACACGTCTGCAGAAATCCAGTCCCTGGGTCACGGGCTGGTGGTTCTTCCGTAGCAGTACACGCCGCAGAGCTGCAGGGAGGAACAGCACAGAGCAGCGATGGGAAAAGGTCAGCTCCAGAGCTGAGAGATCCTCCAGAGACCCGGAGGAAGCCAGCTGGCAGATCTCTAGGTTTTGAGGCTCCCCATACGCTTTCTGGCCCATCTTGCTCCTGCTGGTTTCGCAGGAACGGGACTACGGCACAAGTTGTAACAGTGCTCTTCCCCGGGAAAACCAAGGAGAGCAGGCACAGTCCTGGAAAAGGGATGGAAAAAGGGTGAAAGAGCAGCAACCCCACAAGCCCTGGGGCACGGATGCACAGACAGACGTCAGAAGACGGTCTGCAGAAACAGAGGCACGCCAGTGACAAGGCAGAGCAGGGCAGGTCTCCTGGGAGAGCATCCCTTCTCCCTGGCATCGACAGGGAATTGCACTCCCCAGCAGGCAAGGAATTGTGAGAGGGAGGCGGTTGGCATGGGGAGACTCCCATAAATCATCTCAGCAGCGAGGGTTTCCATCCAAGCTCCAAACAGGATGGCTCACATCATACTCCCAGAAGGGAGGACTTGCCCAGCCATCCAAGGTCCTGGGGAGATGGGGCAGGCGAGAGACAGACAGACAGACACACAGCCCTCCGGAGCATGGGGGAGCACAGAGAGGCCAAGAGCCAGTCTGGCTCTCAGCAACGCACTCAGCCAGGTCAGGAAAAAAAATGTAGGAAAAAAGAAACAATAACTCTATTGTTTCTCCCCTTCCAAGATTATTTTTAAGTGTTTATGACAGAATCTTTAAAAAAAAAAAGAAAAAGACCGGAGCAAATGCAGTTTAAAGCATTTTGGTGTGCTTTTGTTATGCAGGAAGCTGTTGTCTCACACTTTTTGCCAATTCCTTCGCCGTGCTGCTGGACGGGAGGGTGATCACACACCTCCCTGTGCCCGGACTGGGGCACGGATGCCCCAGCGGTGTCTCCCACCCGCAGTGGGGCTCCCCAAAACAGCGCGTCAGGATAGAGCGCCTTTGTCCACATTTATCTCCACCACCAGTTTATCTTATCAATGAGCTGTTTGTCTTATTAACCCAGAAACGTCTGTGCCCTGAGTCCTTCTGGAGCGAGCCACGGCTGAAGGTCTGTGCCCGTCGGGGAGCACGCTGTCCCCACGGCCGGGCTGCCCATTAACCCGGCCAGCGATAACGCCGGCGGGGCCACCTGGGGAGAGGGAGCCTTTCAAAAGCAGCTTTGTATCAACAGCTAACACATTGGCAGGCAGCTTCTTCATTAGCAGGAAACTCGTCAGATAATATCCTAATTGAATCAATTAAGAGTGCTGCGGGCTGCAGGGGATGCTGGGGAGAAGGGAATGCGTGTGCTCAGCAGTATTCCCAGGGAAGCAGAGCATTGGGGAAGGGCTTTGCCCAAATGAGAGCTGATGGTGTCACGCCAGAGGGATGAGGCTGCTGGAGGAGCAGGGCCCCAGGTCTAACAGCCCGTGAGCGGGCCGTACCGCTTCCCAGCCGGAATCAAACTCCAAGAAGAAGTCTCTGCAAAGCAAGTGCCAAATGCCCATAGGTAATAAGGTGTGTCATCCCTTCGCTTCTTTTCCTCTGCTTTCCACACTAAAGTGGAAAAGTTTTCCCCTTTAAAATATAAAGGTGAGAAAAAAAAAATGTATTGCTTTTCATCTAAAGCCGATCGGGTGGAAAGAAAAATGTCAGGATGAAATGGTAAACACGGAGCTCCTGCATTCCCCCGATAACGATGAACCAGAAGGCCACGGGATTACTCCTGCAGCAAGTCCTCTGCAGCCGGGTGGGCTGTGGGATTTGCTTTACTCAGGCTGCTCTCAAGCCCAGGCTCTCCATTACTAAGTGCTAGGGCTTGCGTGGCACGTACCAGGGCTGCAGAAGAGAACACAATTCTTTGCCAACTTCTGGAGGGGACGGTGGTTCACGTCACCGATGAGCAAGATACACCAACACGGTATGGGGCATGATGAAACACCCAGGCGAGCAAACTCTTCCACTCTTGCACAACACCAGGAGCCTGCGTCGGAGCCAGGCCACGAGCCGTAATCGCAGGCATGGGGGCGAGGGAAGTTCCCCCTTCTCTTATCGACAGGATTTGCTTTGGCTGGATGATGGAGGTTCGGCATAAAACCACATTCCTCCTTCTTGGTCTAGCAAGCGAGAGCTGACCTAACCCATGCCTCCACCAGACACGTCCGTCATCCAGAGCAGAGAAGTCAGCTTTTGACACACCACCCGAAGGGAAAAGGGGAAAAAAAACAGGAGTTCAACAAAAGGCTTCAGAGTCTGTCTGAGTGTGTGGCAGCAGAATCACAGGAGACTCTTTGTGAGAGCAACAGCCTCCCCGCTGAGAGAGGCAGCAGCTTGCCATGGGGGAAAGATGGGTGCGAGCCAAGCCTGCTCTCATCCCACACTCCCAAACTCCCCGTCGGCCCCATCCCTCAAGAGAGGGGGAATGCCACAGGCAGCTGGGCACACCGTGTGCCCCGCTGTCCCCGTGGTAGTGAACCACAGATGGGGGATGTTCACACGCACCATTCACCCCGACCTCTGCACGCTCAGCAGGGCATTAGCCAGGTCTCCTCTAAGGGAAGAAGAGTCTTCCTCCAAATTCGATCCACTGAGGGTGGGCATCCCACCGATCTCCAAACGCAATGGGAAAGGGGAACAGGTCCAGCAGCTGCCTGCAGTCGTGGCAGCACCCAGGTCCCACAGGGACATGGCAAGGGAGGTGGCTGCGCCCCGAGAAAGAGACTTTGCAAATGTGGTCCTGCAGATCAAAGCACCCTCATGCCCCAGAGCCAGCTGGTTTGGGGAACATCTGCCAAGCAGAGAGCCTGGGAAAGAGAACAACATCTGGCAGTGGCTCACAGGCTACTGATGTTTAGTCTCCTTGTGATCCTACCTTCTCTGTGTCCCCCTGCACTGCCTGTGAAGAAAGAGGGGGTGAAAACACAACAGCCCAGAAGACAGAAGGACCAACGCGGAGCAAGTTCAGATGCCAAGTGTGGCGATGCTGAGCTCAGGAGGTCAAGTCTGGGGAAGGACTCCACTGGTGCAGCACCCGTTCCATGGCCAAAGCAAACTGGTTGTTCAAAGTCAGTAATGGGAGCTGAGGAGCAGCACAATCGAGGGGCTTCTTGATGACCACAGTTTCTCTCCAGTCCCTGATTTTCTGGTGCGAGGGATGAGCTCAAGGGCATTTTACATGTTCCCAGGCAGAAGCAATCCTGACCTCCTCAGCGCTAGGAAATGGCATCACAGAGGCTGGATTGTGAAAACCTGATGGAAAACTTTAAGCATCGCTCAGCAATAGACAAAAAAGAATTAAATGAGGTCAGAGAAAAAAAGGGCTACACAAATTGGCAGCAGCTGCCGCTGCAAGAGAAATTTCCTATGAAATCACAGGAAGCATTAGACAGAGGGAGACACTGGTGCCTGTGAATAGCTCACTGGCGTGGAGCGGGCAGAGGGCACAGGGCTGGACAGGACCCGTCCCCTCTGCCCCTGCTGGCCCCACAGCCCCAGGACCAAGCCACCGCCAGGTCAGTGGGTTCTCACCCATAAACCACACAGACCAAAGCTGGGGAGCCGGTAGGATTTGCTGGCATGTGGGGGCTCAGAGGACGTGGCAGCTTCATGTCCACGCATTTGGTTTGAGTGCAATGGTCCTCCAAAAGCAATTGGGCAAAACGCTTCCACTGCCCGGGATGGGAGATGTTTCCAGCTCAAGCACTCACTGATTCTCTGAGCAGAAACCTCAGCCACGCTTATCTCCACCTGAAGCAACTGAGACCACGATGGGCACTGCATCCCAAGGCTGCCAGGATTCCCAGCGAAGGAGGCACTTGGCCCCTAACGCCTGTATTAACCTCGGTGTAAGGAGCCTCCTGTTTTATCATCCAGCCTTGAAACTTAAACCCCCCAAAATCACTAAAAAGATTATCAGGTTTGTTTAAGTGATGAGAGGATGGGAGCTTCTAGTCACCGATATCACCATTGCAACCACCACCATGTGCTAATTGCAGCAGATGGGCAAGAGAGTGGTGAGAGGAGAAATACCCTCATCTCTAGGTACGTCACTCTCTGGTCAAGCCAGGCCCTGCTCCTGTTCTGTCTGTGCTTATCTACAAAGCACATTTTCAAGACCATTAAAAAAAATAAATCATGCTTTAAGACATTCAAAGTCTGTATGTTTTTAAAAGCAACAATTAGCTCTGGGTGCCCACTCTGAGGCAGCCAGAAAGGAACTAGAGGGCAGAGAAAGCTGCACCTTCCCCAAACGCAGCCCTGGTAAGGTGTCAGGTGAGACACCCCCAGATGGTGGGATGCAGAATCATCACCCATTTTTTTGGATGGCCCAAAGAACCGAAAAGCACTGCCTCCTGTCTTTCCTTTTGTAAGCCTGTCAAGAATATGTTTTGGAGATGCAAAAGAGAGAGTTTAGTGTTTAAAAAAGAAAAAGAAACCTCAGATTTGGAGAAGAGCACCAAGCAATCTCCATTAACACAGCCTCCTCATGGAGCTGCTGATCCCTCTGTCTGCTTTTTGGGTGATTAAAATGTACCACTTTTTACATTTGATTCATTGGTGCTGAATCCTGGAAGTCATCATTCTCTTTACTAATCCATTTTCCATTTAATTTCTGATAATTGCAGCCCCTAGGTGGCATTAGGCTGGGTAGGCAGGTCCCCAGATGGCACAGAGGAGCACTGAAAGCTGCAGCACCCCATGTAGGCACCAGGAACAGAGCGTTACCACCACCAAGCAACCGGTATGGCATCCATAATTAACAACACCAAGCAACCGGTATGGCATCCATAATTAACAACACCAAGCAACCGGTATGGCATCCATAATTCACCACGGCAGCCCAGCCATGGGAAATGACTCTTGCCGGC
>JAHREE010000454.1:1486937-1527304 GCA_033628505.1 Tringa tobata
TCATATGGGATGATGACTTTGAGTCCCTACTCTGAGCACACTTCACAGCACACATCCCACTGTGCCTCCTCAAGCTCCCAAGGGTTCCAGCCAAAGCTGTGAACGCTCAGAACCCATGCAGGTCAGACTTCAGAGACTCAAGTTAGACACTGAAAAGAAGGAGTTACCTCCAGAAACACTTGTATCTGAAAAGGTTTGGTTTACCTTTTCAAAACTCTATTCTTCTCCTGCCTGTTTCCAACTGTTTACTCTGCCAGCTGCAGCCTCCCAAACTCACCTGTAGATTTCTTATCCCTAATTTTTTTTTTTTAAAAAAAGAAAAAATAGACCCAGATACTTTTTGTTAAAACTTTTTTTTTGCCTAAACTATAAGCAACTGGAAAAAGAGTCTGGTAATGAAAGAGTCACCTTAACTTTGCAAATTAGCCTGTGATAAAAAGCAAGTAATAGTTAATGTTTACAACCAGAAATGGTTTAACACTTTGCTGCAAACTGCCTGGCACCCTGTGCATGCCCTCCAGCACACCAGGAACATTCGCAGAGGCAGAGCAGGGGAGTTTAACACCATGAAGCTAAGGCTGGGGCAAGGAGCCCGGGTGAGGAGGGAGCCACACAGCCTGGTACCCCGGCTCCTTGTGCAAAGCAGAGGCCCCAGCAGAGCATCTTTCCCAGGGCCCTCCAGCAGCATCACTCCTAGAGAGCTCTGCTTGATCACCCTGCTTGGAGAGATGCCATTTAGTTTGTTCTGAGCATTGCCTCTGGCTGGGGCAATTCAAACCGTGAGCTAACGTGACCAGCTGTTAGAGACTTACTCCTTGTAAGACTCAAAAAAGCTCCTTTCCTGTTCTCAGGGACCAACTGGGGAGAGCAATTTGTGGCATCATATTTATCTTTGGCTTTATCCTCAAGGAGACCAGGTGTCACAGGAAAGGCAGTGAGGAGGGGTGAATTGCTAAGCAAGAGCATCACACTTCCCTCATTAGGGATCCACGTTGATTGCAAGCTCCTGGGGGGAATGCTGGCTCTCATGCTCGCAGCAGGAGACAGGAGGGGAGGAAAGTTTTGCTGAGAATGGTTTTCAGGCACGTTTCTGTGCCAGGAAGCTATCCCTCATTGCAGGCAATTGGATAAAGACCTTGTGCAACACATCCCTCTGCCCCTTCAAGTCACACACATTTATTCTTCTGAAGCTCAGCAAATACCATTCCAGTTATTTTGCCTCTTCCTCTAAGCCATGCTGACCTGGCCAGCTTTGGCTCACAAGCATTTCCAACCTCCAGAAAGCCTAAGCAAAAGCCAAGAAGCCTGGGAGGTCTTCATGCAAGTCACTACTGACACAAACCAGGCCAGATGTACGGCAGGTTGGAAAAACTGAGAGAGTCACCAGCCCAAATAAGCTGTCTCCTTGGGCTGGGTGTTCTAGGATGGAGCAGTGGAGTGAGGGACAATCTATAAAGTTTAAGAAATCACATTTTGGATTCCATACTTGTCCTTGCTCTGACTGTACAACTGCACAAGTTAGGCAAGTGGCACAGTCACTTCACATTTCTCAGAAACCCAAAATAGCTACAAATATTGGACTTCCATTAGATTTCAGTGGCCTGGGACAGCCGAGGACACAGGTGCCTTCAGCAGCTCCACTGAGAGCTTCTCCTCCCTTTGGGGACGTGCCATTTTCCTGTGCCACAGTTTAACACAGCACCATGTGTGGAGCCCTTCATGGACAGGGAAGCTTTTTAACAGGGGTTTGCTGCCCTCCCTTCTCCACACCCTCTGCCCACCACTCTCACCTTCAGGGAGATGGAGCCACTTTCTCTGTTGAGGGACAGGTCGGCAGACAGGGCGTTGGTGAGGTCCATGCTTTCGGAGGCTGAAGTGCTGCCAGAATCCGAATCCCCTTTGGACCGGCTGCTGGAGAACGGTGCTGGGGGATCCAAGCTCCCATTGGCAAGCTTCTCATCCGTGAAGTTCTCCAGGTGGCTGCTCTCTGGTCGCTCCCCGATGCTCTTCCGCTCCTTGCTGCCTGGCCCAGGCTGCTTGTCCCCTTCCACTGAGTTAGCCAGCCGTTCCGGCTGCGAGATGATGTCTGGCTTGCCCTGGGTAGCTGAGGTGGCAGAGCTGGAAAGGGTCTTTGTGGAATGGTTGCTCTCCAGTTTGTCATTGTCACTGCTTATCCCTTCACCTGAGACTTTATCGCTTTGTCCATCTGTGGTCTCTTTGCCAGTCCCCACAGCCCCATTCACTGCCTTGGGCAAGGAAGAGTCCGGAGGCTTCTCTCCATCAAAACTCAGCTGACTCGCCTCAGAGGGGTCCCGCTTGTGCTTCCCAGGGGGCTGGAAAGGCAGCGAAGGGAAAGTGTTGGGTTTTGCTCCACCACTTTAACACAACTGCAAGAGCTGCAAATCCTCACACTTCTGAGCAAAGTTACCCACAGCTGAAGAGTTACTGGAAGGAAATCTTCCCTTTCAGGACACCTGCCCTGGGATACTTCTTTCTCCAGGTTTGTGGTCCCAAGGACTATGGACACTGGCTGGAAGGAAACAGCACAGTGGGGCAGCTCCAGAACCTGCAAATTCTTAAGAAGCAGCCCAGGAGTCTGCATATTGAACACATTTTCCTGTGGCTAACTCCACCACAGATTAATCACTGTCCTTTGCCTCAAACGATGGAGGTCGAAGCATGTCCCCCAGAGCTGTTGAGGTAGCCCCACACTGTCCCCTTCCAAGAACCCAGCTCAGGGGCAGATCTGCCCAGCTCCTTCCTTGAGCTAGTGGTACCCCACTACCACACCATGTGCTGCTGGTGTTGCTTCCACTCCAGCTTCCTCAGCCTGTACCAGGGCCTACTTTGCACTTTTTTTTCTTATTTTTTTTTTTTTTAAACACTGGGCAGCTGGGCCACCCACCAGCATCATTGTTTCTCCATGCCCTTTGGCAGCCACCGAAAAACAGCCTCTCCCTGGCCAAGCAACAGCTTCCCCCTCCACCTGATGGGGCCCAGAAGAGCCATGAACCAGCCTTTTGGAGCCTGGAAAAGTTGCTGGGCTCTTCCCTTCACCGCAGCTGCACTGGCAAACTGGCCAGCACGGGGTCAGGAGCGCTCACCGAGACAGACTCCGATGAGTCGTCATCTTCTGCTTCGTCCCGACTGTCCTCGATCTCTTCCATCACCTCAGCCTTGGCCTCGGCCACCAGCTCGCGCAGGGCCCGGTTGCTGGTCACCTTGCTGACAAAGGGATGCTGAAAAGCCAAGCACAATGCACATGCATGAGGTGGCCAAAATACCTGACCTCCTGACCTCATGGCCAAGCGAGCCCTCGGGGATGCCAACAGCAAGGACCACCTCTTGCTTTAAGAACTAAGGACATGGTTCTCACCACTGTCACCAGGCTTAACCCCCCAGATGAATTTACAGATGTATGGCAGGTTGGAAAAACTGAGAGGCATCAGCCCAAATAAGCTGTCTCCTTGGGCTAGGTGTTCTAGGAAGGAACACTGGAGTGAGGGACAATCTATACAGTTTAGGAAAACACATTTTGGGTTTCATACTTGTCCTTGCTCCGGCTGTACAACTGCACAAGTTAGGCAAGTGGCACAGTCACTTCACACTTCTCAGGAACCCGAAGGAGCTAGAAATATTGCTGAATTTACAGCAATTACAGAAGAATTTACAGATAGGTGCTGCACATGTGAGGGACCACACGAGCTAACAGGAGGTCAAGCACTGGCTCTGCACACAGATGCTCAAAGCGTGGTGCTCTGCAAAGCTGCCTTATGTCAACATCCCCCCAAACAAAAGCACCGGCTGCGTTTAAACAAGGGGCTCTCACTGCAGAGATGTCTCCCCTCACCACAGCCTGCAGAGTGCCACCAGGAGTGGGACACGAGCCGGTCCGCAGCATCCCTGAGCACAAACAGAATTGAAACCGGGCTCAAATTGCCCGGTGCACACAGCAGGGGTGTTTGTGGTGAGCTCCAGCAAAAGGGTCTGCAGGGATGGTTGCAGGTTTCCTCCCGCTGCCTCGGGTGCGGGACGGGGAGCGAGCAGCCAGTGTGCCAGCACCGGGGAGTGAGAGGGTCCACGGTCAGCGGGGGAAAAAAAAAATCACCGTCCAGGTTTTTGCTACTATTTTGAAAGGGGAGAGGGGGAAAGGAAAGGACTCGAATTCAAATCTGGGATAACCAGGTATAATCCAAGCTGGCTGCCCCGCGGGCATTTTTAGGCAAGGAGAGGCAGTTTTAGTCCAGCTGGTGTCCACAGGGGCTCTGCAGTTTGCTCCATAGGCAAAAACATCACTGTTCCTTTTTGGAGCATTTTAGTGACTGAAAAGGACTATGAACTTTCTAAACAAGACAAAGACCATCTGAAACCAAGCTAGGGCCCATCAACACTTTTTTTTTTTTCCTTTTACCCTCCTTAAGGAGAACCAGGCTGTACAGACACAGGTGGTTTGGACACTTGCGACCCAGACCCCAGCTGCAGACCCAGCCCAGAGGCTGGTGCTGGTCCCTACCTCCAGCAGCTGGGCAGCACTGGGCCGGGTCTCCGGGTTCTTGTCCAGCGCCGTCTTCAGGAAGTCTCTGAACTCCAGGGACCTTAAAACACAGTCATCGGTGAGAAGATCAGAAGAGAGAAAAAGCCTCAAACGCCACAGCGGTCTCCTCGATCCCTTTGCAGTTTGTGTCCAGTTGGCACCTGGCCACAATTACCATTTCATTCCCAGCATGGGACAGCCAGTGCTCAGTTATTCTGATTATTTGTAAGAGAATGAGCAACATGGCCAGGTGAAGGACTACACTTTGCTTTACCTGTGATGGCAACAGACGGTGGGACTGAGCACCAGCCACTGTGCCCCATGGCCAAGGCAAAGAGAGAGAAGAGGACACCATCAATTATCCTCCAAAGGCAGCCCACGGTGGAGCCGTTTGCAGACAAGGATGCTCCAGGCTCCATCCCCACAGTTGCAGTGCGAAAGGATGGCTGTGAAGGACCAGGAACCCCATAGGAGGGCACCCTCAGCCTGTGAAGTGCAGCTCTGAGATACAGACTGTCCCCCTGATCCAATTCTGGCTTCTGAGCTGCTCCAGAGGAAAAGCTCCCACCCTGCCTGCTGGATTTATTGGCAGGGTCCTACGTGCTACCTGAACCGCTTTAACAGTGCTTGTGACAATGCTGGCTTTCATGCAGTGGGTTTTGTTATGACTACAAAAAAATAATAATTAACTGATCCGATTTTTTTTAAATGCAGAAGAGGCTTTCCTGACTTCAGGAAAGAAATTCTGAAGCTCTTGGGCATCTCCAAGTTTAGAGTAAGATCTGCCTTTCACAGGACACCAGGATGTTTTGAAAACAGCCACGGGATCACCCCCACATCAGCAGGGCTGTGGATGGGCAGCAGCTCCCCCTGCGTTGCCTGCACACCACCAGCACGGTCACAGTCACAAAAAGACTATTTTTTCCTCTCTTGAAATACTGCACAAGTTGGGAGATGTGTACTCCAGGCTGTGCTGCCCAAAACCCCTCACCATTTGGAAGGGCAGCTGAGCGTGGGGGGGTCGGACTTGGCAATCTTCAGCAGGACTCTCATGGGGTTGAGCTCATGATGGGGTGGCTCGATCTGGGCCATTTCAATCAGCGTGATTCCCAGGGACCAGATGTCCGCCTTGTAGTCGTACGGAGTGTCCTTCATGGTCTCGCACATCACCACCTCGGGGGCCATCCTGCAAGGGGCAGAGCAAGGAGCAGGGATGGTGAGGGATGACACTCCCCTTACAACAGCAATTAAATGCTTTAAATAATCCACTGCATTGCACAAACCCCCCATCTTTCCTCCCAGCTTTGGGTTTCAGAAGAAGCAGCATCATTTCTAAGGGGTCCAACCCCCTTCTCTCTTCCCCAGACCAGCTGAGACAGCCCAGGCAGCCCATGGAAACCCCCAGGCCATTGACATCTGGCGCAGATGTTGCTTCAGACAATAAATTAATCCTCGCCGATTCCATTCCTTCAGCAAGTCGGGTGATTTAGAGATTGCATTTCTGGAGCGAGGAGTCGTTCCCATGTGCTTGGAGCCGCTTCAAAGCCCACTCCACCCCCCAGGGTGGGGGGAGCGGTGAGTGCACACACGCGAGCACATGTGTGTCCCTCACTCCTCCAAGCATGGAGCATGGTGGCCCCTCGGCCGGCTCAGGGCACTGTGACACCGGGCAATGGTTCCACATAGCCAAGGCTGCTCATAGCTCCCTTCAGGCACGGGAAACCCTTGCACGTGTGGACACTGGCCCAGACTCCTTGTTAAAATCATCCCACCCGTGCTTGGTGAGGCACTGTGGTCCAACACATCCCAAAGGCCACCAGCTCCCAATTTCTCTGCAAGCCTGGTTTTCAGAAGAGCGATGCAGGATTTCTTAGCAAGCAGGTCACTCACCAGTAAGGGGTCCCAATGAAGGAGTCTCGCTTTTGCAAGGTTTTCATGTTTTTGGCAGACACCCCAAAGTCAGCTGCAAAGAGCAGTAACATTAGATGCCGTAGGAAAACTGAACGACCCTTCTGAATTAGCACACTTGGCTGAAACGCAGATTTAAAAGCAAACACACATTTAAGGCAAGAACATGATACAATGTGCTGTTTCCTCTAAACTGAGCATCAGAAATTAAATTTGCTTTTGGGTACGCAACCACCAGGGACCTTCCCTTCCCATGTACTGTAAGACAGGGCATAACAAGCCACCCCTACTGTAACCCAAACCTTACGCATCTAGAGCGAAGCCAAGATCTTTTCCATAAACAAACAAAAGCAGCTCTGTGGCAGATTACTTTCAGGACTGCTATTTCACAGCAAAAAGTCTCATTTTACACCAGAAAAACCAAAAGTGCTGTTGCATTCTTTCTCTTCCATTCAGGCCCATGCACAGCAGCCACTGTGTGATGCCTTTCCATGATTGTGTGCCTCCTATAGAGAGCTGCTGAAGCCAACCCAACCTGGCAAGACCTGCAGAAGGTATTGAGACCACTACAGGTCCATTTGCTCTCCAAGGGTGACCGTGATGACCTCTGGAAGAGCTGTTATCTGTCTGCTTCTCAGGCTCAGGGTATTCCTGACTGTGGATCACCCTTGGCCCAAGTCAGCAGAGTATTTCTTATGCCAGAGCAGAGCCTATGGTCACAGGAAAGCTTCCATCTTCCCAGGCTTGCTGGTCTCCATCATCTCAAGAACACCCCATGGCTGCCAGCACCCCTCATCAGGCTCTAGAAGGAAATCTGCACCTTTCTGACGAGACCCCCACAGACAAAGCTACCTTCTCATCCCCCCACAGGCAGGAGGATGCCAATTTAACTCAAGCCCACAGCGAGCTGGCAAAGCAACCCTTTGGCAAAACTTGCCCTGTCACCACCAGACCCGCTCTGGAGATAAGACGAATTCTGCCAGCTCCCAGCCCTGCCAACTGGCACCCTGCACAGGATGCTCAGCAGGCCAAAACCCATAAAAATCGAGTTCAAAGAGGGATTAAACAAATTCAGGAAAACCCATCAGGGGCCTGAGCACGGCTGCAGCTCGGGGAGTCCCGGTGCCCAGCTGGGGGCTGAGCACAGCACACGGCTCCGTGGTAGACCTGGCCTCCCACAAAACAACACAAAGTTTTCCCCCACCTTCTCCCGCCTGAGCTCATCAGCCAGCAGACAAGGAGCTGATGTCCCACAGGCACGGCAGAAGGCAGGGAGCATCCCCCAAACCCCACCCCACGCTCAGGCATGGCCGAACACCACCTTCCAGCTCCCAGCAGCACATGGCGGTCGTTGGCGTAGTGTGAGATGGTGCCAAGCAGCACCATTGCCCACAGCTGCTCTCCCAATGAGCCTGGCCAAGCAAAGAGCCTGCCGTGCTCCAGTGTGGCTCACCGAGCTTGATGTCCCCATCCTGGGTGAGGAGCACGTTGCCTGCCTTCAGGTCCCGGTGGATGATCTTTTTGCTGTGGAGGTAATGGAGGGCTTCCAACATCTGGCGGCAAATCACTTGAATCTGGGGTTCGGTCAGGCCCCGGTCCAGCTCTGCGGGGAGGGAGAGAGCCTTTAAACAGGACAGGAATCTGAGCAACGCTTCACCTGAGCAGCAGGAAGGCACGGGCTACCCAGCAGACCATTTAAAAACCACTGTCCATGTGTCAAAGCAGTGGGAGACGAATGCAAATCAGCTTGTTAAGGTAATTTATTCCCTAGGCCAGCACTCGTAGCACAATGCCTGCCTGCTTGGAGCTGCGGGTTTATAGCTCCCTCCTCCAGGCTGAGGAGCCTGGCCCAGGAACAGGGCATGAGGAGGATGAGGACAGGGAGCCAGGCATGCCCGAGAAGAGGTTCTGAACTGCAAATTCCCTGCCAATTTGGGAAATGGGTCCCTGCAGTCAAGCTGGGTCTGGCCCAGTGTGTGGATGCTGCTGCAGAGAGGAGGAGCTGAGCTCGGCCGCAGGGACAAACACAGGCACAGACACTCAGCAGCTCCGTACGCAGCCAGGCTCCCATCCCCAGGGATCCCTGCCATGGAGACACAGCATACACCCCTGTACATCGTGATGGACACACCACCTCCCAAAGCAAGAGGCAACCCACTGCTCTGAGCTGGTTCCTCAGGTAGCACCAGGTACCAGCACACCGCTTCATGCCCCGCTGTCTGTCCCTATTTCTGAAGCTCGTGGGGACACGCGACTACTGGTGTGACCTCCCTGCTGAGCTCTGCCTGGCTGCCTTCACCATCCGAGACTGCGTTTTCCAAGGTGATGACTCTGCAAATCATCAAACTTCCAGATGGTTAGCATCGTCTGAGCTTCCCTCCCTCCCTCCCTCCCTCTGCGAGCCCCTTGCAGCGCAGATCCCTCCTCCGGCAGAGCTGGGTGTGCAGCGGAGCAGACCAAGCCTCGGACACCTCCAACTGCCCAAACTGCAAGGCCCAGGATGGGGGCTGATGGACAGACCCCGGCCACTGGGACAGATGCTCGTTCAGAACGAGGATCTTAACCAAAGTCTGGGGGACGCTCACTTTGTTCCTCCTTTCCCTCACCAAGATCTCCCTTGCTCTGGGGGGAGCTGATGATTTCCATTCTCCCCGGAGCAGCTGGCAAAAGCGAGGTGCAACGGGCCACAGGTTTCAGACAAAAGATTTCGAAGGCAAATGCCAGTCACTGGTGGGGACGGGGAGGTGGGACAGGAAGCATTCAGCAACTCTGGATCTGCTAATGCCAGGAGCACTCCTGAGCTCCGACTCGCAGCCCCTCGTTTGGGGGTGATGGTGCTATCACCAAGCCACTCGCTCACAGTTTTCTATGCTCCCCCTTTCCCGTGTCCTCCAGAGACAGACTGCCAAGGACACGGCCCCACGAATGCTCAGGGGGATTTTTGTGTCCCAAAGAGACAGGCTGCTGAGGTTTTCCAGGGGGAAGGCATCATTTCCTCCAGCCTTTCAGAAAAGGTACTTTTTTCATGCAGTGATTCGGACCCGCTTTAAAAAGTTCCCTAAAGGAGGCACAAGTTCCAGGGACTGAATTAAACATGATGATGAAATTGGGTTCATACTTTCCCTGCAGACAAAAAGAAAGTGTGGCCTTTGGAAATATCAGAGCTGAAAGGGTGTAACCCCTGGGAGACACAGCTCTGTCCCAGGGGATCCGGGGGCAAGAAGACGTCAGAGCTGTGTTTGCCACAGGGAGAGGATGTAACCCCCCCAGGGTCCGTACAGCCCCTGCACAGAGGGGCTGTGGCACCAGGCAGGGCTGTTTGGAGGAACACCCACACCCTCCCGGTCCCAGCGGCTTTACGTGGAAGGGAGGAGTTAAAAATTGGAAGATTCCTGGAATTACTGCAAACTGCAGTTTATTCGGACGCTCTAGTGCTTCACCAGATGACCGATACCATACGGAGAAGTCAGCAAGAAGATCCTGGGAGATTCATCATGACAGGCGCCCAGATTAAACATCTCAGCCCCGCTGCCCTCCCCGGGAAGCTGTGGGAACGGGATCCCAAGCACTGGGTGCCTCTGGCAAATAAATATTTAAAGCCACCTTTCCCCTCCAGCCAGACTCTCCCTTCTCCCCATGCCTTGTGATCTGCTGATCCCAGCAGCATTTAAATCACAAAAGGACATCAAAGTAGCTCGAGAAACATCCCGGGGCCACCACACCTTCTGCTCCAGGTATGAAAATAGGCAAACTCATGGGAGAGAAACGGTAGCTGGAGAAGCTGGGGAACCCACACCTGCCATCTGTCCACAGGTTGCCCCTGAAAGCATGCCAGAAGGCTGGAAGCCCCTCGTGGGCATCGCCCCAAGCACGGAGAAGAGCCCGGTACCGCACACAGCACTCACCCAGCATGGTGGCATCCACCGCCCCGCCTGGGCAGAACTCAATCATGATCTGGGGAAACAAAGAGAGAGGAATTAAACTCAGGTCTGTGTCTGACTGAGCAAAGCCCACTGGCTAGGGAAAAGGAAGACAAAAGAGTTGGGTTTTGCTTCCCCACACAGGGATGCAGAGGCTTCGGTGCTCCCCAGGGCATCCCCAGCACCATCACCCAAGCCCTGGGGCCAGATCCTGCACACAGCCCACAGCAGCCACCTGGGGGGGACCATCCCTATCGCTGTGACACCCCCAGCACTGGTGCCTGGCCCCGTACCTGGACGCCCACCCCAAGCAGCCAGCTTCAGCTCCGGGTTCCTCTCTGTTTACATCTCTTCCTATTGCATTTTGGAGCTCCAGAGAGTGGCCTTGCCAACAGGATGAGATAGCTGTCATAGCTGGGAGCTGACGTGGCCGGGAGAAATCAGGCAGGATTTTATTTGCGAAATGAGAGATGGGGAGGGCTGTTGGGTCTTTAATTTTTAATTTTTTTTTCACTTTTTTTTTTTTCCTTTTTTCCCCACCCTCGCTGCTCCGTAGTTCATTGCTCTCTTGATTTTGAGCAATTTGAGCAGAAAATACGTCAATAAAGAGGTCGAGTGCATTCACCAGATTGTTGCTGTTTCTCTCCCAGGGACGTGCACAGGGGTCCTGCCCAGCCACCCCATGCCCCCACAGGGTGGGCAGCACCCACCAGGTGGGCCCTTCCCCAGCATCCCAGAGATGCTGGTCCCCATCCCTCACCTCTGCACAAACTCAGCCAGACCCTTTCCCGGGGCGGGGGGAGCTCAGTGCCACCCCCAGCTCCCCTTGGGGGCAGAGGAGGCTGCTCAGATAAACAGATTAAAGTTTCAAGCAGGGGTTACAGGGGACAAGAGGTGCTTCACCTCCCCGACAAGCTCTTCTTCTCCTTGTCGAGGCGACACAGGGCAACATACCAGGGAGTTGAAATGCCAGAGTTTATTTTGAGGACAAGGACTGAGCAAACCAAAGGCGGTGTTTACCAGCACGGCTCTCTAAGCCCTTCAAGTGGAGGTCATGCTATTAGATGCTGCTCTAAGGACTGGACCAGGAGCTGAGGGGAGAAGGTTCAAGCTCCCTCTTTCCCATGGTTTAATCCTGCAGCCCCAGGCGAGCCACATCCCACCCCCTTTTGTCCTGCAGTTCCTACACATAGACAAGGGAAAGGCTATCATCGCCCAGGACCATGGTGGGAAACACAACTGCTTTGTTCCTGAAGGAGAAGGGGAGCAGGATCAGGTGCTGGAAGGGAGCAAGCCTTAAATTGCTCCGCGAGAATCGGCCCAGGTCCAAGAGTTGGGGTTGGAGGGGGGAGACAATGCTGAGAAAAGCAACCCAGGCAGGTTGGGCAGCCCAACACAGGCACTGTCGGAGGAAGCAGAGAAAAATAACCAGAGGCCGGGCCTGGAGAGGCATTTGAAGCAAGCTGGGGAACGGGGAGATAGAGAACAGCAACTGGGAAGACTCGAACCGTTCACAAACCAGGAGCCGAGCAGGAGGCTGGCAGGGAGGAAGCTGGTGGGGCAGCACAGCCCTCGCACAGATGGGCCACGTCAACACACCTTTTCTTGAGTTTATACTTTGAACCAGAGCACCAGCAGCTTCACCAGCAAATGGAAAGGCAAGAATTGCCTCCTACTGCTGTGTCTCCAGGCACTGAGGTCCCTGCTGGACCCCTGTGCCCCATCTCACCCCAACGCAACTCTAGGAGGCTCACTTCAACCAATTATTTTTATAGTCTTCCTCATCACGTTCACCAGAGCAAACTACCACCACCATCAGACACCAGCCCTTCCTGGGCTCCGTAGAGCCCAAAATGCCAGAGGTGAACCCCAACACAAGCCCCACACCAACACCAACCTGCCAACTGGGAGCGCGAGGGCTTCCCCGTGCTTTGGGAGTCCCACGGGATGCCCGGGGCTCTGGTGGCACAGCCAGCCTGGTGACAGAACCTCTGCAGAGCTGTACCACCATCCCAAACGTGGGACCTGCCCTCTGCCAGACCATCCCACCTGCCACTAGCCCTAGACCAGCCAGGAATGAGCGACAGCTGGTGGCATCCCCCGAGCCCACAGCGCAGGGTCTGCAGAAGGACAGAGCAGACCCCAGCCCACAGAAGCCTGAGCATCGTGGCTTTATACCCTCTGGCTGCCAGAAAACCTGCCTGCACAAACCAGCCTGTCTCATCCCCGAGCCGAGGCTCAGCTCTCGAATCCAAACAGTCCCAAAACTTCAAAAACCCAGCCTGAATCAGCTGCTAACATGGCCTTTGCCACCCAGGTGACCCTGGCTGCTCGTCATCACTAATGCTCAGCACGCAGCTTTACAGCTTCTGCCTCTGCACATCCCAAATAAATCAAATCCCCCAGCATCTCACACAGCTCCTCTTACACAGGAATTCTATGATTCTGTGAACGTAATTTCAATTCCAGGGGGGAAGAAACACAAAGGGCAGCTGGCTGGGTGACAGCCACAGCCACCCCGCTCAGCAGAACCCCCGGGAGCCCAGTGTGATCCCCCCCTCCCCAGGCAGATGCTGCGCTGGGGTTTCCTACCAGGGACACTGCCAAAATGTACTCTGGTCACACACACACACTGAGCTTCTACACGGGGAAGGGCCGAGCACCCTGCACCCTACTCTGGATCCACGTGGGATGCATTTCATCTCACAAAGTTTCATTTGAGTTCAGTCTAGCAATGAGAAAATTAGGGAAATCAGTCCATCTGAACCAGCACGACCATGTATGTTTATGCAGGCACAGCAGGCTACGAGCCAGGCACTGGGAATATGGGAAATATGGAAAACTTAAAAATATGCATTTTCAACAAGGGCAGAGATGCCAAAGAATAATTACGGGTGTGGCCAGATAGTCTGAACATCCAAAAACTTCATGGGCTCATTTCAGCCCAGAAAACCTGATTTAAATAAATGCAACTGGCAATCCCATAGCTCATACACCACACACTTCCTTCCAGGAGCAGGGCCAGCCCGAAAAACGTTTTACCACTGAAGCAGGTAGGAAGGCAGGCCCGGTGGCAGCAACACACGGCTGTCCCCGTGCGTGGGGGATAAGGGAAGCTGGTGGAGAGCTGAGGCTGTGCTGGTCCCCTTCCCAGACCCACAGCAGGGAGGGGGACAGTCGGGCGGTCGCTGACACCCCAGGGTGGGCAGCCTGTCCCTCCGGCAGCGATGAGGAACGAGCTGGGAGGATCCTAGAAGGGGTCTGTTGACAAGAACACGTGCCTCTGTGCAGCCAGGAGGCTGGTGATTTACCCAAAGGCTGCAAAAGAGCTTAACCCTTTGCTTCGGACTGTTTCCATGTGCTGGGATACACAGGCTGTCCCAAGCCGCAGCTGGAGCTGTAAGCACTCTGGTGACAGTGCCAGTCTCCATGCTGCGTGTCACCTCTCAACACCGCTGTGCCCAGCCAGCCCCGGCGACCCCCCCCATGATGTGCAGGACCTGGGACCCTGCACGGGGCTCGCTGGGGAGCCGGAGCAGCACTGCAAAACCAAAAACTCACCCCAAAAAAGCTCCTGTGGACTTGTGAGACAGAGACACAAGACCTGGAGGGGGGGTCTCTGCCCCAGTGCTGACATTCTGAAAGCGGTCCTTCACACTGATTAGAGCTGGGGGGAGCACCCACACCTCCTCCTCCTCCTCCTGCCTGGTGTCTGAGTGCGGGGGGTCCGATCTCCCGCTGCGGGGTTTGTGGGGAGCAGCCCGGAACGGGGCTGGAGCAAGCATCCTGTTTATAACCATTTCCTCCACACAAGAAACCCAGGGACTTCCTCGCTGGGCTCCTGGGGACACACACACACACAGGAGCTCTCCCTCCAGCTGCCACCTCAAAGCTGTTAGAAATCCTGGGGATTTAGCACTACTGGCCTTTATCACTTTCTGTCGACAGGCAGCTGCAGCTCCAGCTCAGGGGGCACAGGCAGAACTCCCCGTTAGCTCCTGCCTGAGCAGCACGAGCGGCTGCCTCCCCCCAGGGCCAAAGCCCCCACACAGCCTCAAGCACCCACAGCACGGCCAAGGACCCCAGGCACCGCGCTGGGCTGGCTCGCAGCTCAACGGGGACACACGAGCTGCACGCACAGCAACAGATTTGGGCAGCTGGTTTTTAGAGAGAGAGAGAGAGAGAGAAAAAGAGAAAGGGACCCACTCTTGCTGCCTCCCAAACCTTTGCACCACAGTTCAAGCACTGCTATTTAAAAAAAAAAAAAAAAAAAAAAAAAAGCCTTTTTCTCCTACACTTTTCACAAAACAGCATGAATGAAGAGGTCTGCGTGCAGAAGCCACATAAACTTTCAAGAAACTTTTGCACAGGCCAAATTAAATGGAAACTTAGATTTGAAAGCAAAAGTCCGCTCAAGTTAAAGGGCTTTGCCCGTGACCTTGATTTTTCCCATGACTCATCCTGATCCTGCCTTTAGGCACAGCAGGACCTGAAAGTATTTTGTAGCCCAAGTGGGAGCGAGGTGGCCCGGGGGGGGAGCTGGGGCCATTTTCTGGGCTACTGGAATAATAAGTGACTGCCTGGGAGGAGAGGAAGCAGGGTCCAGTGAGCCTGGGGTTGCCCAGGAGAATAAATATACATACGTATGTATAAAACAGCCACGACTTAAATTAAGTGCTCTTAAAGACACAGGCCTTCAAGTTGTACCCATGCAAGGGGGCACCACGCTTTATGAGAAGGCATTATATGACTTTGCAGCTCAAAACAGCAAATCAGACACCGTGCCAGGAGAATCCCTCAGGCACCTTACACCAGGGGGACCCCAAACCAGAAGACAAACCTAAGACGGAGCAGAGCCCAGTGCAGTTTCTGCGTTTGACAAAGCAGGAGTGGCATCTTCTGCCCAGATACTGAAGTCTTCCCAGGTAGGACCGAGAGCCTGCTCGCTCCTCCCACCCTGGGCAGGACTGGTCCTGCCTCTTGGGCATGTTTGAACTCCTAGAACTTTCCACAACATTAAGAAAAAAAAAAAAAAAGCAAGCTTATCTTGAAAGGTATTTTTACCAAACAGTGCACAGTCCCCAAGGGTGGACCAGCTGATGTCCCTAAACTGAAGTTTGCACTTGAAGCCCAATTAAGAGGGGAGGACACACCCCAGCCCAGCATTACTCATCCGATTGGCACGTCAGAGGGCAGAGGCCCATGAACTGTTCCCCCTGCTGCACTGCTGGAGAAATGCCTCTTCCAGCCAGAAAGAGAGGGAAAAATAGAAGCCATCAGCTGGGAAAGTTGGGGGCAGCTCATCTCAGGGGTGGTTCTCCTGGGCAGCCAGGCGTTTCCTGCACAGAGAAGCCACCAGGTCTCCCTCAGGATGGAGGAGCCCTTGGCTGGCAGCCCAGTGGCTCCCAGGTCGCTGAAGGTGGCAGGCGCCTGCAGGCTCTTCCCATGACTTTGCTGCTGTTGCAGCTGCAGGTGGAATAGCCCAATGGCTTTGGAGTCATCATGGTGCTCCAGAGCACCCCAGACGTTACTACATGGGTCCACACCACGCCGTAACCACCCGGCCACCTCCCTCCACACCGAACCCTGAGCATCAGCACCAGCGGGCACGGGAGGTCGCCTGCATCCCCGGGATCCACCCTGCCTGGCCCAGAAACGGCTTCAAAACTGAAGTACTTCAGCAATTTCCTCTCCTAATCTGCAGCAGAAGGTTTCATTTTGTTTGTTTAAGCAGCTGCCCGCCGCCGGGGAGAAGGTAACCCGCAGCATCCTGCTGCCGCAGCAGCCTCCATCGCCCACGCACGACCCACGCACGGCCTCGTGACTCTGCCACCTTCATGGGGCAACTCGGAGACGTCCTCGTCACCCGCAGGGGAAAGCACCCTCCGGCACAGCCACCAGCTCCCCTGCCTTGCGCTGGCACGGAGGGACCGGGTGAGATAAGAAAAATAAACCTTGTAAAGTAAACTGTGCTCCATTTATAGACCGGGCTGGTGAAGGGAAACGCTTTCCAGGTTGCCTCCTTGCCAGCCACGATAGCCCTTCCACCCCCCCTCCCCCTCTCTCCAGGATGCTGAGCTGGCACAAAGCTCCAGGTGGGGATGCTGCCATCGGCAGCAACCATTTCCATCCCGGTGTTCTCCGAGTTTGAGCAGGACATGGAGAAGGAGCGTGGTGTGCCACAGCCGGCCTCAGCCACGCTGGCCATCAGAGGTTTTGATCCTTCTCCAGGCGCAGCTGCCTTTGCAGGGCAATGGGAGGAGGGAGACAGGTCCCTGGGCTGCCCTCCAAGTGCAGCCCCGGGAGGGAGAGGCAGGAGGAAGGAGCCGGGGGCAGACATGGCTGTGTGGGTACCACGGCGGGGAGAGCAGGGCTTTCCTGGCATCGCCCACCCGCTTATGGGAAAAGCGGAAGAAACGCAGCAAATGGCAACCAGTCCTGTGACCCAGAGCGGGGTGGGGGGGCAGAAATCCCTCGCCTTCAGCAAAAACCCAACAAAAGGGAAAGAGAAAAGAGAAAGAGCCAGAGCGAGTTGGAGGCCCTGGCTGCCCCTGGGCTCTCCTGGCGCCGCAGAGAGAGAGAGAGGGTGGGTGGGGAGGACGACGGTGCAGAACAGTTCATGGGATCTCCCACCTACCAACCCTCCGTGTCCCCAGGTGCTGTGTCAGCATCCTGCAGGGCCGATCTGCTGAGCCAGCAATGCTGCAAGCTGAAGCCCACCCCTCCTCCCAGCCCATCCAGGCGATGGCCACTCACTTCTGAAGCCATCTCACATGGGAGGCACCACCTGCTCATCACCACAACCAGCCCCAGCGCAGGGGAGCGAGTGGACCCCACTCGAGCCGGGGTGCTGGAGGGAAGGAGGGGGGAAAAAAACCACCCTTATGGTAACTTTTACAAAGCTTCTTTTTAGACTGCAGCAAGAGAGCAGAGCCCGCTTTTCTGTAAGGGGATTGCCCAAGGGGGGAAGTCTGGATCCTCCTCCCACCACAGCAAAACTGGTGGCTGGGCGGGGAGGTGGCACTCGGAGGCAGCATCACCTCGGGCGAAAACCGCAAGGCATGTACCACTGCCTGAATTTCAACAGACGGCCCTGTTGAGTAACAGCAGCTGCAGAGCCCTGCCCTGCTCCCCGCCAGCCCCTCGGGGGGACAGGGGACACGCAGCAGGTCGGTCCCTTCCGCGGAGCCCCCAGGGGTGAGGAGCCGAGCTCCCCGCACCACGGCCACCGAGGGCAAGGGCTTTGGCCATGGAACCCGGTGCTGCCCTTCCACCATCAGAAGGGAGTCGCAGCCAGCGCTGCCTTCCTCCCCCTCCTCTACCCTGCAGAGCAAACAGGCTGGCGGTGGTCCCGGTGACTGTCCTCCAGCAGTGCAGGAGGAGCCCACCTTGGCACCAGCACCCCTGTGTGGACCCCCAACCCACCCAAAACATCTCCTGGCTTTGGCAGGGGACAGAGTCCCCCTTCAGCACACCAAACCCATGGCAGGACCGGGGTTCCCGGAGGTTCCTCACACAGACCACACTGGCACCACGGCACCCATAGCATGGGATGACTGCCCTGGCACTGCAGGTGGTGGTGGTGGGCAGGAGGAAATGGTCTAGACCTCCCTGCCTGCGACGGGGTACAGAGGAGTCACAGCAACGCAGGTCTCCTCCCGGCATTTGGGTCACCACCGCGGGCGAGACAGGCTCCTTCCCGAGCCCTGCAGCAGCGGTGGGAAGCCAAGAGCCCAGACAGTCTCCAGGGCTTTTGGTCTCGACTCAAGAGGCAGAGGAGGAAGTCCAGGAAAGCATCTTCCCGCAGCCCTCCCTCCCGAATCTAGAAGAATTTTCTAGTTTCCTGTCCTGTTGCCAGTGACAGTCATTCTTCAGTTGCAGAACACCAGCCTTCCCACCCAGTTCTTCAGTGCCAAAGTCACGCAGCAGCTTACTGGTGGCTGTCCCGCACTACTGCTCAGCCATAGAAAATAGAGGACAGGGGCAACAACTAGTTCTGTTCTCCAACTCTGCATTTTGCTGCAGCACCAAGAGGATGTGGACAAGGTCGGGAGCACCTGGAGACAGGCCAAGGTCTGCACAAAACCCATGGAGGGGATGCCCCCAGCCCAGAAAGGCTGGCTGCAGCAAATAGAAAGTGGAACACAAAGAACATAAACAGCCATTTGCCCAAAAGGCCCTCAGAAAAATGACAGATCCAGACCTCAGGCTCCATTCTGAGACAACTGTGTGCCAGAAGCACACAGGCAAAGCCCAGTCCCACACGCAGAGTGCCCACCCTGGACACAGATGCCAACCTCCACACATACCCTGCCACACCAGTATTGACTCTGCAGCCTGGCCATGGCCTGGACACACAGGGAAGTCAGGTGCTTTCCGCACTGACATCTCCTATCCTGTCCCACTTATCTGTTGGGGCTTCCACCCACACCCAGCACCTCCAAACACCTGAGCGTGGGGTGGAGAGCCACCCCCTGTGGCTATGTCCCCTGTCCCTCGAAGCCCATCACGTCCCCTGGTCTGATGGGCTGAGCCCAACCTCATGGCTCCAGCAAAAACCCTGGACACAAATTTCTACCTCCCAGGACTGAGAAAGGGGCTTCAGCTTCCGAGCGACACAAACCCCAGAGGACAGAGCCGTTCCTCGTGGTGGAAAGAACGCAGTGATATATTTAGGCACAGAAACTGCTTTTAGTCGTGGTCGAGGGGCACGTCCTTTGCTCCATGTGTTTGACATCTGAACCCAAGTTCTGGTGGTTCGCTGCGAAGCTCTGCTGTCCTGCTGGCTCCAAGAGGAACTGTGCTGGATCAGCCTGCCCAGAGCAGCTCCTCTCTTCCTCCCCACAGCTCAGGGGCCTGCAGGGCCACAGCAGATGGTCTGGGGGAGCACCACCTCGGCTTTTAAATAACATTTCCTCACATCTACTCTCTCCTTTAAAAATCAAGGGGCCTCCTGGCCGGTGAAGTTTCTTTCCCAAGCACGTCGAGTCTCCCCGTTATCTCAGCCAGCCTACCCTGCTCCGACCGAAGTCCAAGGATTAAGTTTACATTACGGAGAGAGGAGGGAGGAGGGCGACCGCATTCCTACACCCGCTTGACTTGGCACCTTTCCCCACCACCCTCCTGCCCAACGCTCTTCACCCAACACGTGCCAGAGGGCTGGAAGGAAGCGGGGAACGGAATACGCCAACGTTGCTCATAAGCCAGATGGGCTGATTCAAAGCTGATTCCAGCTAACTCCTGGGGGCTGAAGACAGGGCAAACCACTACAACGGCCAGCTACGCACTCGAGGACACACACCGTCCTTCCCAATCTCACTCCTAGAGCCCCACGAGGCCCCTGGGTCAGAAACACACGAGGGGACGAACACCCGAAGAACCACCAGCAACTGCAAAAGCCACCGGCTCCGCGCTCCCCTCTGGCTGCTGCTGGCCCTCAGCACACACTGCAGAGGCCACAAAACAATACAGAAGCCACCAGAAGCCTCTTTGCTGCCACAGCAGAGCGCAAATGTCAACAGCTTGCCTGACATGGCAAGTATGCTGTAGGTGGAAGCGAAATAATTAGCTCTCTGTAAGAGAGTGCTCCAAGCTTGCCAATTTTCCCTTACAGACAAGGACACTATTCAGAGACTTTAAATATAATAAACCTTTTCTCCCCCCCTTTTCTGAACAAAATAACCTACAGAGAAAAATATTTGAAATAAAAAAAAAGTCTGTCCCCATAACAAGTGGGGGAAAGAAGATGTAGGGCAGCAAGTGAGGAAACCCAAGGCTTACAGAGTTTCAGAGCAGGAAAACTTTATCAAGAACAAAGTCAGATAACACTGCATCCTCCTCTCGAAATGCAGAGCTCCCTGCTGATCATAGGGAGACCGAGGATGAGTTTTTCACATCTAAATCAGTCTGAGATGACAAAATATTTCCTTCAACTACACCACTTCCCACTCCCCCCCCAGGCTGGCAGAAATATTCTCGTTCCTACTGAAATATCGGCGGAACACAAAACTCCTTTCAGTTTAACCAAATGGTTTTGATGTTGCAAAAAGCATCCTTCCCCTTGCTAGAATTACACAGGGCATTTTGGTTTCTTTTTGACACGGGCTGATAAGCGACCCTGTTGAATTCACCATCCCGACTTGCTAGCCAGCATCCCAGAGGGATGAGAATCCAAGAACACCCATGGCCAGTGAATGCAACCAGCCAGGAGATGCAGAGCAGAGAGTCAGCAGGGCCACCACCAGGCAGTGGTACCTGGGATGCTGAGCACTGTAGGAAGGGTTAACCGCAACACACACACACACAGGCTCCTTCATGCAATCTCCCTTTGGGGACCAGACCACAACTGGGCTCCCAGCATCGATCTCGTGGAGCAGGGTTGGTGGGAGGAAGGCCAGCGCTCTTCATTTGCTATAGAAACCAGAAAAACACCCAGGGAATGGCGCTCTGCCCAGGCACGGGGAAAAGCCTTTGCTGCTTTGAGGGCTGGGACTGAGATCCCCCGTCTCTCACCAAGTTAATCAGCATTTAGAGGCCACTCAGTTCACCATGAGCATTTGTGACTGGACGGGCAGCAAAACACAGAAAATCCTTTAAAATAAATAGCTCAAAGGAAAGAGTTGCTTCTTCAGTGGGAAGATTCACCAACTTCAAGTGCCCCGAGTTTGTGGCAGCATCTAAACCAGATGATGCATTTCAGAAGGGCAGAGCTCCCCATGAGAGCTGGAGTTTGACGCAGGACAAGTTTCCTGATGTCTTTTATTAAGAGCCAGGAGTTCCAACGCAGCCTCAAAGCCTCGCCTGGCCAGGGGGATGACTCGCTGAAGAGGTGGCAAAGGACTTGACAAGTTTTCTGCTCCTGCCTGCCATTTCCCTAGAAACAGTTATTTGTTCTGATCATCCCCAAATTCACAACACAAGGTGCCTGGATCCATCACAGAAGACGAGAGTATCGCTATTTAACTGTTTCAGTGAGGGCTTTGAAGTCAATGGAAACCACCTCAAGCCATAAAGTCTGCAAAAGGCCATCCCTCCCTCCCAGATGACAACTTTCAGGCTACATCTGAAATAAAATAAAGTCTAAACCTGCAATCTATCCCTCGTTCCAGGGCACAGTCTGAAGCTATGTTTCAAGGCACCGTCTCCTATACCCAGGTAGTTCATAAATATTCACATATATGCAAACATTGTTCCTTAGCATTTCCCTTGGTAAGCCAGCCAAGTGGGAACGTAGCTTATTGTGATTAATTTCTAAACAAAGTATTACAGTGCTTTGAAAACTGATTTGCCTATAGGCTTCTTGTCTGCTGCTTTCTTTTCATAAAACTATGGCCTTATGGTTATAACCCTGGACTGGGATTCAGCACATAAGACTTATTCCCAAGTACCATTTACCTGCTGGGTAAACTTTAGGCAAATTCTTGTCTGTGCCTCCGCTCCCCTTTCTAATAACCAGGATAATGACACCAGGTCTCTTTTTATAAAAGCATTCCACGGTGTATAGATGACAAGGGTATGTAATCACAAGGCATTATTATAGCTTCAATAATCTTTTCTTGCGACGTTATCCTGTATAAAGGATGGCAGACAAAGGCTCCTATTCTAGTTTGTGTTGTCATGTTGCTACCTGTAGAAGTGCCCTTGAACTTGGCTGGGCTCTGGTAATTTGCCTGCTGCTTAAGTCACTCTTGGTGGTTGATCAAAATCCCTCTGTTTCCATCCCTGCTTTAAGGGAAAGCCCCAGTTTTACCCAAAATAGGATTTCCAGTGACTTGCCAGGAGTCTGAATGCTACTGCTCACGTTCACCAGACAGAACTGGTCCCATGCAACCCGCTGCCCAGCTCCACAGCAGAGAGGAGGGCAGAAGAAGCCTTAGACCTCCACGTCTCTGCGAAAGGCAGTGAAGAACCCACACGAGAGCGCGGCAGAGAGAAGCCTCGCTGCTTTGCAGGCAGAGAGCGGGTGGCAGGGTGGGTGGCAGGGAGGATGCCACACAAACACCTGGCTGAGGAAGACACAGCCCCAAGGTGAGAGCAGAAGTGCTCACCCACCCAGCTCAATGACGCTGCTCTGAGCAGCGAATCGCTCGAGCCTGCAAAACCCAGGGAAGCGCTAAAGAAACCACTGGGCTACGTGGCTTTTTCCAGTTTCCATCCCCAGCCAAGCCGATGCGCATCCAGCTGTCCCCGAGGACAGGGAGGGGACACAGCGATATCCCTGCCGCACAGCCGCGTCCTGGACCAAAGTGCTCCTCGCCTACCCGCCCTGCAGAAGTGACCGGGGCTGTCTTATTCACGTTCTGGACCAGTAGAAGTTTAGAAACTGGTCCAGCAAACACCACCCCCACAGCAGCTTGCCCAGCAGGGCTTATCCCACAGCATCTCACGGGTACCAGAGCGTGGCCCTGCCAGCAGCACAGCACTGGGTGCTCTCGGGGCTCAGGGCAGGGCGCAGCCAGATCTGGCAATGATTGAAACTTCTGCAGTTGGGGGAAAGGAGGAAGGGAAAGGAAAGGTGTTTTCCTCTAGGAGGTTGGCCAGCTGTTGAACAAAGTTTGCAGGTTTGGGAACGTGCTGTTTTTCTGGGTCTCTCTCCTCTGCTATGCTCAGGCACTACGCACGGCGTGACACTCCTGAGCTGCAAACAACTCTTCCAGCTTTTGCTTTGGGGGGATGTCTGGGACAAAGCTCGAGCAACACAAGGACAAGCAGGAAGGGCCAGTTTAGAACTGCGACTCTCCTGCCAAGTGACATTTTAAAGGGACACAAATAGCCCTCAGATTCCTCGGGGACAGATGACCGAGAAGCCTGGTCCGGTACAGGATTCACGTGAAGGGGTCCCCCGTGGGCATCCAGCCACAGCTCAGGGTGCTCATCCCTGCAAGCTGCAGTAACCTCCCTTAGGAAAACCTTAGGGAATCTGGCACTGTTATCAGCTTTCTTTTTTGCTTGTTTTAAAGAAAAGGTACTTCTAACTCAAGAGAATTATAAGCTGCAGATGCTTTACATAGCCCAGCAGTCTAGTGCATGGGATAATGAACATTTCTTTATGATACAGGATTTTCAAGAATGCCCAAATCTCCAGTAAACATCCATATCAAAGGGGTAGCAATCCAAAAAGTCCCTGGCTAGACAGGTCAGGGCATGCCCACAGAAAATGCAAAATGCTTTTTTTAAGGGAAGTACAAAGAGTAGCTACAAAGCTGGTGTCTCTCTGCAAGCTATATGAGTTGCATACCCACACAGCAGGCCAGTGAGAAGAAACTCTAAGCTGATTAAATTAACCATCCCCAAAACGCTCCGGCAAGGCAGGGTTACCTGCACGGTACAGCGATTTCTGCTTTGATCTCCAGGAAACGACTGTTTATTCAAAAGCCCGTTTGCTATAGCAACCACGGTTTATAGAAAAGGAGAGAGGGGGAAAATTCCCCAGTGCTTCACCAGAAAAGTTGTACCACCACTGGCAGAGTCCTGCGGTTAAATACCTGAGGCCAAACGACATTTTGACTAATTTCCAGAGAACCCTGCAGACTGGATGCTGGAGCATCTCCGCAGGCTCCTGTAGGAGGGAGCCCGGGTTTCCTGCCCCACTCTGGGGATCATCAGTGACAGCCTGTTGGGTGGCCTGGTGGAGATGCCCACCATCTCCTGGGAGGAAAGATCTCCCACAGAAAAGTCCAAGTTCACCACTCCAAACAAGATTGACTTCCCGGTCATCTGTCTGCGAGAGGAGACACTTGGAAGCAGCAGAGATACTCAGAAGCAGGAGATGAAAAGTTCCTCCCTTCCTTTGAGGTCTTAGTCTTTTTGTGTTGTTTTGGAAGGGAAAACAAACAAACAAAAACCCCAAACCCAAACACATAGCCTTCAAGAGGGACACAACACACAAGGACTGTTGTTTTACTTTCCCACATACTAATAGTTATCAGCACAAATTCAGCACCACTGATTCCAAGCATTCAAAACCCATATCTTAGTCCCATTCCTCAGTCACAAAACAGCGTTAAGAAGCCCGTTTTTAAGGTTGTGTGTATATTGGGTGAGCACAAAGGGATTTGCCTTTGTGTTTCTAAGTCCTACATCGCACTTCAGAAAAAAAGATTTTAAAATGTGGCTCAGCCACAAGGACTCAAACCAGACTTTTTTTCTTTAATAGCATGAGATTCTCAGCTTTCATTTGGTGCCCCCGTTTCCAGCAGCTGGGATTTATGCAAAAGAACATCAAATGCCACAGGGCTTATAATAAAAATAAAATAAAATCATGAAAGCTCCCACCACTGCAGTTTTGCAAGCCTCCCTGGGCTGTTTTCCACCAGCACAGGAGTGCTTAGCCTCTGCCACGAGCAAAGAAGAGAAGATGGGGGGGAATGGAATGAGATAGCAACTGCTGGGGAGGGCACAGTAACTCTGCAGAGTGAGGAAAGTCATGCTGGATGCTCTCATCTCACCAGTCCTGGGGTCCTCCAAGCCCTTGCCTGTGGCTCACAGCGGCTTCTGCTCTGTCCCTCAGGAGAAGTGGGGTTCTCCTCTTTCAGTGTGATGCCAGTCAGGTATAAAATCAAGAGGAATTTGCTGGTTTATGCTTTCATTTCAAGCGCTATAGATTTCAAAGCAGCTGCTGTAGGATAAGCCACTTCCCTTTGCACAGAAAGGTTTCTTTGCTCCATAAATATTGCATGTCGCCTTCTGGTTACTGAAGCACAAAGCCAGACCCTGGCAGAGAGGAACCGTGGGGACCTAACACAGCTTGGGGGGACAAGGAAGCCTCTGCAGCAGCACCCACCACCAAAGGCCAGGTTTCTTCACATATTTTCCTTGTTAGTTCAAGAGTCAGAGAACAGTCAACAGACTGATTTAGCAAGAGCCCTTCCCAGCACTGAGCCCCTCTCAGCATCGTTGGCTGAGGCTGCTTGTGGCACAGACTGAGCCGTAAATTATTCAGAGCCAAAGAGCTCCTGCCATCCAGGAGGTCGGGGGTGTCTGGACCCCTTGCCAGCCTGTCTGTGTGCTCCCTCTCCTGCCCCTTTCTCACTTTGAACGTTGTCTTTGCACGCCAGGCTGCGAGGATGGGGAAAGCCCAGCGGATGACTGACCAGACACACACCCGCAGCAGTTTTACCCAAAGCCTGAGCCACTCGAAGCCAAAAGCACAGCAGAGTCCACGTGCCCACCGTGCAGATGGACCACTTGCAAACGGTCCAGGAAAACACTGGCTAAAACAACCACACAGAGAGAAGTGGGGATGGGAGGTGGACAAGACAATGAAACCCGATGTTTATACCAGGATGCAAATTTTCCCCAGCAGCGCTGGTGACCAAGAAGCGGAAGCCTTTGGCTTCAGGGAGAACCTGGTAGCGACTAGAAGCCTTCCAGAAGCATAACATCCTGGCGTATTTACTTCCCTCAAAGCCAGTAAAACACTAGAGCATTAATACGAACAGCCTGAGCAATGAAATGCAAATGTCACTCAAATAATTAAAGAGAATGATCCTTCCCCCAAAACAATGGACAGGCCTGTAACGTCTGCCCTCACGGGAGAGCCTCATACAGGAGGCTCTTGTTCCAGTAGCATCAAAAGAGGCTGTTTAATTTTAGTAGGTCTGCAAGCATATGACATTACAAAGCACTTCTCAGACAAAAGCAGAGCCGAGGAGCTCCGCAATCCATTTTCCCTACAGGAAGGAAGGCAAAGCTTCCTACTGCAGGGAGGAGGTGGAAGGGGAAAGGGGAGGGGGCTGATATTTTAGAGAGAGAGAGTGAGCCAACATGTAAAATTCAGGCAGACCAGGCACTGAGCAGGGAGGTAAAAAGAGCAGAACAGGGTGGAATATAAACTGGCCCCATCCCTCACCCAAGCTCGGTGTACGTTTGCCTTTTTAATTTTGCGGAGATTAGTTTTGCTGCAGCTGCAATCTGTCCAAATCTCAAGTCCCCCTCCTAGGAGGGATGTTTGCCTTTCACTTCCTTAGAAGGGTACATATTTACTCTGTTCTTTAACGTACCCAGGGCTCAACACCACAATTAGCAGCCATCCAAATGCCAAGTCTCTGGACAACTTGCAGCCCAGCTCCTTTGCAGCAAGAAGATGCACAGAAGGAAGCGCTCAGCGCTGGGTACCACAGCCCATCTGAGCGGGGTGTCACAGCGGGGGCTTTATCCGTGGATTTTTTTAAATGAGAAGGGACATTGACCCATGCTGACATCGCAAAAAAGCGCTTGCTGAATAAGTACGTGTTGCCCAATAAAACAGCACCTCTCCCACATTGCTTCACTGAGGAATGAACTGGACATGGATTGCGTTATTCCCGTGACAGCCCTGCGGCTCTGCCCGTGCTCTGGCCTCGGCTCCCCATCCGACAGATCAGCTCACACAAGTGCAAGTCTCAAAAGCTAAGATCTCTTTTTTTTAACTCTATTAAGATTACCCTGGGAGGCCACAAAGCTATCCGAAGCATTAAAAAGAGGAAGGAGAAAGTAAGAGAGCTGCTGAACGCACCCTTTGACGCTCCCCTGACTCGCCAGCAGTTACAAGAAGGAGCAGATGAACTGGCCAAGAAGATGGGTTTGAAAAATCCTCGTATTCACCTGATTTCCACCACCTCGACACAGGCAGACCTGCACACACCCCGACGCACAGTTATCCGGGTCTAGTGTGGGGCAAATATACAAGGGTGTATTGCCTGCACCTTCCCCCTGGCAGCAGGCAGGAAGGTGCCTTGCACGCTCACCTTCCTCTGCTGCCAGGGACCCAAAGAAAACAGCAGGCAGAGAGAAAAAAAAGATAATATATATATATACCTGCTGGGCTAGGGGATAGAGATGCAGGAACCTGCTGTTCCAGCCACAGCACAACCAGCCCTTGTGCTAACCCGCTGGATGGCAGTTTGTGTCCCTGTGCCTCCACAGCCATGGGAAACAGAGCTCTCGTCATCAGTCGGCTCTGCATTACACATGTTGAGCCAGAAATAAGGCAGAAATATATTTAAAAAAACCCACCAGGGTTACCCTTTTAATCTCATCTTTCAAAAGAGGGACTGAGCAGGGAACAGATGCCCTTATCGGTGCTGTGTTTTCTACCTTTACAAACTCCAAACGGTGAAAAAAAAATAAAAATAAAATCCAACTCCAGTTTTCACTTCACTGTGAATATCTCTTGATCTTCCCTGGGCTATTTATAAGCATCTTTAGCTAGAAGACAGTTTGCTCATCAAAGAAAGTGGGGAAAACCCAGGCACTGTTCATGCAGCGAGGACAGCACAGCTTGTGAGTCATTTTTAACTCAGAGCGATGCTTCAAGCTGCTCCAGAGGTTCTGCTTCACCATAAATTAGCGATTTCCTCTCTGCAGAGTGAGAAACGCACAGCTGTACAGTCACACACAGCAAGGGCCTCTTACCCACAGCTTGCCATCCCAATAAAAGGCTCCCAGCAGCTTGACGATGTGCCGGTGATCGCAGGTCGCCAGTATTTCAATCTCCACCATGTAATCCTCCAGTTCATCCTCGCTCTTCGTTTCGATGACTTTGGCAGCTGCTAAAGCGCCCGTTTCCTTATTCTTAGCCTGCAAGAAAAAACACCAGCATGAGTACAGAGGTGAGGAGAGCCAGGAGCACCCAGGACTCACACAATTCCTGCTCAGCTCGACTGGTACCAGCCACAACACAAGTGTGGAAACCTCCAGGTGCATTGCTGCTTCCTAAACCTGCCTGGAGTTTCACAGAGAAGACGAATGCTCCGTAAGGTCCAAAGCATCCTCCTTCCTCCCTGCAGTCTCTACTGCCCACACCACCTCTCACAATGGGGAAGAGGCTTTTAGAAAAGGAGATGCATCCTGTTTGTAGCATGAAAAAGACATAAGCAAGAAAACCCCAGGGTATAGAGGCTCTCTGGTAATAGCACAGGTGATAGCTCCATTTAATAGACATTCTGAGTACACAGACAACGAACCAAATTCACAGTTCAGCTCTGAACCATCTCCACCCTGCACATCCCTACGCTCCCCTTCCTCACCAGGGCAGTTTTCTGTAACACATGATGGAAATGCAGGGATCATCCCCGTGGCAGGTAAACCAAGAAGGGTGTATTTTGATGTCCCAGGACTGGCCAGCATTTGTGGTGTTGCTTGTTAGCAAGCTCTTCAGATCATAGTAAGATAAACTCTGCACATTTTCCCAGCTGCCCCTTCCATTTTATACAGTCCCTTCAACCAGCTCATTCACCAAATAACTAGAAAACCATCAAAACCTCTTTGTCCTGGTGGTTGGAAAACTTTTGCTGACTTTCTCTCCCCATTCCTCACAACAACACAGGAGTGTTCCCCCTTGGGTTGGCAGCTTGTTGACCTCCTCCCCGTGCAAACACCCTTCCCCAAGCAGCTCTTGCTGCCCAGGAAGGGGTCACCGATAGCTGCACGGGGGCTGCTCTGCTTGTAGGTGCCACGCACCAGGAGAAGGCTCTTAATGCTGGACTGGGAGCATGTGCAAACACGTTCCTTATCGCCCCACTCCTCTTGTGCCCCAATCCTGCCTGGGGAGAAAGGCAGCTGACTACACTTGGCTAAACGCAGGGATCTGTAAGCAGGCAGTGCCAGGAGAGCCTCGGAGCTGCTCCCACGCAGGAGCTTTTTGGCATCGTCCACCCAGCACCGTCCATCGGCCTCCCCCCAAAAAATGCCAGGACAAGTTTGCATTTCGCAACTGGAAACACACACAAATTTTTGCAAAAAATTAGAAGTTTTTGCAACAGAACACCGAGAGGGCGTTTGCCAGACAGTCTGAGCTGTGAGATGGGTCACACGCCGGGAGAGGGGGCGAGACGGGAGCTGGTGACTCAGGAGCTCCCCACCATTCCCAGAAGTGCATTGAATCAGCAGATCAAGGGACGGGAGAAACCCCTACTGCTCACCTGGGGGAGAAATCCCCATCGCTCACCCGCCCTGCTCCCCAGTGATGCCAGAGAGCCCCCACGGCGTCATTCCAGTTCAGCACCCCTTCTCCTTCCATCGCACCCGCTCCCGGCTGCCTCTCCCCCAGGGGAGGGAGTCCCACCACGGATGTTTTCACCAAAGGAGCTGGGCAAGCTCTGGTTGTGACCTTTCTTATTGCTCTGTAGTTTACATATCTGTGTTTGGAAAACCTACACAGGAGCTTACAGGAGGATTAATTCCTAGTATAAACACCGCAAACCCTGCTGGACAGTTTTATATGGCTCAGGTGACAGTATAACTGTGTACTGAGGAACAGGCTGGGAAAGGGGGGGAAGGAATATGGGAGAACCATACAACGGAGGCAGGAAAATGAGGGACCCTTGAGCCTGCTGGGTTTTGAAGACTTGCTGCATTCGCACGAGTTGGCATGGACAGCTGTGCCTTTACCACAGGGGACAAACCCATTTCCATCTGGGCTCGCTGCCCAAATGTGAGACAGCAGCTCATGCTGGTTTCAGAAGAAAATAAGGGGTTTCTTTTGCTCAGGTTGGTTCGTTTCTTACCAAGTCACCACCAGATGCCCAGAGGAGGGCACGCAGAGCCGGGCAGGGGGAGATGCGGAGCAGAGCAAGCACGGGGAAAAGCACAGGGCTTCCAAATGGGAGCAAGAAGTGCCCCACTGTGTTTGCTCTACACTTACGGTGTTGGGAGAGGTCCAAGGAGGGGAAGTAAATATTGTGAGAAGAGGTGGGGCTTCCCTTGGAGGTCAGCCATCGCACGCTTCCCACCGGCGGGGTCCCAGCCAGCTCAGCCCTTCCAGGATGCTGGGGCCCTGCAGGCATCTGAAAAAACCCAGGAGCTGAGCATGCCCCAGTCCCTCATGGCATCATCTCCCACCAACGGGTCTCAGGCAGCCTGCCCTCACCCCCAAGCCTCGGGGGAGCTGAGCTGCTACCCCCTCATCCCCTCCTGAGCTTGCTGAGGAACCCAGGGGTGCTGGATGCTGAGCTGGAGGACATGGTTTCACAAATCAGGCTGCAAGATCTGGGTGGGGGAGCGACTGCAGCCCACGTGTTCCCTGTGGCAGCCTGACCTCATTCATCGTTACTCCTACGACTAGCGGGTGAGCAGACCAGCAACCCCCAGCCATCGCTTCCTTTCTAGATATGAACCCGTGTACATCCTGCCTGATGTTCAGTCCTTAAAGATGCCCGTAACAGAATTAGCTGCTGCCTTTCTCCATCACTTTGGACTGCCCCAAATGAGTGTTTACCCAGACATCTCCACGTCCTCATCCGTTCTAGCACAGGACACAGCTCAGGGAGGGAGGGAGGGGATCCCATGAGCTGCACAAGGTGGGCTTCCACCCCAAAGGGAGAGGAGCCCTGCACTGTCCCATGTCCCCCCAAGCCAGGCGGCACAGGGAGGTCATACCTCTTGGTCACACCAGCGGAACCAAGACCATCAGCTCCACCATCAGCTCAGGACATCACGAACTCAGGATAAAGAACATGAGCTTTTGAAACAGCAAGCTCACGTGGGTAGGGATGCCACGGGGATGGTGTGGGCACAAGCCCTGTACTTTCTGTGGTCCTGTGATGACGTCATCACTATGAGCGGGTGCTCTCATCGCACTTCCCAGAAGGGACCAAAATGCCCCATGGGACGCAGAAGCAGCTGAAGCAGGAAGGGGACCCGAGAGCATGAGGTCAGGTAGGAGATGTTGGGGAATTAATCTCCTGCATGGCCCACTGGAGAGGAAGCTGGTTGCCTGATGCAGCTCCCTTGGGGAGGATCAACACTCACACAGGCTGGATGGCTTGTCCCCTCTGAAGTTGTCCAGGTCTCTTGTGAGCCCAAACCCAGCCTGTAGCATTTCTGCCACACAAGACGGAGGGAGATGCACAGCAGCTGGCGTGGGCACTGCTGAACTGAGCTCAGCAAGTCACGTTTGTCATCGCAAGAGCTTTGGAAATCCAGGGAGCTTCTGCCTGTTTCTCCACCTTCCCTTTCTCTCCATCTGCTTTTCCTCTATCCCTGACTGACATCAGGCTAGAGCCACGTTCCCGGCAGCCTCCCTGGGAATGGCAGCTGCCTGCCATCAGGCAGACGGCTGCATCCAAGCCCTCTCAGCAGCCAGCCAGCTCCAAAGGGGCTCGCAGCGAGCCAGACTCCTACAGGCAGCGTCACATTTTGGCCAAGTACACCGGGCGGGCTCTCTGTAACTCACGTCTGGCAATTTCCTTCAGCGACAGCAGAGATATTCTTCCAGAAAGGTTTGTTTGGATCCCGAATAGGCCAACTGCGTAAGTTGCCAGCCCTGGGAGCTGGTTTCAGACATCCCAGGCATGAGATGATGCTTTAGGGTTTAAAGCCCTTTCCTGATTTCTGCTTATCTTTGTGCGATAGATCAGAATCTGCCTCCAGACGTTAGCACAAAGCCTGCTCTGACCTAAAAAGCCAAGCTAGCAATTAGAATCTAGAAGGAATCATCATCTCCAAGTCTGTAACCTGCAGGCCGGGACGATACCCCTCACGGCTAGAGGACACACAGCACCTGGCTGAGAAGAGGCAGCATCTGCTGCTCGCTCTCCAAGAGCTGTGAGAGGGAAGAAAAGGGTTGCCATCAGCCTCTCCACAGCTTCATGTCTACCTTGAGTTTTGCTGGGGGTCGTGTCCTCGCCTCACAGCAAGGGAAATGAGAACTTTCCTCATGGTGGCTGCTTTGTTTGCCTTTGAACGCCAAAGAAAGGAAGGGGCAATGATAAGGGGGAAAGAAGAAAACCAAGAACTATCAAGAAAGCACCCTAGGATGACTCACCAGCAGTGAGTTTTTAGACAGCCACATCATTTGAAACGCAATCCTGCAAAATACGTGGTTTGAACTACAAATCTGAAATCTTCTTCAAACCCCAGCCTAATTACAGGGTCTCCAACCCAGCAAAAGTCCACGTAGAGGATGCAGAGAGAACAACTGTTCTCAGGTAAAACACCCTCAAATGTGCAGCGTTTGAGGAACTAATGGTTTTTCCCATTTTTTCCAGTGACATTTGTGGACAGAAGCAAAAGAACTACCCAGATGGTGAGATCCCAAGAACAGAAACTGATGCCTATCTATGACCTACGGCTGGTCAAAAGCACACATCCAATTTCATCTTTTAGATCCTCCACTCCTGGGCATTTTAGTGCCATGGATAATTTGTCCCTGGAGTGCTAATTAGGACCAAAAAGTAAATAAAGCAGACAGCTGCCAGCATAGCTGGCAGCTATAGGATGTGCTACTGAACTATAGTTAGATTCATTACAGTCTTGGCATTTAAAACCTGAAAAGCCCTTATGGCCATTACCAGCCTTTGTGCAAATCAACGCACCGCACAGACCACAACTGGCAGGGCTATGCAGAAATGGGATTGGAACATGCATTCCACAAAAGAAAACGTATCAAATAAAAATTATCCAGTAAACCACTTCCAGGAAGCCATGCCAGGAGCCAAGCTCCAGGATACAAAGCAAAGGATCTTGCTGGAGCCCTCTGGAGCAAGACCAGTGCTGGACATCACGCTGCTGCCGAACACACTGGGAGTACTGGGGAGGAGGGGGTGAGCAGGGTTACTCCTAGAAGGCAGAAGCACAGAGAAACTAAAGCTCAGTTTATAGATTTAAGGGGTGAGAGGTGCCTGTTCAGGTGACAGAAGAAACTGTTTGGCCTTTGCCTGTGACTCACCCTCCGAGCTATTGTGAAATCCAGATTGTGACAAACACAGGAACTATTTTAAGCCTTTAAAGAACGCGCTACCGGAAGGCTGGATTGTTCAGTCCTTCCTTGGGCAGGTCTGCAGCCGAAGGCACGGGCAGTTTCTAGGTGAGGCAGAGGAGAACCCTGTGTGAACTCTCACTCACGAGCAGAGAGAAGAGCCAGCACTGAGAGGGTCCCGATTGCTTTGTCTAGGCTTGCTCACCAGTGGGGCCGGTTGCCCACTCTATCTTCCCAAGCCAAGGGATGATCCTTTTGCAGCTGGTCTGCAATAACACGCCACCACATTTTTGGTGTGAACTACTCTTCCCATCATAGAATCATAGAATCATCTAGGTTGGAAGAGATCCTTGGGATCATCGAGTCCAACCATCTACCCTACTCTATCAAGTCCTCCCCTACACCATATCCCTCAGCACCACATCTAAACGGCTCTTAAATGCATCCAGGGATGGTGACTCAACCACCTCCCTGGGCAGCCTATTCCAGTGTCTGACCACTCTTTCTGGGAAGAATTCTTTCCTAACGTTCAGTGAGTGCTTCGGATATCGCCAAGTTAGAGAACCAAGGGTAAAAAGCCCAGTGCTTTCAGTGGACGGTGTATTTGGGGGTTGACAGTCCTGACACTGTCCCCAGCCCATGCAGCGTATTCCCATCGTGTGTCTGCAGGCCAGCAACAGCTCACTGAATCATTACGTAGTCCCTAAGAAACATCTCAGTGAATTACGATGAACTTTGCCTGAGCTGTCCACGTCAATAAACAAACACAGGATAGACAGGCTTGAGTCAGTGCTCGTATTATTGTCAAATAATCAACAGGAGCTGAAACGAGTTTCATGCCCAACAAGTTCCCTAGGGCCACTTCAATTTGTCACCATAAACTAAGCCCGGTTTGGGTTGTTTTGGAACTGCTGAATCCAGCCCTTGGTACCACCTACCAGAGCAGGTGGTAACGGGCTCGGGCACAGCGGTGGGGCTGGCACAGCCACGGGGTAGCCACCCCGGCAGACCCAGTGGCCCATGTGGAGGTTCATCCCATGGGGGTCGGGTCAGGCAGGTCTCTGACCACACCAGGCTGGACCAGCGCTGCTGCTCTGGCAGCTGTGGCAACCCTTCTGCAAGGGCTGGGGGGAAGTGGAAGTGGCTTGCGAAACAGCCCAAAAAACGTTAGCTACAAAAAAAAAAAAAAAAACAAAAAAATGCAGAAACGCCTTCTTCTGGTTTTACAAGTTAGAGGCAAGGGGAAGTAACACTGCCAGAGAGCTCAAGATATGGCCAAGGACTTGTTTTCTATGTAGATGTGCCAAAAAAAAAAAATTGTGACCAAAGCATGGCACATAGACTTTTTCTTGCCTTAAAAGCTCAGCAACGGCCCAGCAAAAAGGGAGGGGGAGATAAGAAGCCCAAGCAGCACTATGTTAGCCAAGGAGCAGAAGAGCTCCACACAATGCTTCGCACCTTGCACCCAAACACAGCAGCAGAGAGAGAAGAACAACAAGAGGTTCCACTGTAACCCACCTACAGAAACTGAAGGGACCTCACCGTCCTGGTGCAAGCAAGAAGAATACCCAACACAAGGTCTGAAGAGAGGAAAGAGCCACATGGATCCAACACCTTCACCCTACGTAGGCCTTGGAAGCACGAAACATCCTTCAAATCACTGGTCCCCTGGAAAAATGCTCCAGGGGAAGCACTCCTGCCGTGGTCTTCATTCAGTCAATGTCACAACATTGAAAAAAAAAAAATTAAAATGGGGGGGAAAAAAAGCAACACAACCACTTCTGAGTTTCCTAGCAACTTTCTGCAAGAAATTTGGTAGATGGAGAGCTAAGGCCTGAGCAGTGGGATGAATGGCTACTATAAATGGCCTGAGAGCCAGGGAACAGGGCTTAGGGAGTGGTAGTGCATCTGTCTGTCTGTCTGTCAGCCCTTTCACGCTGTGCTAGAACAGCATCAGATAAGCAAGGCCCTGGTAGAAGAATAAAAAACAAACACCACCTGCTGAGACCTTTGCTATCTCCGCAGCACAAGGGTGCCCAGGGAGGACACCCACCCCAGCAGCACGCCTGGGCCTGCCCACGGCAGTGGAGAGAGAAACACGGGGCAGGCAGCAGCTCCGCGATGCCAACAGATGCAAGCACTGAGGTCCACCAGCATCCTCTGGCTTTGCTGGGGCACGGCTTCCTTCGCTCTCTCTTCCGCCTACTGACACACCACACAAGCATTTTGGGTGGTTAAATAAAGACACGAGCCATAAGGACACGAGCAGAGATGGGTGTCAGGGAAGGGAAAACATCAGGAAGGTTTCCACGCGTTGGATGGGAAGAGCATTCTGTTTCAAAGAGTAGACCTTCAGAGGGTGGGAGCGCGGTGCTTTTCTACAGCCAGGAGACAGAAGTGCCACCGGTGCCATGGCTCTGCTCTTCCCAAGGGACACACTGCCCTTTCCCACCCCGCATCCCGGAGGCAGCGCACACAGACACCGCTCTGGAGCGTGACTGCATTTTCCCCTCTCCCACGGGAGCCCAGCAGCTCCAGCAGCTGGGTGATGCTGAGGCCCAGCCTCTGAACCAGACGGGTGATGCTGAGCAGGGAGCAGGTCGCGATGCCTCGGCTTTGCCGTGCTTACCCCCGGGCTGGCACCACAACCATCCACCGCAGGCGAGCAGAGCCCCCCAGGAGCCCCCGACCACGCGGTGTGACAGTGAGGGGGGGTTTGGCCTGAGACTCCCGAGGACAACCCCAGATTTACAGACAGCAGCACCCCAAGGATGAGAAAAAGAACCTTTTTTCCCCCAAGGAAACGGCACAATCAAGAAAAAAAAAAAATAAAAATAATTATGAGAGGTGCTGGGCAGGGATTTTTCTAAAGGAACACCGATTGCCACGTGCTTGAGGGTGAAAGGCTCAAAGCCTTCATCTAAGCTTTCTCTTCCAGGCAGCTGCCCACGGCTCCACTCTCAGCAGCATTGCCAAGCTCTGGGCCATGACATTGAAGTCATTATCAAAATATTTAGGCCACGGAGAGCTGTCCCTCTCCCCTGCCACACAGACACAGCCGTGGCTCCCAGGGCGCAGGACGAGCTTCACTTGGACTTCAGCAGGGATGGGGCATCACACGTTTCAGTGAGTTTAAAGTGAACGCCAAGTTTAAAGTTCAACTGGATTTGATATTGTTGGGCCACTGCTCTATAAGGAAAGGAGTGGTGTCTTTCCGTTCCTCTTTTCTACCCTGCTGAAACATTTCAAGAAAACCCTTCAGCTATTCTAAGGGACAAGGCCACAATTTGATGTCACTATATTTAATTTTTTTTGCGGCCGTAGTTACAATCAACTAAAGCTTCCCCCGCCTTGGTTGGTTTGTTGTTGTTGTGTTGGGTGTTGTTTTTTTTTTTTTTCAAAAGCTGACCCAGCAGATTAGCATCTCTCTGTTCTGTGACACCCTTTCCAGGAATTGCAGATTAAATCCCTCGTGAATCAAACCGAAAAGAGCTGAGCCCGAGGCACTTGAGCCAACTCGTGCGAAACCCGGAGGGGTGTAGGTTGGGCTGGTGGAGCAGAGAGAGCTCCGCGAGTGACAGGGACAGTCTCGTGACTTCCAACGGGCCCGTGGCTGTGAAAGCCAGGCTTATGAGGCAGCTGCACATCGTTTAACAATTGGTCTTTTATTACCCAAATTTCAAAACAGAACATTAATAGTCCGTGGCGTGTACAGCGCTAATACCACCGTAATGGATCAGATAACCCAAATTCAGCTTTGTAAGCCCTATCTGAAGAAGAAAGGAGAACAACAACATGAAAGGCTGGCTTATGGCTTGCTGTGGCACGGGGCTGGGCGTTATCTCCCCGGCAGCGGGCACGGAGAGCCGTTTGAAGGCGAGCCCGAGTGAAGGAACCCCTTTTCCGCCGCGCTGGGGGCTGCGGCAGCCCCCGCTCCCGCCGGGGAGGGGACAAGCCCGTCCCCACCCTGCCAGGAGAAAGCCTTATCGGGGAGGCAGTGTCCCCATCAGCGCGCTGGGAAGCGGAGATAGCGCTCCACAAGAGGCACGGGCACAGCAAAACAATCCCACCGCGAGAAAGGCAGAGGGTCCCGGGGCTTCTCCCAGCAGAACCCGCGCTTTCCCAAGATCCAGTCCATCCCCTGCTGGCGCGGGAACATCCCAACACCCAGAGGAGCCCTCACCCATCTATTACACACCGACGTTAATGCAACTACTGGCACCAGTAAATGCTGCAGCGACTGATGGGTTTTGCAGGGCTGCGAGGCCATTCCGCGGCTCCACGGCGTTGGCGTCGCCTCGAGCATCCCCACGGCCCCGGGATCAGCACGGCTTCGCTTCACGGGGGTGACACCACCACTCCTCCCCCAGCACACCCACAAACAGATGTCGATTTTGAACCAATAAAGCCACAGCCATGCATTGTATGTACCGCATCTTTGAAGAAAAATAACTTTTTAAGGCTGTTCGGGAAGGGTCCGAGTTAGGAACTTGTATTTTTACAGGTCCATATGCCTAGAAGTACTGCAGACTTCCCAGAGTAGCACACACTGACCACAGCTCCCAACTGCTGGCCTAATGACTGATTTAACATCATCGATTTAATGGGGTTTGGATGAGGTGGGTGACAAAGCCCATCCGACACGCAGGGTGTTGTTATCGAGGGGACGTTATCGCTTCCTTATCGTACCCGCTGGACTTACCAAACCCAAGACATTAATAGAACGAGAGCTAGAAAGAAATGGTTTCTCCCCACCCCCTTTCTACTTTTCAGCTTCATTACCCTCTGCAACGTGTTTCACTGTTTCCTCATACAATCAGGTCCTCTTTCGCTGAAAAAAAAAAAAAAAAGTCTTTGTATAAAAATAGGGAAATCCCAGTAGTTTCCACGGGCTGCGGGTTTCTGAAGGTCTGCTATATACATTTCAGGCTCCACTACAGATTTGGTTGTTTTTAATTAATATATATTTAAATGGAGCCTGTCCTGCTTTTGTAAATGCTGTGCCAAACCAGCTCAGGTTTGCTCAGCTGGGGAGACCAAGATGCAGCCCCCCAACACCGCTCCGTGGGGCAGCCACACTCCCCAGTACAACCATTGCACAGCCCAGCCCTCCTTCCTCCCCCTCCGACCTGGTGCCATTAAAACAAAACCTACTAAAATGAGAATTTTTTTTTTTTCCCTTCCACCTACATGTAAATTTCTCCCAGGTCAGACTATCCCGGGTACAAAGCCCTGTCCTTTCGCTCTGCTCAGGGACGACAGGCTCTTGGGAGCGAGTACAGCATCTGGTGGGTAGGGCTTCCGTGTGTGGAAAAGGGGCGGAAAACAGGCAGGAACTTCCTTCAAACATCCTGAAACCCTCCTGGCCGTACAAACACTCGGATTTGCTCTAAACGATCGCTTTTGTGCAAAGAGCAAATCGACTTTAAAGCGACTTCAGGAGAACGATTAAAATTGTTCACTGCGTCTTGGCCACCTACGTCCCTGCTGCACACACAAGCGGGTTTGTTTGCTTGTTTGAGGCTTTTTTGGCAGCTGAGCAGAACAAGAGGGCAAGCCTCTTCTTTCACATCTCCATCCCATGTGCACCACCACCTAGGGCAGCACTCCAGGTTTAGAAAGACAAAGGAAGACGATACGCAAGTTAAATCTTAGCAGGGCAGGAAACTATGTCTCTGCAATGACACTAGTGGCTATTATCTAAAATAGTGTGTGGCACCCAAACAATTTGGGATTCTTAAACAAACAAACAAAATCTCGCATGAGAACTCCTCAAAACCCAACCACCTCCATTCGCCCACCAGGATGGAAAAGACACCAAAGACGACAGAGAATTAAAACTTTACTATGAATAAAATAGCCCTTTGATTTCTGTCGCAGCGTTAACCCCCACCCTGATCAACCATGTTAAAACATCTCAAAAGCAGACAACTGCCTGAATGTACTCGTCAGAGACAGTTATAAACACGTGGTCTGCACTGTGTCATTTACTGTAATCCTCATTTGTGTCACAATGGGCATCAAAGGAGATGGAAATAGTTGAGAGGAGATGTTATTACCTGACATGCTGTCATCCTTAGCCTAAAGTACATAAAGTTACTCTGATAATTTTCTTATTGGTGTGAGGCTGGAGTTAATAGCAGAGGAATTCAGATATGACAACAGGCTTAAAAACCAAACCAGCCACTTATAAAGTTGCTTTATTCTGAAAATTATCTGCTTTGAATATGTTACACATGTTTAAAAGAGAAGGAATTTAAATCAGTTATTCTTCTAAGTTTTCATTCGTCTCAGAAGCCTGTTAACTTCTTCTACAATGTTTACCTCATTCCTAGCATTACATGAGAAACCTATCCAAATATAAGCAAATAATTATCCAGGAGAAGAGTGAACGTTGCTATATACAAATGGGTTTCCAATGCACAACACTGAGTAAACTGGGGACAGAAGCACTGATTGCTACTGGTGCTACTTTCAGAAGGATAAATACATTAGGCATTTAAATGTGAATTTTAGGAATTGCATTTTATTAGAAGATAGCATCCTTCACCAAAGCATTCTCCACTCAACAGATGCTTAGGGCCCAGCTTTTTAGAGAGTTTCTATCAAATAACATGATAGAGACAACAAATAAGTACAGCAAATCCCAGGACACTGTGGTAAAACACTTCTGTCCTGACCTGCAACCAGCCAGCTCTCTTCCTGCCCTCCTCTTTAGTTACTACTTATTTCTCAATTCTGAAAAGGCAACACCTTCTGAAATGATCTAACGAGACCATCAGAAACCAGCTGCCCAGCAGCTAATTCGCAACCCCTGCTACAAATCAGGTTTGTAATGCAGGTCTCCTAAGAAGCCTGGATCCCTGACCTGCTCCTCCAGTCAGCCCCGACCAAAAGCCTCCTCTCTCAGCTGTGGGACGGGAGCCTTTCCCAGCCGGTAATAGCAAGAACACTGTTCCTTCTGAGTGCAAAGTACATCTGACCTCTAGAACTCCCATCCTTCAACACAAAGGTTAAACATTCATAGCACTGGACGTGTCCCCACTCTCAAGGAGCTGGGCTCCTCTTCTCCCTCCGAGTTTCCTGCCGGCGAGGACCACGGGAATACAAATAAAGTCACCCCTGGAGGCTCCCGAAAGTTGGAGGCAGCCCCGCGACTGCTGCCTTCCAAGAAACCTCCCTCCATTCATTGCACCGACAGCCTTGGCAGGGAACACCTCGCCGCCTTACAAAGGCAGCGCTCCGAAAACAGGCGATTTAAGGGCAAAAAGAGGAAGGAAAAAAAAAAAAGCTCCCCTCCCCCTTTCCCCCGCCCCCAGGCCAGCTC
>JAHREE010000454.1:1531980-1549153 GCA_033628505.1 Tringa tobata
CACTGAAGCTAATTCCTTAGTACTGCAGCAACCTCATCGTGTAATCCTTTCCATAAACCCAACGTTGTTAGAAAGAGGGTGGATTTCTTGCCAACAGTGTCCTCCACATGAGGCTCTTTGCAGCCCCCCCCGTCTGCGGGTTCGTGGCTTCCCCACCTCCCTCCTGCAGTTCCTCTGTCTATTGCCATGATTTTTCAACCCCCTCCCGGTGCCCCAGCTCGAATGGCACCTCTTCCCATGGATTTACCCCACTGGCAGAGATTTAATGGGAGAAGAATCAGCCCAGGCTGTAGATTTTTTTAGCAGGGGCCATTTGTCCTCTGTGTTCACACTTGGGGGAGTTTGAGGGAAACGTTGGATCTGGAGCTTTGGCTCCTCTGCACTGGAAAACATTAAATAGGACTAAAAAGAATTGCTAGTGGATCATGAGTTAAAAGTGACACCTCCAAAAGAGAAATGTGTTCTTTGCCAAAAAACCAGAAACACAGGAAAAAGTGCTTCTTTCCTGCAGGGGTGGGGTGGAAGAGAAGAAAGACAGAAAATTATGAGCACTTTAACATTGCCTTCTGTGCAGAACTCACATATGCCTCTTTCATAAATCAGGCAATCTTATAAATACTGTCTATTAGTTTGGAACAGTATCTTGTCTGCTACTGTGTTTTAATTGCCTGTGCAACCTGTCTGAGAGCAGTGCACATTTAAAATAAAATAAACCCTGCTAATTATTGCTCTCAGCTTTGTGCGGAGGAAGCCTGAGAGCCCACTGTTTTCCAGATCTGCAGTTTTATTGCTTTCTCCATTATGTGACAAACCTGAATAAGGACCAGACCATGCTGCTGTTTGACTCGCTGGACTGAAAGGTGAGAGGAGGATTTGCTTTAATGAGTTCTACGTGGTGGTGTGAATCCTCCTGTCCCAGGAGGTGTGTACCCCGCGGGTCCTGGAGTCGGACAGGGATGTCTGCACCATCCAACACCCCCATCAAGGGAATCAGCTCACTGGAGCTCATCTTCACTCATGGAATGCAAGGGATGGAGATGGTCTCCTGGGTCTGTGCTGCTGCATAGAAATCATGGAAACAGGCAGTCCCCCTGTTAATACCAACCACCCCCCTCTGGGATAAATCCATCCCTGAACCTTTTGCAAGGCATGAATCATCTAAATGCTTCTCCCAGCTCAGGCTGTCCACCCTAGTTCTCCAAAAACCAAGCCCCTGGCTGTGTCTACCTGTGGGGAGGACAGCAGAGCATCTGTTTCCACCCATCGGTTCTTGCTAGTTTGGAGGTGCAGCAGGCGCCGATGCCCTTCTTCATCCTCCCCAGCATCACCCACAGCCCACGCTGGGAGAGACTGGCACCTTTTCAGGGAAAAGCAGCGAGGCCAGCAGGCTGTGGTGAGGGAGAGGGGTGGTGAAGCCAGGGTTATCCCCAGAGCTCAGCCCTGCTGGTGGACACATCCTGCAGCTCCGCTCCAGACCAGAACCCCCCCGGCTGAGGGCCAGTGCCCGGGGGACTTGAGGAGGAAGGAGAGGAGCCAACTGTGGGACGTAGCCCTACAAGTCACTCTGCACATGGGAGGGATGGGAAAGGAGCTCACAAAGCAGCCTTGGAGCTTGGCTGGCCCTTGGTAGCTCTCCCTGAACCCAGCAGCAGCAGCAGCCGTGTGCTCCCACCCGGCTCCGTGGCAGGAAGCACCAGGATTTTGGTATTTCCTGCGGGTGCGACGAGCAGGAGGTCACCTTTATTCTCTGGACACGTTGGTATTCCATGTATTCTTTCCAAGCAGGAAAACGAGTGCTTATCGTCTGTTTCTAAACCTTTCTGCCCCAAACCAGAACCCTCTTGCAAAGCAGTTCGTCCAGCGGCACACGGGACGTGCCTTCCAGCTGCTGGATGCAGATGGGGATAATACGGTTGATCTTAAGGTTTCTCTTCAACATCCAGAAAGAAGAACTTAAGAAGATATTAATTGTCTTCGATATTTCTGGAGATGAGGTAAAAATAGAGAAATTACACTCCAAAGAGAGGCCATCAAAGTGCCCCAAAATTAAAAAATAATTCCTGGGATTAATTTTGCACTGCAGCCACTTCTCACTCAAGCCTGAGTGTTCCTCTTGACTTCAGGAGCAGGTCTTTGGTGACTTATTCTGTGGTCTATATTGAAAATGTTTTAACAATAAGATTGTAATGGAAAGAAATAATTTTTTGGAGGGTAAACCAGGCATATTCCTCTGTCTGAGGAGACTGTAATGGGAGGAGGTGGACAGACGTACCTTTATTTAAACCCTTTTCTTCTGGGTTTGCTTGTGGCCTCTCATTATTTTCCAAGCTTTCTGCGGTCCCTTCTCAGAGCTGCTGGCCAGGGGGGTACCATGGTGGGGTACGCTTGAACTTCAAGCTCCTCCTGGAAACATTACATGTGCCATACCTTGGCTTGTGCCCGTGCCATGGAGATGCTGATGCCAGATAAGATCCCCAGGGGAAGCTCTTTTTCTTCTCATAACCCAGCTTCAGGTTCCAAGCAGAGGCCATAGGCATCTCACCCATCCCTACCCCATGGTAGGGAGCAGCTCCCTGCAACCAGAAAGGGAACAAAGCCAATAACATCACCTCCTCTCCAGCTCTGCATTTACTCAGTCCTTACGGAGGCACAGGCACACAGCCCTTGCCAATTATGCCTTTACCACCAGCCCACCTTTGTCCTCGCCTGGTCACCGGTGCCCTTTCAAATCCCTCCCTGCTCTGAAGTACTCTCTGATTAACAACCACCTGCAGCTACAATGGTAGGGAATCAGTCATTAATAGACTGCAGACATCTCTTATGTCCATCACAGCTTCACACTGTCCTTGTGACTTCAGCATCCCGGCACGCTCCAGGAGCACATTTAGCAAGACAGCCATTAGTAACCGAGGGAGATCCCTTCTCTTCCCCTACCTTTCTGCTGCTTGGCTCCCGAGTTATTATTTTTATTGATAATTCTCCTCCTTTGTGTTCTACCACCAGTATCCTCTTCAATTATTTGTTACAGGCAGTTGTTGCATCTCTCCTGCAGCCCTGCAGGGCTCGCAGCCTGTTTCCTGTGTGGTTGAGCGGCGCAGCGAGGTATCAAAGCCTCCGTCGGGCTTGGGGGCTGCAGATAGTTCTCTAATGCCTTTGGAGCAGTTTCCTGGAATAACCCGTTTCAGCCCTGCTCACATTGATCCCCTCCTTTCATCTCCGGGCTGCCTGATTAAAAGGCCACGTTAAGCAGGAGCAGAATGGCTGTGACACAGCCGTGAAGGCACCTCGCTCCCCCCCCGCCTCCAGCTGTTGTGAATCACTCCAACATCTGCAAGTCATTACCAATGGCTGAGAAACAGCCGTGTGCCAGGGGAGGTGCCCCATTAGCCCGTAACATGTTTGGGATGAGCCAGAGGCAATCAGTGCAAACCAATTTCTCCTGAGTCGGTTGGGAAACTGGAGGAAGGTGGGGAAGGGGATGAGAGCCTGGGCTCGGGGTCCTTTTCTGAAATCACTGTTCACATCGGGCAGGGCTGCCTTGCTCAGCTGGGTATCTACCTCCTCTCCAAAACTAGCAACCAAACTCTAGGGAATTAAAGATGTTTGCAGTCTTCTGCATTGACAAACAACAACAAGAGGAGAGGGACCATGAGCAGCCTCCCAGCAGGATCAGCGAGCTCCTAACAGACTAACAAGAACCCTTTACCCAGCTGGGAACAAAAAGCCTCGCTTCTCTGTCCCCCTGGGCTCAGCTCTGAACTTGCAGAAAATTAATACATTGAAGTGCTGCAGAAAAGCAATTCTGTTTCCTCCACTGCACGTCGGCACCGCTCTGCCAGGGTGAGCACAGGGGGCTGGTGTGAGGAGGAGGAAGGACTGATGCAACTCGGGCTTCAGCCTCGCACCTCACAACTCTCCCCGGGGGGTGTTCCCCTTACCATCTCCCCCGAGCACCACCAGGGCTGTGTCACCCGGGGGATTTAGAGACAGCCTCCTCCCGTCCCCTGCCCCACACGCTGGTTTAGTGAGCACCCCCTTTCACCACGCTCGGATGCACAGAGGGCCAGACTGGTTTGAAATGGGACAGACTGGTCTCTGAGGGCAGGGACACTGGTGCTGGCAGCCCCCCGCTCTGCATCCCCCCCCTCCGCACGCTCCGGGCTGGGGCAGCTCCCCAGGAACAGCCCAGCGACAGGAAATGCTGTTTGCTTTGTTAACGAAACCACCTAATTAAGTCCATGTGGAGAGAAAGCAAGAGAGGCTGTTTAGTTTCCCTTGCTAAATATTGACTGTTTGCCCTTTGGGCACAGCGAGCCCGTGAATTTATTTCCCCCTCTCACCTTACACACAGGGCATCGCATCCAAACTCGCTGCCGTTAGAGAGCTGCCCTAACGAGGCAGCACGGCTACAGCATAAGGGACTAATTAGCCCAGAAAATTCCAGTCTCCGGGCGCTGCCACTGACCTCCCACGGAGCGAGGTTTGGGCAGGGCTGGAAGGTGGCATCCCACCTCCTGGGCCTTTGCAACTGCTCCCAGACCAGAGAAAACAAGCTCCGCGGCTGGAATCCCGACTTCCCGGGATCGTTCAGGGGAAGAGAGAACACAACGAGCTTTGTGGAGCTCAGCACCTTTTCCCTAAGTCACCTTGAGATTTTCAGCCCAGATTTGGAGGGACCAGCCACCCCACAGCTCCCTACAGCATCCAGGGTGACCCCGGACCTTCTGCACCGAGCGGGGCTGGCGTAAGCAGCAGCAGAACCAGGTCTGCAGTTAAAAGGCCATTCCCCTCGGTGCTGTGTTAATTGCCCAGCACCGGGCAATCAACACAGCATCAGACCGAGTGGGATGGGAGCATTGGCCAAACTGGGATGCAGCTTTAGAAAGGGGGAGAGCAATTAGAGCTTGGCACGGGACCAGGAGCGAGGGTGCGACCCCTCACAAGAAGGACGTCGAGCTGTTGGAGCGTGTCCAGAGGAGAGCCACCAAGATGGTGAGGGGTCTGGAGAACAAGTCACACGAGGAGAGGCTGAGGGAACTGGGCATGTTGACTTTGGAGAAGAGGAGGCTGAGGGGAGACCTCATTGGCCTCTACAACTACCTGAAAGGAGGTTGTAGAGAGGTGGGGGTTGGCCTCTTCTCCCAAGGGAATCATGACAGGACCAGAGGAAATGGTCTAAACTTGTGGCAGGGGATGTTTAGATTAGATATTAGGAAGAATTACTTTACTGAGAAGGTGGTCAGGCACTGGAACAGCCTGCCCAGGGAGGTGGTGGAGTTGCCATCCCTGGAGGTATTTAAGAAACGTGTGACATGGCTCTTCAGGGCATGCTGTAGTGCCTGAGATTGTTGGTTTGTGTCTGTTTGTGGCTGGGTATGGTGTGGGGTTTTTTTGTTTTGTTTTTTTTTGTGGCTGGACTCGATGATCTCAAAGGTCCCTTCCAACCATGAAGATTCTGTGATATCCACCATAGGGCAGAAACGCCATGCAAGTCATAGCATAGCTGTCAACAGGTCAATGAAATATGAATATAGGCCCTATACAAACATTAATTCTATGTTAATAAGAAACAGAACCACTGTAATCTATATAACATAACTCTATAAATCATATATAGTCTTCTCCCCTAAGCTCTAGACTAGACTATTTATTTGGAAGGGATCTACAATGATCATCTAGTCCAACTGTGTGACCAGTTGAGGGCTGACCAAGTTAAAGCCTGGTGTTAAGGGCACCAAAGGCCTCTTCAACACCGACAGGCTGGGGGCAGCACCCACCTTCCTGGGGAGCCCGTTCCAGTGTCTCACCACCCTCTCAGTAAAGAAATGCTTCCTTGTGTCCCATCTAAACCTCCCGACACAACTTTCAACCATTTCAACTTTGTGTCCTGTCCCTGGGTACCGGGGAGATCAGCACATCCCTCTCCACCCCACCGCCCGGATGCTGTAGGCTGTGAAGCAGCACTTCATTTCACCGCTTGCAGCAGTGACTGACAAAAATTCAACTCCTGTGCGCTTTGGACCTAGAATCGACATCCTTTTGGGGTTTTGCTTAGGTCAACAGTCAGCCTGGAGCTCCCCAGCCCATTTCATACACCAAAACATGCTACAGCTGCAGACCAGAGACAGCCTGGTGTGGCGTGGAGAGGGTGCGCACAACCGGAGACGGACACCCCTCTCACTGCTTGACAAGCCACAACGCCTGGGTTAACGAGAAGATGGGTAAAGAGAGATCACACATAGTTCTATAACCCTGGTGTTTTGAGGACATCAGCTCTGAGAACTTCCCCGTGCTGGGGGAGGTGGAAGCAGGGCTGTTTCACAGGTCACAACAAACGGCTACAAACAAGTCTTTGCAGCAGTAATTTTACATATATATACACACACACACACAAAAGGGAATATGTATATATAAAAGAGATTATATATACTCACACATATAAAAGGAATCTATGGGGAAAAGTTTAAAAGTTCCAGGAAAATCACATGCTTATTTGTTTTTAACTTAGATCATAAATTCTACCATGAAATTATTTCAAGATTAAAAAAAAAAAAAATTGAAATGTTTAGCTGTGATGACATTAGACCAAAGTGTCCTACAAAAAGAAAAAATAAAAAAAAATCCTATTCCTCTGACACATTAGGTAGTTAATCAAGACTGTGAAAGCGGTGACCTGAATTAAGACAACACGTCAGTTAATGTAATTAGAGGGCAATTACACAGATCCATTATTTGGCAGTGTTGGCCGTGGTGCCAGCAGCACGTCTGCAGCCAGAGGAGGTTCTGGGGGAGGGAGGGAGAGAGAGGAGGTTCTCACTGGACACCTGAGCACGTCTCCAGGCCCCGTATTCTCCATGGGCTACACACCTTATTTGCAAGAGAAAACGTTGTCACACACCAAAATTATCACCAAAACGTGTCTCTAGGGTATCAGACAGGTAATGAAAAAGCTGTAGAGCTCCAGCTCGGAATTAAAAGCCCTACTGAAGAAATTTAAAAAGAAAAACAACACTGAGTTTATTTCTTAAGGCATGGCATTTCCAGGATTATTTTTATTTTTTAAATGCAGGGGGGGAAAAGGTTTATATTTTTTTTTTCTTAAATACAGGAAATTTTGTACAGCATTTCTGATAGAAGTTCATGATGGTTTGCTCTCAATGGTAAAAGATCTTCCCTAGGTTTAAAAAAAAAAAAAAAAATCACATAATTTAACAGTCTAAAGACAACCTACTTGTGCTTTGCAGTTGATTAAAAACATGTGCACACACTACTGCGATATGTCAACCAAGAAACAGGTACAACATAAAAATACACGATGCATTTTAAAAATTACCTGATGTTCACAGCATCTTTATATTGGCCTCGATCTCCTCATTGACTGAAGGAGCCAGGGAGGGGAAAAAAGTTTAAAAAGCATGTTTTACACAGCTGGTATACTTGATTCTAAAAGATTTTGTCAAAGTTACAGGGGGAAAAAAAAAGGTCAGGTCACTGGAATCCCCTCGTCCTTGTTTCACTGCGTGTGGGAGCTGTGTATTTTCTGTGTCAGTACCAAACCTAGCACCGTATCCTACGTAATACAAATGTTTGTTACATGGCACACACAAACAAACCGCATACAAAAAAAAGTTTTACCATAAAAATGAAGATATTTATTCAAGAAGTACAAATTTGATGGTACCAGCCATCTTTGAAAGCCATTACCATGAGGCAGAGAGGACACAAACCGAAGTCTCTTGCTCAGAGCATATGAAAGCAAGTGTCTTACAAATTGCCAGCTAATGCAGTCATTTCAATCATTGCTCAAAAGCCACCTCCGCTTTTTAAACATTCCCTGGACTTAAGAGAGGCACAAATAGGGTTTTTAATACAAGACCAGTTAGTTATTTTAATAAAGCCATCAGCTAAAATTTATTTTGTTTTAAATTTCCTTAAATTGTCTCCAGCCTTTGACTGGATTCAAATTTCCTAAAGAAAAAAGGGACTTGGGAACGAGCAGGTGCAGAATTTTTGGAGCTCAAGATGAACTAAAAGTTTTAAGGCAGGAGTCAGGATTTTAAGTTCTCTATTTGCCCCATGGCTCTGATCAAATGGTCTTCATCTGTAAAATATACAAACACAGAGTTCTACTGGATAAATACCCAACAAGTGGTCCTGCTGGGAGGGCAGGAACATACTTCTTCACGGAGAGTCCAGTGGACGTGTTTATTAGAAGTCTCAAAGTCCACGGTAAGAAGCCCGCTGGTTAAAACATCTCCAACTATTTGACTTTTGTAGGCTCAGTGGCATGTATCTCCCTTGGAGGGAGAGCTATAGCTCCATCCCCTACGAACAAGAGCAACACACACGCGGCTACGGAGCATCTAAGCGGATGAAATATGGAAGAGGAGAGCCATTTGCAGAACAGAGCAATCAAAAACACTTTATGAAAAGGAAAAGTCTTAAAGCAGGCAGACTTGTATATACAGTCATTAACCAACAGAAGTGTTTGTAGCTGCAGATATAATAGCAGGACATTCATCTTCTTTGGGAGAAGACAGAAGCGCGGTTGCTGGGAAGTTTAACTCAAAGGCTTCCTAGATCAGTTCACTCACAAGGCAGAGACCACCAGCACCCAGTGGGTTGGAAGCAGATCTTTTTTCTTTTTCCAAGAAAGTTGCAGAGCGGACAAACCTCACCCCCCTCCCTCCCCGCCAAAGTAAGTTTTCAAAACCACCTTTCTCTCAAATACCTCTTACACCCTCCTCCAGGAGAGCACAAGCTGTCCAAGAGCTGCCAGCCATCATCCAGGGGGGAGCCAGAATTACAGGGGAGGTGGTGAAGGGCAAAGGAAAAAAAGCCTCTTTTTTCTAACAGAGACTACTTTCATTTCAACGTAACAGGATCTGAGCAGCTCAGTGAAAAAGCCAACAAAATCTTTTTTTTTTTTTTTTTAAATGTAAACATTCTCTGCATAAGGTGCAGGGCCTTGGATGTATTTACAGTGACATAGAAAAGAGTTTGTAAAATATAGATCAAGAGTCAGAAATGTAGCTACCACTTAATGCTTCTGAAGAAGACAGAATTGGAGAAACGTACAGCATTCAATTCGTCAACACTTACACGGCTAAAATGCTTTCAAAACTCCATGGCCAAAAGCATCCCACCATTGTAACAAACTAAGATAGGTTTTTTTAATAGTTTTTCAAAAGTTTTTTACATTATTTACTAACAATGGATATATATGCAGAAGCATGTCACACTACAGCAATATTTATCAACCAGCCATCTGCTTCACCAGGGTTATGCACGTTGCCGTGTGTCCCCTTGTCGCTCCAGTGAACCCCCTTCCTCTCCTCCCCAAAGCAACTTGAGAACTTTCTGTGAAAAGCAAAGAGGAGCTGAGTTTTGTTTGGTTGCTCCTGGGGCGAGGGTTTTTTTTGTTGTTGTTGTTGTTGTTACTCCTACTTTTAGGATTGGGAGTCTAAAAAACCCAACTTCTAACACTGCTGACTCGCATTATTTAATTTTCAAAAATATTTCCCAGATCCAGAGAAGCAAAGGGTTTCTGAAAACTACAAAGTCCTTGCAGTGCAGCTACTCTGAGCTGTGTTGTCGGCAGAGGACACCAATAAACTGTGATGCACAAAGAGCCAAGGAAGTCAATGAAACTGTTAGGAGCTGGATGCTCTGAAGGAGCAGCTTTGGAAGACGACCTTCTGCAGCACACTGAGCTACGTGCCTACAGCATCTGAGGGTTTTCTGGAGCTCCCTCTCCCCAGCAGACTATGTGTGTTCGTGCCTCTTTGCCTTTTGAGCTGTTCTGGAGCGTGGACTTTCACTAGGTTATTACTTCTGGGGCAGGCAGAAGCAACGATAAAGTGTATAAAAATCTGAATCACGTCAAACAGACCCGTCGCTAACGTGGTAAAAAACCTTATCTACCCGCATCAGTTCCCAGGCAAAGGGATGAAGGGTCTAACAAATAATAATAACAAAATATTATTACTTCTCACTTGTCTGCACTTGGCGTTGCAGTTCATGGCCGTGTGCGTTACAAAACCTGTCGCATCGCTCCAACTACACCCAAGGCACGGCAGGGCACGGGGTGGCACACCGGCTGGCACGCCAGAGCCCAGCAGCATGGAGCTGCAGACCCAACCTGCCCCCACGCTGCAAAGCAAAGATGCCCACCCCAGTGGGCTTCTAGCCATCCCCCCCACGAGCAGCCACTGGTGTTGGCCACGGAGACCTGCACGGGTCCTGGGGCTGCCAGCTGAACAGTGCTTTGGTGCTTTGTTAGTCTCACTTCGGCCATGACTACTCTGCTCTGCCATCACTGAGCCTTCCTCCGTCCTTCCATCCCTCCTCTGGGCACACGGGGAGCCTGGCTCTGCCCCGGGAACCCCATGGGAGCCATAGCCTGGCTCCCCACACTGGCCTTTGCACCAAAAACCACCTCATATGACAAAGACAAGGCAATTCAGTGACAGAAATGACAGTTCTCTCAACGTATATTGCAACCTCTAGTTATACACAGGGGATATGTTGGTCAACATGCTTTTTACATAGAGATATATTTTGAAACTTAGAATTCGTTCCTAATACAAATCTTGTAAAATTTGTTTCCAGCATGGTACGTGCTTAGCACATCTGTCACTTTGTACAGAAGAGGTTGAGAAGTCCTCACTTTTGCCTATAAAAGCATTTTACCATTGAATTTCTTCAGTTTTAGGTATGTACTTAAAGGACAGGAGAGGGGGAACGCTGTTAGAAAAAAAGTATTTTCATGAACCAATTCTCTGTTCTATGGAAAGCCCACTCACAACACGGCCTTCAGATCATCACCTTGCTTCCCCACATAAAAGCAATTAATATAAAACATGGTCACCTATTATGACATAATAAAACTGAATCTTTTCCAACTAAGAGGGGGGAGAGGGAAAGAAGGAGTTTTCCCAGCCCCTACACGCTGTAGTCTCAAAAACAGAACATGGTGACAATTGCCTGACTGAAATTAGAAAAAGAAAAAAAAAAATCAACAAAATGTATGCTACAAAAAGTAGTGTTTTAGTGTTCACAGTTACAGAGCTGTCACCCTGGTTTGCTCCTCCTTAATCCATCAGGATTTCCCCCCATCCAGGAGGGACTGCAGGGAAACGACATCATAAAGACCGTTTATACAGAGATGTAAGTTATGCCTTATGAGACAAGTAGCGTCTTCCTGGCATGAAATCATCCTTTGCCCAGTGAAAATCTGAGTTTTTTTGAGTTGTTTCTGTATCAAATATTTTTTCCCCCCTCTGGAATGCAAAAGATCTGGCTGTGAAAACCCAGTAGAGTAAATGATATGTCCTAAAAAAACTCCACAATAGAAAACTTTTGTTATAGATTAGTATTTATCAGCTTTGATTTAATCTTTAAAAAGAAAAAAGAAAACCAAGTCACTTTGGTGCTTATGAGAACAGGGAACTAATTTTCCTTTACGCAGCTCTGCCACTGCACTTCAGTCATCCTGCACCAAACTGGGGCTAAAGGAGCTGTCAGAAAACCACAGGCTTAATACAACACAGGGACCAAAAAGAAAGCTGTATTTATCTGGGGAAGGGTGGGAGATGCATATAGAACGTGGATCTGTTTTCTGACCATCCATATAAATTCTGCGCCTGCTTCCACCTGCTGGGAAAGACTCGCGATGCCGTACGAGTGACCTCTGCCTGTCCTGGCTCTGTGCTGATGCTCACAGAGCAAGAACTCCCTTCCAGTCCAAGAAACAGAGTTCAGTGGAATTAATGAAGGGGCAAAAGTAGTTAAGTTTAAAATTGTCAGTGTAACCCACCAGTTTCACTAGCAGACGAGAAAGAGCTGGGACAACTGTAGCTTTAGACCATTGACTCAGAGCGGGAAGACAGAAACCAATAAAAATATGCTATTCACAGCTGAATAGCACATTTGACTTTGGAAGAAGTGAAGTCATTTCAGTGATGGCTGAAAAAAGTCAAGCAAACTAGAGATCATGTTTAAAAGGACCAGGGCATTTGATCTCAAGCAAAGGCATTACCAGAAAGGGGTGCAGAGCAGCCAAAGGAACAGAGAGAGCACTGCTAACTGAGGGAAATAAGAATTAGATTCTCCCCCCCCCCCCCCCCAAATATGCTCCGACTCAAATTTTTCAGACTACAAAAGGAATTGTCGTTTGCCAAAAGGGCTCCTCTTACATTCTGAAGGGAAAGCACTGGCTGTGTAACACCAGTGTCACGCTCCGGGCCACGGGTACATGTTGGTGAGAATACCTCCAGTTGTCCTGGCTGGAGACTCACCAGAGCTAGAAGACTGGCTGCCACTTCAAATGCCACTCACACGAAAAGCTGAAAGCCGTGTGCTGTCAGGTCCTCCTCACCATTTTCCATGCTTTGTGCCCTCTAGGATCTGAGCAGGCGAAGTTGCAACCCATTGCATCTGGGTGTAAGTGCAGTTTAACCTGGACCTGCGACACCGGTGCCATTGACAAAGGTGACACACCTAACGCAGAGCAGCGCACACTCCCCTCAGCTAAGCCTGATAAAAACCTCTTTTAACGATCTGAGTGACATACAGTAATTTGGCAGGCACGTCCTCAGGTGCCAGCGAGCCAGTAAACTTCAGGCTATGTCAGTCTTGTAGCAAGTAAGTTTACAGTACAGTACGTGAGAGTATACATTGACTAAGTTATTGCCTAAGGCTCCGGCGGGCTGCGTTCCCAGCTCGGGAGCCAGCAATGGCACAGGACTGCCTTGCCATCTTGGAATGTACAATTGCTTGGTCTGAGCATCGCCAGGAGCTGCCCACGGGGGACGGAGCCCCCAGCCCTGCTCCGTGCCCGGCGGTGCCTGGGCAAAGTAGGAGAGTCAGGTCACACCAGGCAGGACCCCTGTGAACACACAGCGTGGGACCTACCCAGGGCAGCTGCCATTCTCGCATCAACTGTATGTGGTGCTGATATGAACATTTATAAACCGATTAATTTAATATTTTTTTTCTTATATAAAAGTGCTCTCTGTTGCTCTGGCTCCACGGATCACACCACCACCTACAGTTTTAAGAATCATTACATTTTTGTATTAAGTGAACTACAGTCTCTTCCCTCCTTCCTTTTTCTTCCTCCCTTTTCCCTTCCCCTTCCTTTGCCCTTGCCCTGTGCTGCCTGCTGTTGTGTTAAATATGAGATCAGGCAAACCCCAAAGGCCAGTTTGTGTTTTTATGGTTTGTTTTTGCAGATCTCCATCACAGATGGAATTTTTGCTGGTCATTTCTTGGAACCAATCCATTAGCAGGACAAACCGAAAGAAGAGAGTGGGCAGTGAAAACAAACCCCGTGACAGAGATGGAGGAAAGAAGAATCAATGAACAAGCAGAAATCAGTTTTCCACCGGGGTGGGATTTGCTAAGGGCTGGCTCACGATGACTTGCACCACGTAGTCCTTTGGGATTTTCAGCTCCTCCAGTTTCATTTTGTCTGCCAGCGGCCTGCCCGAGAAGAACCAGCGCTGGCTGCCCGGCTCCACTCCCTCCACCGCGTGCAGCCGCCTCTTCATGTGGTACACCGTGTCCATGCTGCGGACCATGAGTTTGAGGTCTTTGCCTGTGGACAGGCGCAAACGAAGCTGACATTCGTGCCCTGAATTGGGTGGGGGATCAGGAATATCCAGAGTCTCCAGGTCGCCCTTCTCCTCTATCATGTTGATAGGTGGGGCGAGGCAGTAGACGGGAAGCTGGTACCGGTTGCCCAGTTCATCGTAACACTCTGTAAGAGCACCTTTAGGAGACAAGAGGGGAAAAAACATGAGTACGAATTCATGACACATTTAACATTGGAGCAGTCATGCTCAGAAGCGCTGATCCTGGTGTTAAACCATCTGAGCAATGAAGTCTGAAGTAAGCCTTTAAGGATTGACACAAAAAATCTGAAGTTTTCATTAACGTTTGCCTCACCTTGTTTTCATATGGAAACCTGAGGTTGACTTAAAAGCACCCCCTAAAAGCCAAATGCACCCCTCCCTCCAGATAAACCAGGATAAACTTCAAAAGCAGCAGGAAGGAAGAGATGAGGGAGGAGGATGTTCTCCCCATGTGTCATTTAAAAAAGGAATATTTCACCGGCAGCGCGTGTGCACCCAGAAAATGCTGCTTGGACGAATTCCACGGTCCTGAACCCGAGCTCTGAAAAGGCAAAATGGCAAAGACCAAAGGCAAAAGACCACTGTGAAAGAAAGATTTTGTAACTTCTCAAACATTCAAAAATTGCTGAAAGGGTTTCATGTAGGACTCGTTTTAGTGATCGCTGCCAGAACAAACAAACACGACCACCCACGTCAGACCACTCGGCGGCTCCGTACGGAGCGCGGTGTCACTGCTGGAGCAGCGACACCCGGCACAGCTTCACATTTGCACAGCATCTGTAACTCCCCTATTCAAAGAACTGAAGTTTCAGGAGTGATTTTGTTTCCCCAGGCTCCTGAAAAGTTCCTCGGGATAATCTGGGTGTTAAAGACGACTGTGCAGCGGTGTGCTGCCTTGTGTACGGCATTCCTTCTTACCAAAATGGTTCAACACACAGAGAACAGCTCAAGAATTATAACACTTACTGAAGTAACAAATACAAGCTGACTTTTTCACAGTATGAGACACACTTTATAAAGATATTTCAAGAAAGCGAGCCCTGGGGCACACAGCACACATCGCCTCGTGCACTGAGCCGGGAAACCAAGATGCTGAGGAAGCTGCATCCTAAATCACAGCAGTTGCTAAAAAACCCCAGATACTCACATTCCAAAGCAAATGCTTCTCCCGTTTTGAATTTACCTGCTATAACAAATTTCCACATTTTTGCCCCTAGAGGGGGCACATTCGCTTGCGAGATTTCCCATCCTTTTGTAGTTGGAAATGTTTGAAGAGGAGCCAAGTCCTTGAGCTACAGAATATTTCAAAAACTCTTTGACTCGGCAGTTCTGCACACACCACCCAACTGCTCCTGGTTAGAGACTACGGGTGGGTTTTTCATGCTGACAGTCAGTTGTCTTAAACTTTGTCATCTGATCAACAAAATTACTGCAATATAAAATGATAACTTGGGGATATACCGTGTCACTTAGCCCATTGTGACAGCAGCACCTTGTGCTGGAAATCTTCTTTCTTTTAAATAAAGCTCCCTTTTTTTAAGGCTAATTTCTTTTGATGAAAACACACAGAGGAAATCTTTGGCTAAAAGATCAATGTTTTAGGTGCAGCTGCTTTTGGAGGCTTTTCTGTTTATACAGGTAGTACCAAGGCTGCTACGCCCTGAGATTTACTGAGAAAACAAAATAAAAATGGAAATCAAGAAAAAATCGTTATATCGCTTATTACAGTCTCATATAATTTATGAATCTCAGAGCAAACTGGCTTTTATCAAAACTGTATTGGATCCATACCGTTCATGGTAGTTTGTCTGTGACTTACAGACTAAGGCCTGAAGTCCCCATACTTCATTTTTGTTTTACAATGTTCATTTCATTCTGTACAACTGATCGATTTAGTAAATGTCACAGTACTAAATTCTGGATCACAGTTCACAGAAACAAGTAGATGTAGTTTACTGCTAAGATTAAAAAAAAAAAAGAGAGAGAAAAAGAAAAATCCAAACTTCAACAGCCTTTAAATTTAGCCAGACCAGCTAAACTTGCATCTTTCTTTAAAAGTTCCTATTTTAGAATAGTGTACCAAAGAGTTAATTTTAAGTACAATAGGGTAAGTTTGCTGAGGAATTTTTTCATCATTTATATCCTTGCCCAGCTGAACTAACATCAAGGTCAAAGCATATGCTATAAACACCGGATTGCTTAATCATCATCAGATAAGCAATATTAAAAAAATCCTCTGAAGCGGCAGCTAACTTGGAGGTCTGTCTTTTAAGGAAAAAACAAGAAAGACAGAGTAGAGGAAACCTCTTGCCAATAACAACCACACAGTCCCATCACAGGCTGAGAAACAGTTTATGACAAATTGTTAACGTAACAACAAGTTACCATAAACCCCACCAGCAATCCCATTCCTCCACTTGTACTGGCAAAAGCTTCGCTAAGATTCTCAAGTCCTATTACCTACCACTCAATGGCTTTCAAGCCTGGATATATTGCTTAAAGCACAGAAGACAACTATTGTAAGCAGAAGACTTTACGAGAGCATCACCTTCTTACTGGCACATCGTGCCTGCTGGAGGCCAAGATGGAGTTCCAAGATGGTGATCAGGAGTTGGTCCTCACCTCCAAAGAGATGTGGAGCTGTGCACACAAAGCCTCGTCCTCCAAGATGGTCATCAGGAGTTGGTCCTCACCTCCAAAGAGACATGGAGCTGTGCACACACAGCTTGGTCCTTCTCAGCCAGCTAATTCCTGCTGGGCTTTGACTCTTTGGAGAGGGTCAAGTTCTGCTACGACCTTCAAGATGTTGCCAGCAGCAACAAACTCAAAGGTGAAGGGGTGTCATGTTGTTTGGAGTTCAAAAGCGAAACGATGGCTGACTGCATTAACCAAAGGTGCAGTGAGCGTGGAGCTATTTTAAGCGACGCAGACGAACGCGAGTTATCGGAGAGGAAGAGAGAAAGTGGCTGAATTACCCACAGCCACCACGGCAAGGCCTATCTCACCAGCCAGACGGCAGCTCTTCACCCAGGCCCTCGCTGCAGCGTCCCTTACGCAGCGCGACACACGCAGGAAATCAAACATCCCAACTACAAAAGCTTTCCTAATTTTGCTGCTATAATTGAAAAGCATGTCCCTGATCCTTCCTGCAAGATAGATCAGCTTGGGCCACAAAAGTTATTCAGCAGGAAGGGGCACTAAAAGAACGTCAAGCTTTTATGAGAAAACACAGAGAAAAAATGAAAAAAAAAAATTTCTTTCTTTTTTTTTTTTTTTTAGGTTTCCCTGTTACCTAGGCAACAAGGGTCCTCACCAGCCAGTTACGGCATAGGAAGGATGCAGCCTCCCTCAAAAACTGGAGAAGGAAAAAGCAAAGCAAACGGAGGTTTGGCAGCTGGGGCAGGCAGCTCTGTGCCCTCCCCTCCTTCCCCTTCCTGCCACAGATGCTGCAGCTGGACGTGGCATCAAGCAACCAGACCAGGTTCAGATGCCAAAGCCTAGAGGGCAAGATGGTACTTTGAGTTTCCGCTGCCGGA
>JAHREE010000454.1:1573870-1596867 GCA_033628505.1 Tringa tobata
ACCCTTACACGATCTGACACTATATGACCAAAGAACTACCTACTTAAATTTGTAACTTAGAATGACATTCACACCTGAGAAGCTGAGACTTAAGTCACTGAAAACAGGATATTTAGAAGAACTTCTGATGGTAAGGGGACATCGCCAACGATGTCAAGGCATGAGCCTTCTTCAGATTAAAAAATGAAATGAAATACAGGATGCATTTGCATGGAAACAAAGTCAGATCATAATTAAAAGTAGCAAATGACAATCGCATGGCACACATGCAATGTCTCCAGCTGGCATTCTGTATCCCACGCAGAAACTAACAATAATAAACTTCTGAATCCTTTGAAGTGACCACAAACATTTATTGCTTTTTGTTTCCATGGGATTGCTTCCATGAGATTGCTTCCATTTGCTTTTCAAAGAAGTGCTGACCATTTAACAGATTTCAGAGCAGCAAACCCAAGTGTTTACAAAACACCAAGTTTCCTGGCAAAGTCCAGCCATTCCCAGTCCAAGCCTCAGCTGAGCACACACAAGCTGGGAGCTGATGATGGTCCAGCCTAGAACAATGGTGAAGGAGGCAGCCGAGACAAGATGGACTGCATGCATTAAACAGTATAGTATGAAATTGTAAAAACGTATGTGGTAAAACACTTAAACAAGGAATTGTTCCCTTATTAAGTCTTAGCAGTCAGAGCATGAACACTTCAGACAGCCACAACAGGACAATGCAAGAAATTTGGGTCAGTGGGCATCTTTTCTTCCATTCTACTTCAGCTAACATCTGTTTGCATGTACAGTGAATGAATGCTAATTTATCCCACAGGGCACTCTCCTTCTCCCCAAACATTAATTATGAAAGCGGGTTAAAGGCACTTCCCGCGGTCCCCGAGCCCTGCCCGGTACCCAGCACCGCGGCAGGAACCGCAACGGGCCGTTCCTCTGCCTCGCTGCCCCCTTCGCCCGACGAGAAGAGCAGGGGAGAGACTAAAGAGACAGAGATCCTAACAGTCTCAGATAACTTCTCCCTGGAGATACTATCCTTCTTACACAGACAGCAGCGATGATAAACCCACTGATAAAGTCTTTTTTTTTTTTTTTCAAGTTGGAAAGAAGGATGGTGGGAGAAAGGGACTTTACAAATGCCTCTAAAGCCAAATCCACTCTAACAAGCCATCCATACCAGTACTAAGCCTTTACACACAACTTGGCTTCACAAGCCAGTATTTAAAAAGGTCTTTAGCATGTTTACCATTTATTAGAAGTGCTTCAAGAACCCCCTAAAAGCTTTCCGCCTCCCCCGAAGAAATATTAATCTCTCTCTAGCTGTGTGGATAGATGGAACAGAAGGGATACAAGAAACTTAAGACACGTAAAAAAACCTAACGTGGAAAAGGGCCTGAACGTCTCACTTTCCACCTTATGTTTTAGTCACTAGAGAGAAACATCACTACACGAATTTCTACAACTCAAATTCCGGACCACATCAAAGGACATTCCCTTTTCTGCAATAAGGCTGATAAAGAGTAGTCAGAATAGGCAATGAAACAAACATCAGCAGTCTGAAACACTTTGTCAGGTATTTACAGTGTCAATTTCACATTCCTCGCTTTGGAAATAAACTGGAGCTCAAAAGAAAACGTTGACTTCATTTAAGACTATGCACATCAGAGGCACAACAAGCTTGCAAGATCTGGAAGACAAAGTAACATCCACATTAATTTTTCATCTTACATCACTTCAACATAAATAAGAAATTATTAATATCCTGCTTGAAAATATGAATAGTTTTATAAATGCCAAGAAGGCATGTTCTCTCTGAAGCAATACTGAACGTTACCCATCTCAATAGACGGCAATGGCTGATATTTTTGGCAAGAGCTTTATTTAGAAGGAAATATGAAGACCATTAACGGCCCACTTTTCAAAAAGGAAGAGATCGGCACATTAGTGACACTCCAAAATAATTCCGGTTGTTCTTGCTCCAGTAGCTCACAGATACTCATGTGGTGCTGTGCATCCCAAAGAGGGGTAAGAAGCTGCTGACAAGCTGCAGGACCTTGCTTCAGAGCAGCCCTTTTCAGGGGAGAAGACCCACACAGTGATATGTGGCCTTAGAGAGGCCTTTCCTGGGCTGCTCAGAGGGGTTACTGTGGAGTGATCACAGATGTTCTTCACCCTCCTGGAGACTGGACCTATTCTAGCCAGAGAGCTGCCTTAAAGATGCCTCCTGCCCTGTTCCCCTCCAGCACCCACCCATCCAGTACATCTGCCATTCAGATGTCCCCTGAATGCCCCCTTCAAGCCCCCTTCCTTGATCCAGCATCCCTTCATTAAACTGTTTCACACCTCAAAGGGACCTCAAACCACTGGCACACAAGCAGTGGGCTGTTTCCATCCCATCGGTAAGATTTAGCAGCATATAATGTGTTTTCCCTTCATAGGCAGAAGGGAACCTAGGGATCCTCAAGGTAGCTGCCACTGTCTGCCCCAGTAACCTTAGCTCCTGGCAAACTACCAAGTCTTATTTTTCAGAAGGAGGGATGTATTTGTCCAGTCCTTGCAGACTATTTCATAACTGGAATTATGCAGGTTTGTCTCCCTTCCCTGCAGCTTCCCATCAAAGCAATGGCATCGGTAAGGTTATCTACACTTCTTTTAAATGAGCTTATGCAGATAAATCCAGATATTTAAATCAGTTTCTTAACAGAATGTCAAAAAACGTCTAACTTTTTTTTTTTAACAGCTGTTGTGTTTGCTATGTCGCTGTCAATGAGGATCACAGTACTGCTGCCTCCTCCAAAGGGGACCAGATGAGTAGGAGCAGCTGGTAACGGAAGAGTCTCATACTAAAAGCCAATATCCAGCTAAAGCATTCATAATTCCCAGTTTATACACCCATGAACTGTAGCACTCAATAATCAAATTGGATAATATTTCTGCCCCAAAGGGCTTACTGTCAAATCAAATAACGCAAATGCAACAGCTGAATGAGACATCAGACAGCTTGTAGCCCCTGGAGAAGGGCAGGTGGACCTTCTGCTTCAATCTGAAATTAGATTTTCCTCCTTCCCAGTTATTGACCAAGCAGGTAACCCTGTAAGCCAGACCACAGGATTTGGTCCCCTGTTTCAGCCCAGAGTTACTTCCAGTAACTGAGCTAAAACTTAAACATTTGGGGAAACACCTCCTTTGCTGTCAGTCAGCTTTACGTGAGCTTTTCCCTCCCACCCTATTTCTTCAACTATTTTTCACCTATTTCTTAAAATAAAAATTTGGCATGTTAAATCCATGCCAAGTGCTCCACAGTGAATTTCTTGCTTTTCCTTTGAAACAGAAGCATATGTTGCTTGTAGCATTAGTCTTTTGCTGGTCTTGCAAGAAAGCAGAAGAAACTGCCCCAATTTGGCCAAAGCATGTGTTGGAAACATCTCCATGCACACACAACCCACCCAGGGCAGCACAGGTCCCAGAAGGGACATCTGGACTGGACAGGCTCCATTTTAGGACTGGAGGCCCAAAGCTGTTGATCTCAACGCACCCACCAGCAGCTGTGTGCTGGAGCTGTGAGAACAGGGCTTTTTGGTGCTTCCACATCTCTGCAGACAGGTATGGAGACCGATCCACACCAAGAAACCAGCACTGGGGCAGGCTGGCGTGGAGGGACCCTCAATCTGTGGAGCACGAGTTAAGAGCAGATACAGGCCAGCATTAGAAGATAACATAAAAATGATGAAGTGACACTAGTATCAGGAGAATCTGGGAAGATCTGGTAATCTCTCATTGTTGTTTTTTTTTTTTTCTTTGTTTCATTTAGGAAAATAAAAGATGAAAACAACTGCTTAAGTGCTGAGAGATGAAAAAGATTTTTGAATGAAATGTGAGGAAAGGAGCAGGAGGGCCTGACAGAAGTGCTGAAGGAAGGACAGAAAAAAAATAATAATAAAAAAGAAAAATCACCAAAACAGCCTATCTGAATGGGATTGACAAAACAAGATTCCCAGAAACTGTTCTCAGTGGAAAAAGTGGGATTTGACAAGGGCTTGGCTCTTCAGGAGGAGGACAGAAGTGATAAGCCATCCCGGGAACAACGCAGACCAAGACTTGCAGAGGCTGAGGCCAGCAAGGAGAATGTGGCACGCAGGTACTGTTTGCTTTGCTTAAATTGTAAACACACACAGCTTCAACTGGGGAAGCGATATCCTCCCAGGGATATGCAACGTGAGAAACAGCAACGGGTAATTATCTGAAGACGCTCAGGAGAAGCTAACTAGATATTATACAAATTGAACTAATGATCAAAAATATTTTCTTTACGAAATTGCTTCCCTGTTGAGGATCAGTTGCTAACAAAGTCTTTTTCTAAGACAAATGAAATGCAAAGTAACAGTTTATTACCCATGAAGTTTCTTTTAGTAATAGTCCCAAGGGTTTCCCTCCCCACAATCAGCGAGTAGTACTCTACTTTATCAAATAAGTCTCATTTTAAATCAATTTTGCTCCAATTTCCTCTCTAAGGTATCTTGTAATTTGGTATCAATATCTAGTTACAGTTCATCCTAATCATTTTCTTTGCATCATTCTCTAGTGTGATCCTTTCAGCAGCCAAATTACAGTAGTATTTGGAGGAAGAGCCAGTACAAAGGAGAGGTGCAGAGAAAAAAAGAAACCAAGGAGGGGGCAGGGGGAAATGTATTGCATTTAAGCAGCAGACAATCTGAATTACATTAAGTAGCATAGGCTTACACAATAAAAGGAAAATGGCAGAACCTTATCTGTTTATTGCTAGTTTTCAGCATTTTTATTTCTTAAGGTCACATTTTTGCAAGGCACGAACAGTATTTTGTAAAGGAAGTGTCCCCGGACAGTAGTAAAAGACTTTCAGCCTTACAAATGAAATATTTCACTGAACAATTAAATTTTCCTAACCAGGAAATGAAGGAGCACCAACATTTCATATGAAAACTAAAGGAAATATCTAGAAGCATAGTCCTGAGAGTATTCAGAGCAGGGTAACATTTCTGGGGACTCTGGGGGGCTGAGCCCATGAGCCTTCCAAATGCTGTGTATAGACAGACAGATAGAATGAAAGCCTGAAACTAAATCAAATTTTAGTTTTTTTTTTTTCATGAAGGGAGATTGTGGGGTGTGAAACGAACACTACAAGAAGAACTACATTTCCTGATAGAAATGCAAGTGATATATTTAAACAGATGTGTGGCTACAGACTCAGAGCCATGCTATAAAGCTGTAGGCATAGCAGTTCATTTTGAGCCAGACAAGAAGTAAACTTGTGGCGTGAAGCTTTTTAGAGAAGCAAACCCATGCACAAGAAGTAAAGCCACCAACCAACCCCTGGGGCTATTTCCACTTTCTCCTACCTGAAAGGGGGTGAAGGAGGGAAGAAAGCAAAAAAAAAAAAAAAAAGGAAAAAAAAAAAGTAATCAGATGGAGAATGGGAAGACCCAGTGGGAGAGAGCCGACTGATCACCATCACTCCCAGCCAGGCCCGCACTCCCAGATGAGCAGCCTGGCAGACACGCCATGTGCTGGTGCTAAATGATGTATGTGGTCCCTCTGGGGAGAGAGGGGGGCCATCAGTCACTCCTGTCACCCCTGAGCTCAAAGCCAAGCGGGCACACTGCGCTGTGTCCCCCAGAGGCCACTCACCTGTGCCAGCACCAGGGGTGTCGCAAAGCGCTGCTCAAAGCCCGAGAGGGGAAGACGCCTTCCCGGCTTCTCCAGGGGAAGTTGCTTCTCAACTCTTACCTAACACCTTCCTCCACAAGGAGATAATTGCACAGAGGAAACGGTAGTGAATAAAATGCGAGTTACACTGGTAATTACAGGCAGCTTTGGACAAGTTATACACGCACAATGGTTCCCTGCCTCTCCCCATACACAAGGCAGTCAATCTTTGCTGAGTCAATCCAGAGGCTTCACAGCACGAGATATAACACACATGAGAGGATGAGGGCGTATGAATGTGCCGGACAAAGAGAAAAATTGACTCTAATTACCAGCTATTACACTGTATTTTCCATTTCTCCCATCGCTTTCAACACAAACTGCAGAAGAAATCAAGAGAGCCCGCTATTTCCAAGCAGCTCATCACCCCTCACATTTCAAAGAAACTAACAGCATTGCAGTGAGACATAAAATCTTCAAAGTTTTGATATCCGTTTCCTGGTGTACACCAGATCCAACACCCCACCTCATCCCAACGTATGTGGGATCTATCCAGATCGCCAACAGCCTTGACGCATGCTTTGCGCTGGGACAACATAGGTTGTCTTTTGTAGAAATTTACAACATATCAGTGTATTTTGTCTAACTGAGGTGCAATTCACAGCCGAGAGCCAGCTGGCAAGAGGGGAATTTCAGCCTCTTGTCTGTTCATGCAGGTTTTATGAGGACAACTCCTCTCCTCCCAAGGCTACAAGAGCAGGACAGCAAACTTGATGGTTACGAACTCTCTCAGTAAGCAGCGCCGAACAGAGCAATAATGCAAACAGAGTAACTGTGGAGTTCTCTACTGTTATTTGCCTCCACATTTTAAACAATATTTTTCGAAGGAAATTTTTCACATTGGTCTCCCACCAAAAGCTCAGCACTATTTCCCAGTGTTAGTTCTATGGCCTTATTGTTAGTTTATGAAAGTTCTGTGTTTACTCCCGAGCCCTGCCTGGCCAACCAGCTTCCTGTTGGAAGCACAAGCAGGACATTTCCCAATCAGCTTGATTAAGCTCATGATGCAACACCTCTTCTTCTGGTAGATGAAAATGTCTAAGGGGAAAACACCTTTGCTGAGTTGCCACCTCAAATCCTTAGAGTCTCAGTCAAGGGGTGACCACGGGTGAAGCAGGAACACTGCCAGGCAGGGCAAAGGCCAGATGATGCCCATCTTATCTTGATCACACCCCATCACAGCAATCTTGGAGCCACAAATTCTGCTCTCTCAGCTGGCAGGAGGACCAGCAGTAGCCTATACTGGCTGCTCAGTGTTAGCTTCAGCCTCGTAGTTTAGTTTCAGTAGTGCTATGGTGGAACACCTTCAGGGGACAGACATTATCAATGCAATTACCTGCCAGCACTGTTGACACTAGAATTTAATCTGCTCCTATCTCTGGTAGATGCATATTTTCAGCTGAATGAAGAAAAAGATAAGGATTTACCCGTTCCCAAATCACAGCATGCAAGCACCAAGACCTTTAATCTGTACCATCTAGAGTGCACAACTAGACTATCTTTCTGGAAACCTATGACAGGAACCGTTAAGGAAGCTGTCAGGAACACGAAAAATATTATATTTGAGATAAGCATGTACTTTATGCAGTCTCTTTTGACTTCTGCAAAGCACAGCTTAAGTTAAAACTCAATCACAGCTGAGAGCTTGGCATCAACGTAGCCTCTCACATGCAAAACCAAATACGCACAGTACGGATCGGAGCAGAGCTGGGAACAGTTGTGGGAACGCAGAGGGAAGCTGCACAGAGCTCACCTAAACACCCCAGTGCTTTCTGTCTCCCATCATGAGGAAGAATGCAACCCAGCAACTTCACTTTTAAAGTACTACAACTCTTTTGTATCTTCTCATCGATTCAGTTAACGGAAACTTTAGACACATCAGATAAAGCCATAAAGTGCCAAGTTCCTCTGACGGGCCAGCTCCACACCAGTGCATTGCTGTGACATGGGCACCTGCTGGCGTCCACCAGCACGGACCAGTCTCATCACCTAACGTGGATTTAATACAAGGAAAGTTCTGACATTTCCAGTTGCAAACGAACATCATCCTGGCTCCAAAGCCCCCTTCCTCCTTGATAATGTTCTCCTTCTGACCGCTGGAGAACAAGCGCTTACATGAACTGCTAAGGAAAGATCTAAAGGTCTAGGTAGACCTCCTTTGGTGGTGGTGGTGGTGGGAGTTGGACTGGATGATCTCCAGAGGTCCCTTCCAACCCCATGTGATTCCGTGATGTTGTGATTCTGTAAAGATGTTTACTGGAGGTTGACATCCCCCCATGTCAAAAAACGTACAGTTGGAAGTGCTGCAACTGCTGCTTCGCACACCAAGGGCCAAGTTCTGTGTGCCCTGAGCAAGGCACAAATCTGGGTCTGGCTCAGCGGCATTTAAACCCAAGCTTTGCTTTTATGTTGGCCTGAGCCGTGGAAGCAGCACAGCCAGAGCCAGCCTCTGCCACGCAGCCACACACCGACCACACAAGGTCATCACAAATTCTCCCAGTTCGGCAAGCGACAGACGGGGACATCTGCTGTACATCTGGTCTGCGTTTAACACACCGTTGAGTACTTCCAACACTAGCACAATTTTCATTAAAAAAAAATAAAATTAAAATAAATAATCAAAGGCAGCCTTATCTTTTCATCCTGCCAGAATTATAAAAAATATTAAGCTGATAATTTTCTTTAAACAATGCAGCCGGCTCCACCCTGATGAGGTGCAAGGGTGCTGAAAGCCAGCCGGCACTCCCTCTTCAGCAGACCCATGCGTGGTGTCTGTACACATGATGCTGCAGCTTCTGAACAGCTTCTGGGCGATGCCAGCAGTGGATTTACTTTATTATAACAAGCAAACCCAGAGTTCTGCAGCGCATCGTCCATCCGCTGGGTCAGGAGGAAGAATAGCAAGGGAGGAGCTGGGGCTCAGCACCCCGACAGAAACAAGCTCTGCCAGCGCCACGGAGATTCAGAACTAGTTTCAACATAATTTAAACCTTTTTAGGTCACCACTACAGCTCGATGCTACCTAGGAAAATTTTAAAACCAACAGAGATCCTAGAAATCCATTGGGTTCCCCTAAAGTAGATTTGCTTAGGAGGAGCTGCACAAGTCAGCATAGTTTCCAGCTCCCATCTCACCACAGTGTTAATTTGCAGGGGGCTATGCTGCATTAAACCCTTCCCACCAAAATTTGGAATTTACCACGGTCTGTGTAATCCAAGGTATAATGCACAAGACAGATGGCCAATTTAATGTTCCTAATGAATACTCAGGTGAACACGGCTTCGCTTGCCGTGTCACTCCTGCCATGCACAGCAGTCACAAATTCCAGAAGGCAGTGAACAAAAAAGCCTCCAAGTCGGTAACTGTTTTTACAATGACCAATGATTAAATTAGCTTAGTTACAGGATCTAACACCATGTCTTGAATTTATTCCAGTGTCACAGTTATTGGCAGGGATAAAGTTTCACATTAGCCAATTAACTAAATGCACTATTACTGTATCTCAGCTACTTAAGCTCATCAGTTAATTAAGAGATCAGTATAAGCTGAAAAAAGGAATCTTACCTGCCACACATACCAAACATACATTATCTTAATGATTTAATTTTACAGTTCTGTATTACATTCCACAGGTGCAATTTGGAAAACTGAAAGGCTCGGTTTAAGGACCAGGTGAAAGACACCTAAGCAAACACTTAAAGATTTCATCTAAGAAATTTTATTTCTTAGAATGATACTAATACTAAACTCTATTTTACAAGGTAGTTTTTCATTATAAAAATTACCATTTCGCACTCATTACAAATTCCTTCTGTATCAATTTTTAGATGCTTTCAACTTCGTTCCTATTTAAGAAGTGAGTGTCTAACTAAAACCTACCATTAATTTTCCCAGGGACTTTGCCCTGGTAATTTCTGAGCAGTGTCTGCCAGTGCAGGCTGAAGGAGGACGACCTGCAGGCACACAGCCGTGCAAAGCACCTGCAGCTGTGGACAGATGTGTAACGGTGGGATAATGCATTCTCCAGGCTCCTCAGCCGTCAAGCTTCTTTCTGCAAAGTAATCTCTCAACCAGCTCTGGACAGCAGGGGGTAATGTCTTCTTCAATAGCTGTCAAGTCAGTCCTGCCATACCCAGCACACCAGTGATTTAGGAGCAGAAAATCAAGTACCCCGCTTGTTGATGTTTGTCCTTTAAGGTCCCACAGCACAAGTTATGACACCACAGCATTGCTCAAGGCTCCTCCAGAACATGGACCTGGCTTTCAATCTACCACCAAGCCCATCTTTTCAAAATATTTGTCCTTTCTGGCAAGTTTACAGCCATAGAATTAAAAAACAAACAAACAAAAAAGCACAACCCCAAGCCTTGCATGAGCAAGAATTAATTTCTATGGCAGGTTGGTTAAAAAGTAATAAAAAACCCCAAACTAACAAAACCCCCTCTATATTTCAGGTGCCCTTAGCACAAAAGACTCTTCATCCACAAAGGTTTTTACATGCTACTATATTTTAACTATCAGGCCTCATTCTCCTCCCCTGCTATCCCCTGTTTCCCATCAGTAAAAAGTAATTTGTCACAACATTAACAAATTAGTATGACCACAGAAGCCAAATGATCCCATCACTGAGCCTCCAGGTGCTCCCAAACAGTGAGATACCAAAAGAACTAGGTCCCATTTAATGTTCATACATTTGTCTGTGCACACTGAACTTCTGCAGGGCAGAAGCCTGACAGGCTGCTGGCTCAATGCCTTAGTGAAAACTGAAAACATTCATTTACTTCACTTCTATAGTCAATACTTTCTGGATCCACAATCCAGTTAATAAGCTTGAAAATTTATTCATGGAAGTACATATGCTCACAGCCTAAGTAAACTCCAGCCTTGAGTTCAACAGCTTGTCATCTAAAACAAGTGGAGGAAAAAAAAAAGCCATGGAAAAAAGATGATGGAAGTTGGATTTTTAAATAAGCAATTTTGAAACTAAATTCTTATCTGTTCTTCTGGATAATCATTCTCCCAGTAAGTCTAACAGCCAAGACTGAGGAAAGCTCAGTACCTGGAACGTCTATGAATGGATGTAAAGGCCAAGCAGTATCAATAGCTCAAAGGTGCAATGCTTGGGTTTCTCAGAGAAGAGTGATGCGGAGCTATCAGCAGTTGTCTTGGGATGCTGAGAAAGCCCACTCCTCCTCACGCCCCCACCAGAGGTTAGAATATAGGGTAAAGAACAATTTAAGATAAATTTGGATCCATCTGCTTGAAAATTAACTCTTGCCAAAAACCTCTGGTGGTGTCAACCCTACATCTGATTTTTACCCCATGTGAAGGATGGGAATTTGCCTTAAAACAATGTGTAAGGGAGCCACAGAATCTAAAGCGGACACTGGAATCTGCTTAGTGTCTGGACTCTGGAATCTAAGTGGCTGCAGTAAGTGATAAAATGAAGGCAGTTACTTACAGGAGCTTTGGGGACCCAGGAGCAGCTTATAGCAATTGACCGACAGCTCTGTTCTCCAGCTGAGAGATGCTGGAGATTACAAAATGTGGGGAGGAAAACAAAACCAAAACCCAGAAAGGAGAGCAGTTCAGAGAGGGAAGCTCCACATTAAGATCACTTGAGAGCATGGAAACAAGATAAAGACTACCTACTTCTGAGTGAAAGTTGGATAATTTCCCCACCACCCATCCACGCGTCCCACCCCATGTCTCACAGTGTATCCAGACCCTGTTCAGTCCCATAAGATGCCGCATCTCTTCCGTATGCTGCTACTCTACATGGACAGGGTGACATCCCTCCTCTTGCCCCTGGTTTCCATGGAGATTTCATTATGCAAATCACAGAATCAGAGAATTGCATGGATCACAAGGGACCTTTCGAGATCATCTAGTCCAGCCCCCTGCCAAAGCAGGTTCAGTTAGAGCAGGATGGACAGGAATGCATCCAGGTGGGTTTTGAATATCTCCAGAGAAGGAGATTCCACACCCTCTCTGGGCAGCAGATCTGGGAAGAAAGGTTTCATAGTTAAAACTTGTTTTGAACTGCAATCTCCAAGGTAAAAAATTTTAGGGAGAGAACAATCATCACGCAGAATCAGAGAGCTCATCACGGGTTGAATAAAGCTCCCATTTGTCTTTCAATACTTAAAAAGGGAAAACAAATCACACCCAAGAGTTAAAAAAAAAATTCTGCGAGCTATTCTTCTGTAATAAGACTAAGGACTTACTTTCTATACTGTTTTGTTACTTAATTTAATAAGTAATAATTTAATGAGAATAATGACATCATTAATTAGCACCATTGCCTTTGAATAATCCTTCTTTTGATGGTAAATGCAGAAAATTTCCTATTCTGTGCACTCCTTGTGCCTGATGCGAGACGGCAAAAACCAGTAGCATCCAAGGATGACGCGAACAAGAACTTTGCATTCAAGGGGTTGGGGTGGTTTTTTGTTTAGTTGCTTTTTTTTTTTAGCAGAAGACAAGTTGGGCATATTCTACAAGTCTAGTTACTTCTCAGTGTTTTTCAAATTAATACTGATACAGTTTACAGGACAGGCTGGGTATCAAAAAGCCTTTAAAAGATGAAAGTTAAAAAAAATGAAGCACCATCTGCAAGCAGGATTTCTTTAAAATTGCACAAAGTGTATCTACAATATTTTAGGTACTATTTACTAATAATGCCCAGGCAACTACATAAGACCAAGCTGCCTTTTGAAGAACACGTACGTCCGGCCATTTTATACATACTAACCTCATAGCTGTAAGGAAGTCCTACATTTCAAGTACACCCTTTGTTAAGAAAACCACATCTACCACAGAGTTAGGTACAAGTAATAATACATAAGGACACTAGTGTATTGCTTAGATAATTAGAAAGTTAAGATCCATCTTCTGAACCTAAAATGAAAAATACGCAAGCCCCTGTTGCAACCTGTACACATATATATATATATGTATGTTTTATACATTCAAGCAAAAATAAAACTCTGTTGTTAAATGGGAGCACTTGAACAAAGTAGTAGTAAAACTACATCCTTTCAAGGTCATTTTAAGCCCCTGTGGAGGTACTCAAGGAAAAAAAAAAAATAGACCTAGCCTACAGTCAAGGATTATTGATGCAATCCAACTTTAAGCATTTAACTGAAGGTGCCTGAATTAGTAGCACAAACAAGGCAGCCTCCTCCGAGCCATGCTGAGAACAGACATCAGCTTCTGCTCTGAACCTCCTTCTGAAGGAGCCGGCTACCTTCCATGAGCTGGAAGGACCTTGGATCAGGCATAGGAAAGTGCCCTCTTTGTTTAAATTGCTCAAATAAAGATAGATTAAAGTAGCCAGAGCCTTTCCACCTTCAGCAAATTCATTTGATCTCTTTCTAAAGTCCCTGAGCACAGAAGTCTTTCGCCCTATTAATGGATGGAGCGATGCTTGTTCTGTAGCAAAGGGCAGTGTTTCCAACAGACACAACAGCACAACCCTTAAGTAACTCCTCTTCCTTTCAAACAAAGGGAGCACTACGGAACATAACTTGATTTAAAATGCATTTAATTCTCAACAACAAGCTAAAAACTGGCAGTGGAATGATTATGTTGGCAGTGGTACAGGCTGTTACATATCCAGTAACAGCTGAAGTAGGTCTTGACCATGGACTACACTTGTCTTTTCTAAAAAGGTACTCACCATTCATTAATGCTTGAAGGAGCTCATTTCTCCAGTGTCATCATCTACTTATAAGCAAAAGTAGTATTGTTTGTCAGGACAGATGCACTTTTCCTACTTTTTCACATAACTTAAGACACGAGTGCTGTAATAGCAGATTAAAATAAGCATATGTTGAGTCTGGGCTTGAGAGTTAAGTTTCTCTAAGGAAAATCTTTGGTTCCAAGCTAAGAAAGAACTCTACAGTATTAGACAGACCCTCTTTTTAACACTTCTCCCTTTACTTAAAGGGAAAATAAGCCTAGCTTCAAATTTAGGATGAGATCTTTGACCGGTAATGAGCGAGAACACATTAGCAAAAAGAGATTTTTATTCCAGCCATTTGAAAACAAGAGCCCAGATCTCCTTTGGTTTTTCAGTGCAGGTATAGCTATTTCATTTAGGTGGAGGGACTTCTGAAAGCAATGGGAAAAAAAAAACAACCCAACAACCCAAACCCACTGATTGCTGGCTATAGCAGTCAAAAGAATTCACAAAAATGGCTGGATGCAACTACATTCCCGATTCACCCAGCTTGTTGTAGTAATTACTGTGCTGTAATGAGCAACTTGTGCCCATGAAGTGCTGCTTCTGCAGCTCTGATCAAGGGCGCCTCAAACCCTGGGCTCAGCAGAACTGGGGCTGCATTTCAGACTCCATCCCAGTAGCAATCAAATTGTAAACATGAAAGAAACCCAGACAGACCCCCCCACCCTGGAACCAGAATAAATACACAAAGCAAGTAGTAAAGCTTCCATGTTTTTAAAAGCCAGTATCACAACTAGGAATAGAAATAGTGCTCTGGGATGCGAGCAGCTCTCCTCAGCCCAGGTCAAGCTCCAGGCAGTGATTTTTTTCCAGCAGTAGTTTGTCTCCTGGTTACTTTTTAAGGTGTAGCTTTAGTTCATAAAACTATGGCCAGTGTCCAGGACCCTCCCTATTACACCAATATTTAGGCGCTACTAGCAACAGAGGTTATTAAAAATAATAATCAGAATGGCAGTAAGAAACAAGAGCCTCCTTTGCTGTGGGAAAAATAATTTTTGCTGGGGTACGTCCAAGATGAATACCAACTCCTTAGAGATGGTTGGAAAAATCAAGTAAGAATAATCCTCTTTGCATGTTCTCTTCATACTAAACCTAGAAGTTTGATCTCTGGTATTCTGCACCAATCCCTATTTTATGACAGAGCTGTAATTTCCCCTCCCTGAAGCACAGCATTTTCCTCTTGGCTATCACAGAAGAGCTTGTGTCTTCCACTTTGTTAGGTACCTACACCCAGAAGGGCAGGAGCTGATCCAAACTGTCCCAAGCTCTCCATCCAAATTACCACTCCAATAAAGCACTGCATGGAAAAGCTAGTGGTAGGAACATTTACAGACAGGTCAACAGTGTACCCGGTACTCAGTTAATCAGCCTCAACTGTTATTTCCACAGAAAGAACCGGCTGTAATATTTAGACACAGAGGAGGGGAGGGGGGAAAGCTATGAAATCCAAAGGTTTGGACCTGTGTAAAAGCTAAGGATGACCACAGGAGAAATGCACTAGAAAATGTTCATGTTGGAGCAGCACTCACCCCAGCTCCCCCAGCTGAAAAGAGCTCATTCACAGGGGCTTGTTATTTAGCAGCAAAATTGACTTTGACACATAATAATCTGCACTGAGATACCTTGATAGAAAAATATTTGTTTTGTGAGAAAAAGGTTTACTTATTTATTAACCTTCAACATAAACAAGTGAAAGTTAGAAAGTCTCAAAATAAGAAGAAAAGAAACAGTGCAGATAGCTAAATCGGAATTGCACGGCAGGAGTTCCTTCAGCTGGAAAAAAATCCTCATATTAATTTATAATAATGAAATGAGACATGTGAAAGAAGGAAGGGTGACTGAATTGAGCAGCTAGAAGTGCACTTTATCAATGGAAGATGAATTCAGCTTGGAAATTTGGCAGGCAGAGCAATCAGATAGCGACAGCATACTCGAGTAGGCAAACCTGGAAAGAGTTTTAAGACAAGATTAGATCAGTTGGTAGAATTTCTAAGACAGAATATTCAGTTTGACACAGCACTGAACTAGGAAATACAGAAGCCTTTGCTGGCGCTGCCATCTTGGACTTTGCACAACCTTGCTTTAAGATGAGTTGTCATTACTTTAAAAAAAAAAAAACCAAACCTATTTTATTAAACAGGGTTGATGATCAGATAGCAGTGAGCTCAGCATATCTCTGGATGTAGCCTGCCAAGAGACATTAACAAGGCAGGACACTGGCAGGAATTGAAATGCTTCCTCCCCCACCCTCAAGTATCTGTAATATTTTCCTAACTAATGCAGAGCTCAATGCAAATGATTAACTGTTGGTAATAAGTTTTCCCACCACAATAAGATAAAATGGTAATGTTGTTTCTTCTGTAGTCCAGCAGCATACCATTTTCCCTGAATATAATCATCAGAAAGAACATAATTGGAGTAAAAAAATTGCACTTGTATTCTTAAAACACCTGTCTTCTTTAGGATGGATAAAGACAGAAAAAGCCATATTCCATAAGTGAACAGTTATATAGAATGCAAAAGAAATAACTGGTTACTTTCTAATGCAGTATTTTGAGGAAGCCGTGGCAAGTACTGTTTTAAATATGTTTACTTAGAAATTCTTGATAAAAAGCTGCTCCCTGAGAACTGATCATGACTGATCATGCCCTGGGAAGGATGAAGGCTGGGAATGGGGAGCGTCAAAGAGCCCACCCATCCCGCATGCATAATCGCTACTCCAAGGTGAAGCAGTTAGACACAACCCGTCACCAGGATGGGCACAAACTGGGTCTTTCATTTGGGTTTCAACTAATGCACCTTCAAATTTCTATTTCCAGATGGTTTGGCAAGCAGTCTCTGCATAACTGACCTGCGTCACAAAATGCCTGGAAGCCTCCATCAGCAGCACTAAGTGACACCCACTATGGTAAAGAGAAACAAGGAACCCAAATTCCTCTTATTTCAACTAGGGTTGCCGTGTTTTCCCCGCTGCTGGGCACGCACTCTCCAAAAACCAGTGAAGTATTTCACTTCTTAAGCTGCCCAAAAATCAAGAGTGGTAATTTAATCACAAGCCATGACTTCTCCTCCTCCTTCCCAACTTAAATCTAATTATGAGAAAGAATGGTATTTAGGAGAATTGGTGCACAGCAGACCAGTCCTTCTACTAGAAAGGGCGTGAGACATCCAAGGAGACGAAGCACACACAAGTCTCAAGACTCAGCTCTACTAACAATTTACCTACTGGGCTTCAGTGAGTGAAGGACTACGAAGCCAATCAATGCAGCAGTGAGATGGTACCTTATAAAACACGTGAATCTCAGAGCATTAATTACTCCTAAATAGGCAAGGTAAAAAGAGTAGCAAGATGGTAGCGTTAGGAGTCAAGAATTCCCTTCTTGCCAAGCTTACTTGACCAAAAAAAAAAAAGGATAAGGACAGTTCAGAAAATGCAGAATTGCTTCCACCAAACCAGGGAATGCCAATTATCAGACTGTAAACTCTTTGGAGCCAGTATTGTTCCTTTGGTTTAATTTATTCAGTATTTGTCAGCTAGCCCAAAAAGGACCCAGACTACAACCTGTCTCCAGGAATAGTGCGATTCCAGATGTAAGCGAAAGAAATGTAATTTTTAAGAAGAGACCAGCAGGACAGAAGCCATTAAAGATCCACAAGTTCACATAATGCTGGAGTCTTTCTTTAACTCTAAAAAGTATATTTTGGTAGTGTTTCTCTCCGTAAGGAACAAAAGATAGAAAAGCTTTTGGAAACCTGTGCTTGGACACACAGCATTATTTACATCATGATCCCCTCAAAGTGGGGGTGGCCCAGGCAGTTCTGTCACAGTTGAGAAGCACTTGGTATGTCTTCTAAGGGTTCGTGCCATTTAGAAGAAAAAAAAGATACCACAAATACAGTTAAACTGTTTTTAGAGGTTTACAAGAAAATAATCATTCTGTATGCTGGGCTGTTTTTCCTCCTTTTGAGAGAAATGAAGCACATTGCTTTAGGAAGTCTCTATCATGAGTCAGAGTCCAAGAACTAGAGGACTATTTACACCTAAAGGACTCTCATTCTAGTATTGCCTTGCAATATCAAACCACAATATCCACGCTCGCTTGTTCTGACAATGCTGCTGCTCCTTTTTTCCTCCCAGAGGAGAGACTAAAATTGTGTATTCCCTCTTGTTCCAAAGGAGTTTCAGTTAAAGCCAAAAACTGAGCCTGTAGTATTTTTGGAGCTATTTTTGTGCTGTCGTATCAGCGTGGCAGCTGAAGTGTCCTGGTTACATACAATGAACGCGCTTGTTTCGGTTGCGTTAAGGCAGCGATGGGACGTTGCATTAAGTACCATCAGCGTGAGGCCATACAATACGTGACTGATTTAAAGCATGTGACTTTAATCGAGCAATACAATTTCAATACACATGTGGCTTTCTGTTGCAATTCAAGCTGTTTTGGCACCAGAACTAGTTTCAGACTTGGATAAAGATACAATGGAAATCTACAGATGCGAAAAAACAACACATAAATGAGTAGAGGAACTTAACTCAAATGAGCGTTTAAACCTGTCTTAGCATACTTTCTGATATTGATAAGCACTTTACACAACATATTTTTATTCAATAATTGCTTGTATTTATAGCAACCCATGTTCTTTTAATGTACTTCTGTAGGCACATAGCAAAAAAAAAATCTACCAAAAAAAAAAAAAATCAGTCTGTTATGTATTTACTGAGCCAAGTCATCAAGATGCAATTCACAAGTGAGTTCCAACTCTTTAGGAAAAAAAGTTTAAATAGCTATTTGACAGCTTTCCCCTTCCTCACCCCTCAAAGTGCTAACCCTCAGCTGGGACCTGTGATTTACCACCCGTTCAGCAGGTTTGCTCATTACATGCACTGGATGTAGGAAACACACAGGCAAAGGAAGAGTTTTGCTCACCCTCAGCAAGCAGGGCATTCGCATCACGTCCCGAACAGGCTTCCAGACCAAACCCGGGAACAGCGAAGGATGATGCTACTTGGAGGTGTGAAGGACTGGAGTGCTAAGCTCCGTCTGAACGTATGTTTAACTACTGCTGCCACCAAATATAGCCGCCTTGCAAATACACCCAGCAAGAGCTAGTAGAATTGTTAGTCCAACCTGCAGTTAACGTTTGTGGTTTCCAAACTATTTAACAGTGTGCTACGCTTTGCTTCTCATTAACACTTCCAAACTACTTATTGCCTGTGTCTTCCCACCCTCGCTTCAGTCCATGGGCTAACAAGCTTGGAGCAACCAGAGCCTGCTATTAGTAGAACTGTGACTCTTACCTGCAGTACAGTCCGACACCAAAAAAGCACCTAAAACATGGGTCCGTGCTCAAAGACATTGAGTGTCCTCTCCTCACTTCTAGCATGGCCCCATGGGTCCTTCTTGTCCACCATGGGGGACAGGGATGCAATGAAATGACTTCTGCAAGTGAGGTTCAAAAGCATTTGGCATGTGACAGCCCAACTGAATGCTAAACATCCTGCATTAAAGACATTAATTTGATGTACACAGCTTTTACTTGCACCAGAGATGAAGCAAATGCATCTGAAAACACTCTGAAGGCATTAAGAAGTCCAGCATATGGAACACACGCAACGCTTTGCTATACCTTTGCCAAGAAATACTTTTTGCTGTACATATGAAGTGTGTGAATTAGTAATTTTTACTTAAATCATTTACCTTTTCACCAGCTAGCCGTTATCCTGCAATTGCCAATGCTCTACAGTAGGCTCAGGCACTCAAGCAGCAGCACGTTGCCAAAAAAAAAATTGGCAGGAGAAAATGGCATTCACCAGCTGCAGGTACTATCCGCTATTTTGTAGGTACTCTTTTACAAAAAGACTATATTTACCCATACAGACAAGAAATCACAGATGATAGTTCCGTGGCGGAAACATAAAGCGACAAAGTAAATGCCACGAGAGATCCATCTCATGAATCCAGAGTGCCCTTGATCACAGCGTGAGAGCAGCAATTGAGCACCATGACTGAATTTTAAAAATACAAAGGTAACAAGCTTCCAAGCCCAAACTGCTGTACTCTGCTCCCGATGACATCTCAGGCCCCGAGAGTATTCTCAAAGAGCACACGTATCTACTGGGAAAAGGTGAAAAATGCCTTCCTACATCATATGCTGTCTGAACTAGGAGAATTATTTATAGTTGCTACATTTACTATAATTCATTATAAACCACGCTATTTTATAAACCACTAAATGTTTATATTATGAAAAAACATTGCAGTTATTTATAGAAAAGTGTCAATAACAGTAACTTGAATATATATATATATTAAGGTTAAACTTTCCCTATTAAAGATGTGCAAAGATAACATGCAACCTGGAGCACTGTACGATACATTTTCACGTTTAAACCTCTAATCTTTTTCCCCCGGGCAGCACCTGTTCTAGCTGAAAACTACTGAAGCACTCTTCACTACCATTTGTAAAGTGCCTTTTCTTTCATGTTTCAGAATGTGGGAAAACCACATGATAGATCAGAAACTCCCCAAACCCCCTCACTTCTACCTAATCTTCAGCACAAGGATGTCTTTTTATACACACACACATATATATATTAAAAAAATCCTTCAGCGCATCTGAATTTCTACATAAGTGAAGAATCATTTCTTCAGAACTGTGCCCATCTCCTCCCACAAAGGCTTTCAAGCAGGGCTTTGAATTTTTTTCCTTTTAAATCATGTTCGCTAAGGAAGGGGGGAGATGGGAAGAGAAAAGGACATCGAGAAAAGCACAAAGGGAGGAGCTGTGTTCCCGTGATCTCATATGCAAGCACAGCAGCAAGAATCCCCATCCCCACCACTATTTCTACTTTATGAGGTACAATTTTCAAATGCTTTACATTAGGCCCTAATAGGTCAACTGGATGTGGAACAGCTCCTGCAAATTGATAGCATGTATTAATTGCTCGTGCACTTATTACCTGCAGAACCTGCACTGCCCCCGAATCTCCCAGTACTGTGAAGTCTCAGGATGACAGGCTACTTATTTCATTTAAATATTTAAGGTAGCCTAAGAAACTCCAGCCCCATCCAGCATTTAAGACAAAATTTTTAATTTACTTCAAAGGTGGGAAACAGAAGAAAACCCCTTTATGCAGCTTGTGCTGCCCCATCTTTTGTCCATCTCTCATTTGCACAAACCTAATCCGAGTGTGCCAGGAGAGAAAGCTACTACTGGCTAATAGCTGTGCCATTGGCCCAGGGACAGCAGAAAGCAGCAAACACAAAATTCAGGTTCCAGCTGAACCTTAAATAAACTGCATTAGACATCCTGCATATTTTACTGCATGAACAGAGGTGAAGACAGCAAAATATCAAGTTACATACTATGCTATAGGTATTTTCCATTGCCTGTACAAGCAGGGCAATGACACTCACACTGCTTTTTGGATGCATCACTCTTCTGCTGACACTGGTAACTCAGTCTGAAACACTGAATTAGATACTGCACTTTCCCACTGGAAACAATGTGAGGGAAAAGGGTGATTTTGCTTTTTAAAAAAAAAAAACAAAAAACAACCAACCAAAACACAAACGCCTGCACTTCTTTTGCTTCCCAAGTAGTGGAGCATTTATCTCTCTTTGAATCTTAGATTTTGGCCAGACAACATATAGGCAGCAGATTAAGCTGTAACTGAAAACCTCAGAGTGCAAGTCAAGTGTTTCATTCAACAGCCAGAAACCAGGTTACTGACTTCAGCTTTTTTGTTCTTCCTTGCACTCCACCTACTCCATAGAAGGGCTCACTCCATTGCTTTTCCCCTCTGCTTTCGGGTAATTGAGCCTCGATGCTCTTCCAAGCGCTGCCAGGCACCAGCCTCCCACCACTGGGACCAGCAGCCGTGGCACCAGGCGCTTCTCCAGCCAGCAGGTCCGAGGTGCCCCACGCGCTCGCTCCCAACTTGTGGATTCACCAGCCCTGCCAAGTGGCAATACAAACACCGAAGGCTTAGCATCCCTGTGAGCAAACACAGCCCGTAGGTTTGCAGTAAACACAGCAAGCAGATGCCTCGGAGAGCCCACCATACACAGCCAGCACTCGCATCGCCCTGGCATCCTCCCAAGGTCGGCGCCTTTCCGCATGCTGAAATTCAGCATCCCAGGCTGGCAAGACATCCCCAAGGAGCACCTCATCCACCTGCTTACTCTATTTTTACTACAATTATGATGACTACAGCTGTCTAATCGGAGTTGCTTTTAAAACTCAATTGAGGAAGATTTAGAAAGGCTCGATTTCATAATGGGACTTTTGCAAAAGAAAATAAAGTTCTACAGAGCTTCCAGTTTCCTCCACAAACTTTGCCCAAAGCACCTGCAAGCAGGAAAGATGAAGGCTCCTGCCTTTAAGCCACCACTTAGGCGCTAAGCATCCGGGAGATGCCACACACAGAGTTCCCAGCTTCAACCTGGCTGCTGGGTGGCAGAACTCCCACCCAGAAATGCTCTTCCCTTCCCGAGACAGGGATGCTCTGGGAAGGGAAAGCTCACGGCCGCACACCCGGCTGTGCCTCTTCTCAGGGAACACCCCATGGGAAGGAAAACCAAGCCTTCCAGCATTTTCTTTTGGAGCAGAACTTGGGAAAGCCATGCTGCATGGCCACGGATGCGCTGGGATCTGGCTTCTCTGCAGGAGAGGATGGACACATTGCACCAGCCAGGCTAAAAATGTCATCTTCAATCTGGTGAGAAAGAATTGGGAGGATCACGAAGCACCTGCTGGCCAGTACAGCATACCTTCCTGTAGCAGGTATAAGCAATTTTTAAAAAAAAAAATTAAAAAAATTAAGAACTAAGAGGAAAAAAACCCACTGAAGTATTTGCAACAAAGGAGTCTGAATTTTAAGGCAGGGAAGCAGAGGTAGCAAACTAGAAGCAACTGCCTAAAAACATAACTGACTTGTATAAACAGCACATGCCTACAAGACAGGGTGAAAGTGGTTATTACATCAAACCCCGTAAGAATCACAGTCCTTTTTTGCTTATAAACCAGCAAAGGAGCAGTTGTATTCATTTCTGAAATACGGACATCCGGTTAGAAGTTTTGCAGGTATTTATTTTCTCTCTTTTTTTTCAGGAGCTGGGTAATCATACCAGCTGTGGCCAACTCGGTCCTTCTTTGTACCTGGCAAGAAGACTTGCAGAAATTGGCAAGACTTAACTATAAAGCAAATCTCTATTTCTGGCTTCAACTGTATTATAATTTGTGACTCATGAATTATATTATTCAACATTCACATGAAAAATAATAGCTATCATATTACCTGCTGCAATAAGAGTGGATCGCTTCTTTTTGGTTTATTCAAATAGGCAACTAATAATATTTTCCATTTATCAAAAATCTCCAAAGCACAATGAATGTTTAATTTACTGTATTTAATATTCAGCAAAGGAGGACGTTGTTGCTTTCAACACTGCAATCCCAAACAGAAAAATTAAAACAAATCACTGCATCTAGAAACCAAACAAACAATTAC
>JAHREE010000454.1:1600878-1716137 GCA_033628505.1 Tringa tobata
GCGCCGCGGGCTTTGTCTGGGGGCTGCGGGGCAATTTCCCCCCCGGTTTGCCAGGCTGCGGGGGTCGCGCCAGCAGGGCCTGCCCGGCTGGGCCAGCGGGCCTGCCGTGGCCAGATGGATTCTTTTTTTTAATTCCTGTGCATTCTGGGGCTTTCCCGTGCTTCCCTGTGCTATTTATGGCCGCACACGAGAAGAAAAACACGCACACTCGGAGATAAATCTATATACCAGTAACAGTCCAGCCACCTCTGCTAACAGGCTGTCCCAAACCGCCACAAAATTAAAATAAAAGCTAAGCAAAATCAGCGTTTCTTGTTCAATCAGCACCTGACTTCCATCCTCTGCAGGTAGAAAGTTTGACTTGGGTGTGCGAGGCGCCCGGAGGGGTTATCTTACTTCAGCAGCAATCTGGCGGTGGGTTGGGGAGTTATGGTTCATACGCTATCAGATGCACTGTAGCTCTTTGAAACAACCAGCAATAAGTCAGAACGGTGAAAAATGGAAGCAAACAGGGCAAAAAATAAAGCATGGTAACAGGCTGTGCTCTGGAATCGCCGCCCGCTCTGCTGTACCTGGCAGCTTAATCTTCTGATAAGCAAACCAGCAGAAAAAAAAACTCGAGCTGAGCATATTTTACCTCCTTAAAGATGACATTGCAAATGCGTTTTGTAGAATAAAATCGTTTAGCTGTTTGTAGAGCTCATAGTCACCACAGTGAAAGGAACGGATGGACAAATCCATTTTCCTGCCATTAATTTCCCTCCATAATCTTCGTACCGAAAGACCAACCAGGCTTTGGGAAGGCACTTGTGTCGATAATTAAAATCCTAAATGTATGAGATAAACTGAGTGCAAAATGCCGAGCACTTTATCATCTGAGAGCAAAAAGACATCGAGCTGGCCTGCTTTATGGGCCCAAGCAGGGAGGTCAGGACTCGTAAGAAAAGGTTATTAGCGTCTGAACACATGCACACTAATGACAGGAAAAGCGAAAGTTCCTTGTCCGTGCAGAAGTTTAAAGCTTAAAGAAAATACATAGAGCTCAGCTGCTCTCGATTTCAGTTTGTATCTGAGGACCACACAGGGGTTTGCCAGAACGTGCACAGGTATAATTGAAGATATTCTGGGTGTATTTTTTTATTATTTTGGGTTGAATATCATTGGTTCAAAACTGTAGGGAATACAGAAAAAAGTTAAGGATGCTTGCAAATTTGCCGGAGAGTTGGTGTTGGTGTGGGTATGTCATCATCAGAGTACGGTAACTCTGCAGAGAGAGCACGGATTGCAGTGAGGCACTTGGGACATCTTCCCCCTCTGGATGTCGTCCTGCCTGGTGGGATCCCAAAAATGCCCCTCCGTGAGGCTGAGGGGGGTTAAATCCAGCGTGACTCTGTCCCATAACGGGGTGGCTGCAGGCTGCGAGCTGGCGTGGGAAAGAATGTCCACGCTGAGCCAGCAGTCTGCTTGTGGGGCTTTGCAATAACACATCGCTGCTTGTTATTCTGCATATTTGGTATTGAGCTCTTTAATGAGATACCTTGTTTTTCTCACACACACAGAGTATATATAATGCATATATATGTATTTGTCTGCTATGAACACTCAGGATGGGCCAAAGTCAATATTTACTGCCTGACCCCATGTGTCAGGATGTACTCGCAATGCACTAATAAAGTTCAGAAGACAAACCAAGACTTTTTCTAGACGGATGCTTTATTTTGAAGATTATATTCCTCCTCAAAGTAAGTTTCGCAAGAGACAAAGACTGAGCTTTGCAATCAGAGTTTCTAATCTGCCCTAGATACCCGCTGTGGCCTTGGACAAGTCACATAACCTCGATTGCTCTATTTCTATCGGTAGATTAATGTTTATCTACATATCTCTTGGGGGTATGGCTAGGATTAATTAATTCTTACTCTTTATTACTTGCTAACTGCCTGCAATGTGTGGGATGTAAAACACTTTGAAGTTCAGAAGTGTCATTTCACAAATTAAATGGTGTAAGGAATTGACTATTCCGTATAGGTGCGACTACTCTGTATGGTTGGAAATGATTCTTTGTGGGCCATAAACCCTGCAATGGTAACAGCTAAAGGATTTTCTTGCAGCAGAAAATGCTACTGGACTGCATGTTGTACCAGGAGAGCCAGAGCGATGGGAGTCATGTCCCAAGGAACCCAGCATCCTAGAAAAGCCCTAAGTGGATCTGCATTTGCATCGTCAAGATTATTTCCTATATATTCCTATATATTAAAATATTTTGTGTGCTTCACCACTTTTTCTCTCCAGCTGGGATCTCACTGTTTGCTTGCAGTCAGTGGTGGTGGGTTTTACCATCACACGATGATACAGTATGATAAATCCCTGTTCTCTGGTGATTCATCTCTGCGTGGGAACAAGTATGAGATGCTGACAAACTGCACCAGCGCTGAAACTCCTGTCTCGGGCACCAACATTTTGATTTTTATCAGTGCTACCCAGGACTGTAGTATCAAAGTCCCACCACTGTAAGTGAAAGTCTACCCAGATCTCTTTCATCCTCCTGTGACAGATGGGAAAAGGAGACACGAGAGATGAGGTTATTTGCCAAAGGTCCCACAGGAAGCAGAAGCAGGAAAGAACCGTGGAGTCCAACTGCCGTGTGATGCGGGGCCCGTCTTCCTCCTCGGAGAGTCTGAAGAAATTTAGCAAGTTGCTATTTTCGGATTTACTTCCACATGGCTCCCTTCCTGAAAGCTAATGAGGCTGTAGCCTCATTTTCACAGGCGACATGATGGAGGTTTCCCTTCCCCCATATGATGCACAGCACTTACATTTAGATGCGGTTTTGAGGAACGCCGGCTCCCATTCCAAAACTCCCACCACTGATTTTCAGGCTGACTCCAAGCTAATATAATCCATCCCTTAGAGAGCTGTACCAAAGCGACTAGTGTTAATCTCCACCACCTAGAGACCGCAAAGCTATGTCAAAAAGGTGTTAAACCAGGCAGAGTTTGTTTTCCTGGAATGACCAAGGGGAAGAAATCCACTGCACAGAGGGGTCCCTGTGGTCGAGGAACCCCATCAGACATCAGGACATCCAGAGCTGGCCGACTATAAACAGACAGAGTGAATGTCTGCCCAGTCCTGCCTGTGCCTCCCCTGTGCCTGCGGGTCGTGCAGGTCCTTCAGCAGAGCTCCAGGGGCACACAGACCCCACTCCCAGTGCCTCGGCACACATCTCTGCTGCAGGAAATGCTGGGATGGGCAGTCTGAGCTCCTCAGGAACTTCCATCGATTGGAAAATGTATTGCTGTGGAGAGCGGGTTATGTTTCTCTCCTGACCCCTGCCAAGACCAACTCCTGCTCCTATGGACTGCTTTTGCAGGCTCTTTATGTCTTCTCTGTTGATAACAGAAAGAAAGGTGATGTTTCAGCTTCCTTATTTCTGCAAAGCTCTGTGGCTTCTATCCTCAATAGGCTAAAAATCACTATTTAATATATAGCATCAGAGATGGTTGTAAAAATCTCCAGGCGTGGTGAATTCTACTGCAGGCAACCCACAAAATTCCCCCTAATATTCCTTGCTGGCAGTTTTGCTTTGCCCAGAATGCACCAGTGGCACTACCCTCTGCTACCAGACTGTCTGCTGAGGATGTTATTTTGCAGGGACCATGGAACTATTTTGCTTTTTAGCCTGAAGACCTTGAAAACGGATAAATGAATCAGTCTGGAGTTTAATCAGATAGTTCTCTTGTCATTCATGTCTTTAAAACCAGAACTTCGTGAATTTATGGTTGTCAAATATTTATTTTCTGCAGGAAGGGAGTTGCTCTAACTTCAGGTTATAGGTATATAAACAGTTCCACTACAATTTCCATTTCTTGCCTGCACTGGAAATCAAGAATTCACACACTTAATTTTTAACTGGGTAGGGGGAGCGTGTATCTTAAAATATTAGCTGTTGGCCAGCAGGTACCATCACGATGGGCACGCGTGAGGGCAGCTGGCAAGTGAGCTGTCCACTTGCATTTTCTGTTCCGTGATGGCTTTATTGCTGCTTCTGCCTTTAAACACACTTCTCATTTTTAATAAACATTCTGCAAGTTGTTCTGAAAGCAGGGATTTTTTTAACTCACCATCCCAACCAGCTCCTGTCAACTTAAATTCCCTGAATCTTACTGATTGATACTTATTGCTTTGTCACATCAGGGAGGTTTTTCTAATGGTCAAAATATACATTAAAAAAAAAAAAAAAATTAGTCTTGATTACTAAGGAAACAAAAGTGAAACACTGCTTCCCTCCTGTGGTGACCTTTCTGGTTGCACACCGGAACACTATATTTGTACAGACGAAATAAATTGCACGTTTTAAGTGATTTCTTTTATCATTGTTACTCTGAGGACTTTCGAAGAGTATCGCTTTCTCGCTAGTCTGCAGCCCAGCAGTCGTTCACATCCCGCTGTTATTGTTACAGCGCCGGATTGAAGTTCTCTTTTCCTGGCGGAACGGTGCTGCTGAAGCGTGGGAAGGGCCAGCTCACGCTCCTCGGCTGCGACAGGAGCCGTGAGAACCTTATCTCATTACGACCTGCTGTCTGGGGACAAGTTCTCCTCCTCTTTCAGCTGCGTTTGAATTGATTCTCTGCCTGGGTGGGTGCGGGAGTGTTGTGTATCGGTGTGCTAAATAATGAAGGGGATCAGTGGGACAAAGCGAGGCAGCGTGGATGAGGGTCCCGAGCCTACCTGCGAGCTGCTCTGAAGCTCTGAAGCAGAGGAGGGCCACTGGGTCACCGAGCTGGCACGGGAGGACAGGTCACACAATGGGTTATGTTCTTGCCGTTTCTGCATTTGCCGCTGTTATCAATATTGTATTAGTATCTCGGAGGGCTCACCCAGGATTACGTGTCTCCGCCCAAAAGGATGCTGAAGTTCCAAAGGGAAGACACAGGGATGTGGGACGTGGTTTACTTTGGAAAAGGAATGGAGAAGGAGACATGGTAAAAATATCTGTGGTCACGAATAAGTGAGAAAAAATAGAGATTTGGATTTCCTTTTTTTTGTTTTGTTTCTTTTTTTGTCATGCAAGAATGAAAGTATATACTAGCGATGGTAACAGGGTAGATCAGGGCTGATTAAGGAACAATTTTTTTCATGGAGCATGTAATTGAGAAAAGAGTGGAAGAAATGCATAACGCCCAGGACCCATTGCTGCTCTCTTGGCTTTGCTCTAATGAACACCAAAAATTCCTTTGGGAAAGAAGTTTGGAAGTTCCCTTGTTGCTGGGTTTTAGTTCTGCTGCCCAAATGCGGAGCATTTGAAATCAAAAGAGCTGTTTCCTATACAGAATACACAGACAACCTCACGCAGGACCAAAAATTGGGTTCATCTGAGGAGAAATCACACAGGTTTTGGCGGGAGGAGAAGGAGGGGTGGAAAGGGAAAGATGTTACAGCCTGTCAAAATGCTTTTGATAAAATTAAAGCTGAGCCAGATGGTAATGGTACAGGCTAATGTTACCATATGGCAGGATCAGTCATGCAAGAAATATGCTACTTTAAGGAACGTGTGAAACTGATAGATGTTAATATTCCAAATATTTGAGATTTGTATCTTGAACATTCTCATGGGCTGTGGAGCTGGAAGAAGATGCATGTGCTCAGGCAGCGTTGGCTTGGACTGCAGTTGTACTCCAGTGGGATATTGGTTCCTCCTCTGCTCTCCTCAGCAGTAGGAAACATCTGGCCGAGTGATTGCTTTGCTGTCCCCTCTCAGCACTGGGGACACATCACAGCAGCGTGTGTGTCTGGGCAGGTGCTTGTCCGGAAGGGAAATGGAGGCAGGGAAAGGGACAAGGGCTCACGGCACACACGGGGCAGGTCAGGGACACCAGCATCCCCAGTCACTCCTGTTTGGCAGGTTTGCAGGACATCCGGAGGAGAGGCACCGTGGGCCACAGCCACGGGGGCTGGGACCTCCCCCACCATGCCTGCGTCAGTGGAGAGGGAAAGGGCAAGAGGGTGAACGAGCATAAGCCCCAAACCTGTTCATTTCTATCAGTCATACAGAGAAAACCAGGAATCGTGGCAGTGACAATGGTAGCTATCGCTGGCCAGATGCTATCAAGAAGAAGATGAATGATACAACTTCTCCGCTCCCGGATTCTTGCCAGCTCGTAGTTCCTGACGGTGAAGATCCCCAGCGTGACAGGATACATTCACACTGAATTGTTGGATGACTTTGCCTGGCTGTATGTCAAAAGCTTGTCTCTTCTTATCACTATTGTCTCTGAGGAGAAGATTATTTCATATATACTGTAACTCTATTGAGTTGGTGGAGTTGTATCAGGGATGATGAACTTGGCTGAAAATCTGTTTTGAACTTTTGGTGATGATATTAAGAAAACCAATAACGACAACAAGAGACCTCAGCTCATGATGATTGTTGTTTGTCCCTCATGCTTTATACTGCCTTGGGATTCAGAATAGGATCCTATTGTTATATTTCCAATAAACAAAGAGGCAGTTTCTCCTCCTGCTTTATTAGATAGTCTTTGTATGAATTGAGGAAAATAACACATCTGTGTGAGACAGAGCACGGTGTAAGTGACCCTCTTTGGCCTGCCCTGGTGGAGATGTGACCTCCAGTGCGTGCAAGGAACCCAGTGAGGGACACACAGAGCCAAATTCAAAAATCCATGAATTCAGTTAAGTAAGTGTTGCTTTAATTTCTACTTCAGCACTCTGAGCTCTTCTGCGAACCATTTCCAGCAATTTCAACTGAAGGGACACAGGGATTAGATCTGGAAACCTCAAAGGAAGCCAGTTCAGCAGAAGTAGTGCTGAGGAGTGATCTCCAAGAAACCTCCTCCATTGTGGTACGGTTAACACTGCAGCCTGGACTCATGTCACCTCACGTTACACCTGAAATATTCAGGGATATTCACGTGTCATGGTTTAGGCTGGGCTGGCCACTAAATGAATGGCGGGGACTCTCTTTTAATCTCTCTGTCCCTTTGCAGAAGAGAAAGAGAGAGAATAAGGGAGTGATGGAGAGTCAAACTGCCTTAAATAAGAAGGGGATCACTTCTAATGTGCATCAGTAGCTTTTGTCTCCACTTAATCTCCCTCCCAGAAATGTTACTTTTAATAAATAAACCTTGGAAAAAGAAATTTTCTTTGCCAAAAATAAAAAAAGCGTGAACTTCCACCAGCTCTGTCAATGTCAGCAGTATCTGTACACAGCAGTAAATTCTAGGCTAACCATTGTAATCAGAAAAGAAATACTCTGCACACAGACAGAAGTGATAAAGTAATTGGTATCATCATCCCTTCAGTGATGCTTTGTTAGTTATTTCTCATTTTGTATTCGTACATTTCGATTTTTCCTGACTGAGCATGGTATTTTGCATTTTTCTTCATTGAGTTTCAGCCTACAGATTTTGTCCCATTATCTAGATCAATTTGAATTCAGATCCTGTCCTCTGTATTGTTTACAATGCCTCCCAGCTTATAAAATTGTATTATCTTCTCTATCTAACAAATCAGTTATTAATGGACATGATGAACAAAGCAGGCTCCTCTGCCCCCACTTGAAATGGCCTGTTTGGGAAGCGGGTTTTTTCCTGCTTATACACCCAAATTATGGTGATTTTGTTTATCTTCCTATTTTGCTCATATACCCCTAATTTGCTCATGAGACTGTCATGTAATACTGAGCACACAGTCTTTTTACAGTCAGGATATATCACATCTGCTTCTCCCTTGTCCACCAGCCTGTTATTCTGTCAGAGGAGGAAATTAGATTGATTTGATGTGATTTGTTCTTGAGAAATCCATGCTGGCCCTTTCTTGTCATTTTATTATCTTCTAGATGTTTATATTGATTATTTAATAATTTGTTCCAGTATCTTTCCAAGAAATAGAGTTAGGCAGGCTGGTGGATAACTCCTGGGGCCTCTTTTTCTCTATTTTAAAGCTAGGGCACTGTTCTTTCTTCTGTCCCTTGGGGCCTGCCACCATCGCTTCTCAGAGATAATCACTAATGCTTTAGAAATTTTCTTGGCGGGTTCCCAAGTGCTCCAGGATGAATTCCATTAGCTCTGCTGACTTAAGGACATCCACGCATTTCCACACGTGCTTTTCCCTTATGCCAGCCTGCATGCACAGCTCCTTTCTGGCTCATGCACCAGGTGATGCTTTGTGTGAGGGAGGACATCATGATGGAGCAAGCAGTGTCTCTCTGAAACGGAGCCCACCACAGACAGACAAGTGCCCAGGCAGGGAACTGGGAAACTCCCGGTCTCCGCAGGATAGAAGTGGTCTGGTTGATGACAAAGAACCTCTGAGCTGCTTTACCAAAACCTGCTCATTTCAATAAATGGTGCCTCTCACACAGATCTGCAGAAAAAAAAAAAAAAAAGAAAAAAAAAAGACCATGGTTTTGCAGGAATTATCCCTAAAGCTCAGGCTACTGATGAGGGATTATTTCCTGATCATGTGTTTATTCATCTGAGCTGCAGAACACTATTGTAAGGCTACTGAATTATAAGGTGGATTATGGAACTCTCTAAAATGTTGGTTGTATACCCAAACTGGTCTATGAGGACATCTGTGGAAGGATACAGAGCCATTCAAGGGTTTCACAGAATCACAGAGTCATATGGCGTTGGAAGGGACCTCTGGAGATCATCTAGTCAACCCCCCTGCCAAATAGGTCCACCCAGAGCAGGTTGCACAGAAACTTGTCCAGGCAGGTTTTGAATGTCTCTGGTAGTTTTGAACTGTAACTTTGAAAAGGAATTGGTAAATCAGAACACAGACCATCTGCTGCCTCTGGGCCTTTGGTATTCTTCTCTTGCGGGTTCACTTGTGGTCCAGATGATGGCTCATGTCCTTGGGCTGTTGTTGTGCCATGTTTTGACTTCTTGCCACCTGTAAGGAGTGAGTGTCTTTTTCTGTGGCATTTTCTGTGCCTTTATTTGGGTGCATTCTTGGCCAGGTCTGAACCCAGCAAACTCACGCTGGTGCAGCTTTACAAATCTGCGAGACCCCAGTGGTGCCAAAGGCACGGTCATGGTGATATGAATGCACAGGACACTCCACATCTTTATTTGGGTAGTGCAGCTGGTTACACTGGACCACAGAGACATTGGGGCATCTGACTTGACTTAGTCATGAAAGTGTTAATTATCATTGGCCAGGCAGGTGGGGAGAGTAGGATGTAAGCTTGAAATTTCCAACTAATTTATTACATTTATTAATTATTAACTCTCAGACTGTTAGGAATACATTTACAAGGTCTGGGAATAAGAGTGGGCAAGATTAGATCATGCTCATACCTTCCACAACAATTCAGCTTTTTATTAAATTTCCATCCAGGAGGAGACTTTATGCTGAGGAAATTATTTGAGGAACTATTAAAAAGAACTGTAAAAATCCAAATTACATTCAGAGCAGCAGAAAGAGGAGGTTTTATGAGATTTGTTAAAGGGCATTTATCACCTGGAAACACACCATAGTTAGCAAAATCCAGTTTGCTTTTAATTTAACTGCTCAAAAGTGACTGGGTGACTTTTCGTTAATACTTAAATCACCCAAAGTAATTACAGAGCATTACATACATCTCATTAAGCTTCAGACCACTAGGGTGAGCCAGACTATAGCCAATGCCAACTGTTGTGTAGCATGAAATGGAAATGGCATATCAGATCATGAGATTCAGAACAAATAAGTCAAAATGTGTGATGAGAGCTCATGCCCATAAGGTGCTTCACCTTTCCCCTTGCCCTGTGGGCCAAGGGGCCGCCTACCTCCCTTGAAAGTCTGGCTCTGCCTGCAATGAGCATTTGCAATGGCTCCTGCAAATGCTTTGGAAATTCTGCCCTCTTCGTGCATGAGGCACATTGGCTGCCCAACATCACCCATTTCTTGTCCTGGGGCTCTCAAGGTGCTAAGTTTCATTGTGTGTGTAGGGAGCCCTCTGATCTTGCCTGCAACTGCTCCAGAAAAGAAATCTTTTAAGAGGTTTTAACACAGCACTTAACTAAGCAAATCTGCATAGCTAAACTAAGCAAATGTGCATAACTTAACTAAGCAAATGTGCATAACTTATGCAAGGGCAAAAATTCTACCCACCAAAGTGACCCCTTTTGTCACCACACTCTGGGGCAGAGGGGTTAATGTGAAGAGCAAGTAAAGAACGTTTCAGTTTAGATTTAAAGTCAACTGCCCCCTGTAAGGGCATGTGTTTGTGGTTGGTCTGAAGAGCCTCCTTTGCCCGTGATCTGAGCCACCCAGCTGTAAGCCAGCTCCAATTTGGGACTCATATTATGGCACTGAGTTGACGCTGAGCCAGAACGTATATAGGCTGCCTTTTGGCCAGTACGAGCAGAGGGCTGGCAGTCCCCTAGTAAAAGATCAGTCTTGTCCACTGACAGGGTAAACTGTGCTAAAGCAAGTTCAGGAAAGAAATAGAGAAACTTGGTACTAGAAAAGTTGAGGTGTGAATGCTTGAATGCTTAGTGGTAAAGTCTGTGTAAGTAACATTGAGACAAAGTTGACTAAGAAAAATAATAGCTTTTATTAGATTGATATCACAGGGAAAGAAAGGCAGGTGAACTTCTGGATGCACAAAGGAAGAGAAAGAGCAAAGTTTGCTATATACAGGTTAAGATTGGTGGCTTTAAGTCTAACTAAATCAGTGGGAAAGTGTGGGTGGTGCACTTCTACCTCTGCGTTCCTGGTGCTTTGCAGGGCCAAGGCTCCTCCCTGGACCTTTTGGAGCTGCTGGAAAGAGCCTTGTAGGCTGCATGTGTGGATAAAGAAGAGATGTTCTCCCCCTTGGCCACCTCCTAGCCCCTGTATTGTGTGATGTGATACATATGTGTGTGGTGTGAGCATGTGCTCCTGGGGGGCTGTCCCCTGTTTTGTGACACAGATGCGTGACTTACTGTGGCAATGAGTGTTGGGGGCTTTGTGCTTTTGAAAGACAGCTACCTCTCCGTAGACCTCTGCCTGCCTGATTACATGTGGAAAGGTAGCAGCAACCAATATGAAGCCATAAAAATATCTGAAGTAAAACAGTGTTCTTTCCTCCTCCCTTTTTCGTGCTGGGTGGAAATCTAGGTGATTTGTAACAGCCTTCATTGGAGAAAATCTATGAATTCTTGCAATAGAGAACATTGCAAAGGACAGTGGGACTCTCTTATTTAAGGAAAAACATCTTGAAGTAGTTTGAAAAAAGCCTGCCAAATACTTGTGTATAGCATCGCTGGACAAACAGGGCTCTGCAGGCTAGCACAGTCAGCTGTGCATCGTTTAGGTTAAACGGTCACATAATTCTCCCTCTTCATGTTCTTCCAACACCAGAAAACAAAGCTGCAGTTTGCTATTATTTTTCCCCTGCATTCATTGATGTCAGTCACTGAATAGCCCTTCAGGGGGTTTTACTGCCCTGAACCAACTGCAAAAAGTGTGGTCTATTATCTCAGAGCAGGTTTGAGCCCGTGGTACTGTGGGACAATGCTCCACCTCTTGAAGATCTCCCCTGGAAGTGGCATGTCCTTGTTAATGGGGGGTTTTGTACAAGACCCCGGGTGGCTGAACTGGTTCAGTGATTGCCTTTCTTTCCCGAAGCTTGACTCAAAAAATCTCTGCTTTGCTGTAGTCCAACAGAGCTTGGAGACTCCTTTCCGTGCAGGCGCTGACTCCCATTACAGCGAGAAACGATACTGGGAGCCTGTGGTTTAGGCAGGTACTTGGTGCAGCGTGTGCTGCGGCACATTTTCTCTGCTTGACTCATCTCCTGCGCTGTAAGCATCCACTTCATAGCTGAATAGTGGAGCTCTTAGCTTTGCAAAACGAGAGATTTCAAGCAATTTTAAGAGTTGGGATTCCAAACCCTTTTCTGCTATTTTGTGACAGTAGGGGTTGAAAGGACTGAGACCCCCTACCACGTTGAAATAAATCTTTAGGGAATCCTGCCTTGTAGCCACATTTTCCGTCTGTGTTGCATGTGCCTTCACAGCACACTGCAATCCAGGATGGAGATTAGCAAACTCATTCTCAAGAAATTCGCTTGTCCAAGATGTAGCTGTGTAGCTACATCCATATGGCTGGAGTTAACTCACAGACCCGATGGCATCCAGCTCAGAAGATAATAGCCTGCTTATGTATCTACACACAGCAAGTGAGCTGCAGAGGGGAGATGGGCCCTAAGAGCAACACAAGCTCTTTGTGTTGGCTTTGCTTTTCAGCTGGCACCGTGGCTGTGGGAAGGGGTCACTGCCACCCCCCAGCCTGGCCATTCACTCCAGCCACCGTGCCACCCCCCCTGCTCTGTGAACAGGCCCAGCATGAAGGAAAGGTAAACAGCCAGCTGGATCCATTCACTGGAAACCTCCGCTTGGGGAGACCCCATTGTGAGTCTTTCCATGGGCACATGGGTATTTGTACCTGCAGAGTATGGAGGCATCCCAGAGGAATGCCTGCAAGGGAGTGAATCAGGATAAAGAACACTAGGACTTTGATGGCAGCGCCAATTTAAATGTGTATCAAAGTATGGCCTGATTTTGATTGCTTATGTAGCTTCTTATTCCCTTGCTTCCCATGGTAGAGGATGTTTGAAATACTTTGACCGTGTCATCCTCTCTGCATCTTTCCTGCCTGCCTGCCTGGACTGACGCAGATCCCACCAGCGAAGCTGACGTCCTCTGAGATGTTTGCTTGGTCAGATGTACCCAGATGTACTGTGTTTGTGCACAATGCCCACTGCTGCTTTCAGTGATCCCTTCTTCTGGAGTGCTCTGATACGTGCCTGTTTACTTGTGTCACTTTTTTGCAAAGGAAAATAGTTGAGGACATGGACACTTTTTCCTCCATAGTCAACTCCCCAGAGATCCACCAACTACCAATGAGATAAAGTAAAAATGTGCACTAATCTTCTCGCATGGCCATCTCCAGGTCCAGCTTGTGGTGGTCCTGGAAGCTGCAAATGGATAAACCTCAGCGAAGGGCAGCTGATAGAACTTTGTTACAGTTTCTGGCATTTTTGACAAGACCCACAGTTCAGCTTAAACACCTGAAGTATGTTAAACCTTCCCGTCAGTGTAATGGTACACAATTTTCTTGCTAACTTGATTTATGTAAAAAACTCACCCCAGGAAAAAAAAGAGCAATAATGGCAGATCTATGCAAATTTTTCACTTCTAAAACAATATTTATTCGTAAGAGCTGGCTGACAACTCCAGGAAAGCATGATCATAAACAACTTCCCTTCAGCAGAACCATTTCATTCTGCTTTATGGCCCTGGCTTTGAACAGCTCTACCATTGTTGAGAAAGTGACACTCAACACAAAACAATAAACATGGGACATGTCAAATGTCAACACACGCCTGTAACAGAGTGGTTTTGGCAAGACTATTTTCGAAAACAAACCCTCAGATTTGCTTCCTGAGGTGTGTAAACACACATGAGAAGAGTGGACACCCATAAAATCTTCAGGTTTTGGCTTTCTTGGACAACAAGAGGCCACAGGGCCGTTCTGCAGGTTCTACACGATGAACTATGAATGGTGAGAGACACAAAGTGTCCTCTGTGGTGCCCTTCTCTCACATTGTGAGACTTCAAAAAGTCTTTCCTGCCCTCCATGCTTCACCCCACAGCCCTTGGTCCTGTCTGCAGGAAGGTGCTCCTCATCCCAGACACTTCCAGTGCTCTCAGAACAGCCTCCGTGCTGCATCTGCAGCATTGAGGTGACAACAAAGTAGACCAAGGGGAGAGGTGGACAAGTGCCTCCACAGCTGCCTTCACTGCTGAAGGGAGTGGTTATGTCATGACATCCTGACCTCCTTACATCTCTGTTTCCTATTTTTCTGTTTAAGTTTGTGTTTTCTTTCTTGTACGCCTTCCATTTCCCCCTCCACAAACTCCTTTTGTATTTCTTATCTCCTTCCATTCATTATAAACATCAGACCACAAATGACTAATTTTGACAAAAAGCGTTTCATTAGACTTTGCAGTGAATTCTTCAGGGAGTTTGAAAAAACAGGCAATTTATAATTTGGAGCCAGTATTCAAGGTTGGCCAGAGACCAAAGGAAGGACTGAGGTGTCCTCTTCTCTGCTGGGAGTTGCTTCCCTCTCCCTGTTTCTCAGTCACATTGTGTGGAGATGGTTAAACTCCCGGGCTGATAAACAGACTGCTGAAGAATGTTTTTTCCACTTTGCCAGGCAGTGGAGAAAAGGCTCTCCTGACGCTCCTGGTGCCGCGCAGCGCCGTGCTGCGCTGCTCTAGCGATGCACTTAGTGGGCTTTTGGGAACAGAGCATAAATATTTCAGAAGGGTGCTTTAATAATGTTTGTTTGCTCAAAAGCTGTTGATTCCTTCTTCGGTAGTTGCTATGGTAAAACACGTTGATTTAAACAGGAAAATGAACACAGACTGAAGAGCTTCACTCCTCATGTCTGTTTATGTGTTATCTCCTGAAACCTGTCTCAGCAGCCAAAGGGACGGCTGTGGGAAGGTGGTGATGCAGCTTTGGTTGTGGCTCCCACCAGGCAGTCTCTGCAGTGATTCACCCTCATCAAAGTATTGTGTTAGCTCACAAATTGTGTGCATCCCGCTTTGAAAGTGAGGATTGCTGAGGGGTCTGAAGAGTGGTGGGATCTGTCTCATCCCCCTGCCATCTCCACTGCTTCTCCTCTGCTGCTGGAGAAGGACCTCTCTGGCCGTAGCAGCATGGATGGGCATGAGCACGGCCTTGGGGATTATCCTCAGAGATAATGAAGACAACCCCAGTGTCTGCCATTCTTAAAATCATCCACATACCCCATTTTTTGGCCTAAAGAATAAGGTTAAAGTGGAAGGGGATTTTTTGGGACAGTCTGGACAAAGGATTCTGCTACGTTTGCTGCAATAGGAGCAATAAGCCCCAACCAGTTTCCAGTGTTTCCTTCTGCAGAGCAGCAAAACAAGCACAAAGCACCTGCCAACGTGCTACGAGTTTGCCAAGGCCAACAGCACCCTTCCAGTCAAATGCAGCGGATAAACGACCAGTGCAACTGAGTCAACAAGGCCAACACAGAGAAGGGAAAAAGCCACCACGGCCGGCTGTAGCCCTCTGACCCATCACCCTGCTGCGAGGGTGGGAAGGTGGGTTTTGATCAGAGCGTGATTCATCTTCTCCAGCTGGGGAGGGCAAGAAAGCCACCAGCCGACTGTCGGCATTCCCGGGCGGCTCTTTGTGCAGCTCCTGGAGAAAGGCCACTGAGGAGCTCTGCCCTGGCAAGCCCCGTCCCACCGGGAGAGAGCCCTGCAGATTTAATTTATTTTGCAATATTTTGCAAGTGGTGCTGAAGGTCAGAGCCACCAGGCTGGGAGGAGGCTGGACACTCATCTGATGGGGTGCTCCATTTCCTTCCTCGTGCGGGACTCAAGCTCCACACGGGTTTAGGTTTTCCAAGTTCAAATGACTAATTAGATGCCCTCCTCACAGCCCGTGCAATGGGGGTGGACTGAGCTGTGCTGGGGTGTGATTTGGAGCTTGGTTGTTGCTGTGCTCTCTCCCTCTGCTCCAGCCATGGAGTGATCTGAGAGGACACGTGGCTGTCTCTGTCTCCAAGACTTTAAATAGCGCATTTTTGAACATCTGAAGTACAGCCATTCTCCCAGCCCTTCTGGCTCAAGAGGCTCATCATTAAGAGCCCCAACTTTCAAGCGCTGGGTCTCTGCCTAGCACCTTCTTATTTACTCTTTTCCCCTTTCACGCTGTGATATTCAAGACTGTGACACACGCTGGGGCTCAGCTGGCATGCCCAGCTAAAAAGGAGGCATAAAATTTCATAAATCAGCTTTCTGCCTACCTGAATGCGACGTGGCCTCTGTATATCCAGAGCACCCCAGGAATCTGAGAGACAGGCAGCGTTTTTGGGCACACTTTCCCCGTGACGTAGGTGGCGTGCTGTTTCAGCTCGGAATTAATACTGCAATTAGCCTGATTCAGTCTTTAATTGCGTGGCTGGACTATGAGCTTGGGAAGCATGCTGTGCGCGCTAAGATATCAGGGTAACTATTACTGTTGTTGTTCCTTACTCCATTGGCAAGAAGCCCTCGTGGGGGGGCACTGTGCCCACCCAGGGTAAACCCCACGCTGCTGCCAGCCCGAGCGCGGGCAGCCAGGGCAGAGCACAACCAGGAGGCAGATGAACAAATCAAGCGGCAGATAATGGCAGGAACTGCAAATATTTCCCTCCACTCCGGCCCACAGCTCTTCGTATAATGGGCTTTTTTTTTTTTGGTTGTTGTTGGTGGTGGTGGTGTTGCTGAAAGATCAGGAAGCTTTCAGCCCCCTTGGCCCCAGAACAGCAGCATGGCAGCACTTAGGGCACTTTGGGAAGGTCCCGTAAGGACAGACCATGTCTAATTCTTTGAGGTACATTTGGTGCTGCCCGTCCCAGCCCCGTGTCCGAGAAGAACTAAGGCATCAAAACACCCCACTGTCCCCTCTTCTGTGGGTGAGTGTCCAGGGCACAGGACTTTGGATTCCACCCTCGCAGCCTGTTTTTTTTTTTTGGATCTAAAGAAGATCCAAACCGCTCAGGATGCAGAGATGAGGGGCGTCATCTCTCGGTGTGTTAAAGCACCTTTAGGAAGGGAGCTGGAGTCAAAGCTGGAGAACTGCTGCCAAAAAAGTACAATACACATAGAGAAAACGTGCTACAGCAAAGAAACAAAATTAGAAAGGCTAACTTAGATAAGGCCCTGACAGGAAGGTAGATGGACTGTGCCACTTCAGCTGTGCTTGTTTAAACCTGCCTTTCTGTATTTATTTAATGGATTCCAGCATCTCTCGCTCGGAATCTCTTTCAGAAGTGCTGGCTGATTTCCGTTCAGCGGGAGCACACAACCCCGTGCCTTCACCACCAACAGCAGTGCTTAGCAAAGAAGTGTTAAGAAGTGTGACCTGGACAGGAGAGGAAGTGTCCTTTCTGATGCTTTAGGGTTGTTGACATGGGAACGGTAGCTCACCATACGGCATGTTCCTTCTTTTGAACCAGCAGGGAGCTTTAATTATTCAGACTGGGAAACAGGCTGAAGGAACTGCTCAAAATGCCTTGTGCTGAGGCCAGTCTGTTCCCCTTGGTGATCAGATGTTTGGTGTCTCTCTTCCCCATTTGTATTCCTGCTTCGTGCCAGAGAAGAACGGGGGCTGGCACATGCAGCCTCGGCAGGGCAGATGCTTGCTGACATCTTCTGCTGAACTCCTGTGTGTGCTACAGAAACCCAGCCTGGTGCTTCTCCCCATGGCTGCTCGGCGATGCTGGGACTCCTGGGATCCATCCAGTGAGCTGCTGGCCAGCTCAGAGAGGATAAAAGGCCTTAAAACATATTGGGTCCAAAAAATTTCACACCAGGAATGAGGGTCTCGGGGATCCTGTGGAGCCACAGCAGCAGTTGGTGCTTTCTGCAGACACTGGAGATCGCACCCGGCGCTGGCAGCCTGCCTCGGGAACAGGGGAGTACTGGGAAGTGGTTGTGTTCCACATGTCATCTTCAGCCTTTCATCTCCACAGCCACTTCTCTCTCCGCTATAAGCCAAAGCCCCAATAACAATAATGTGGCACCCAGAAGATTCTAATAAAACCCCCAAAAGTTCAGATCAATAGTTAATTAGCTGGGGGCCTCTGGCAGCCGGCGCAGTCAGATGGAGTTGTCAGAGCGTAGCAGTCTCCTGTATTAAGTCTTGCCATCTCTGAAAATTTGAGGAGATGGGATTGTGAGCTTGCTGTGCGTACAGGAATCCCATCCAGACGTGGCTGCAAGGGACTGTGAGGTGCTCTGAGAGGGCGTTGAGATAATGCATTTATTACACCTCTCCATCTCCTTAACTTTAGCTTTGCAAAATGGCAACTGTGTGCTTTAAAGCAAATTATAAAATTCATGTGGGTCTGCCTTGCAACTGCTAAGATTTGATCAAATTATAGTCAGAAGTGAAAACAAGCAAACCCAGTGAACGCCCCGTAGAAGGATGCAATAATCTTTTTACCAAAACCCTTTTCATAACACATGCAATATAAAACATATGTTATATTTTCAGTGATTTCTTTCTTTCTTTATGTGGGTTGCAAATTAACTCAGAAATAAACACTGCAAAAATCAATAAATACTTCATCCTTTGGCCTTTGGGCTTATTTATTCACCAATAACTTACACTGCATAGCCAAAGAAAAACAATTCTCTCTTCATTATTTTCTGCTTGAACAGCTCTGAAGTAGCAGAAGAGGACACACTCCGCTATTGTTTTCCTCTGCTCCAGTAGCCAAAATTGCCCCTCATCTGTTCAAGGCAGAGCTGGGCAAACAACTTGCAAGTGATGCCAGGAACATAACCCAGTAAGATGTCCTCAGGGCTTTCAACTTGTGCAGGCTATTAGCAGCTGAGACAACAGAGGATTTTCTGAAATTCTTCAGAAATAGCTCTTTTTTTTTTTTTTTGCGAGAAAATGCCGATTTACACAAATGGGAACTTTTTGTGGGAAAGTTTCTGAAGGGGATGCTAGAAACATTGCTAAACCTCAGGTTTTGAGCTGGGAATGCTGAGAGAGAGCATCCTCTAAGGGATTTGCTGATTACATCCATCCCAGGTAGGCATTAATGGATTTTAGTCTTCTCCAGTGAGTGCCTTGCTGCCCACCAGCCTCTTCCTTTCCTGCAGTGCCCTGACAAGGAGCAAAAAGGACCACTGGGGAACCTGGAAGTGCTTTCCATAATGGAAAAACATTCCCTCCCACCTCTCTATCTGAGAATGGGCATATGGCTTTAACCTGAAAACAGCATAGAAATGGGGTCACCAAGGAGCCTCCTAGGGAGAGCAGGGATGGCAGGGGGCTCTGGGGACACCCTGGGCTGGCTTCGAGGGCAGGAGCTTTGCTGAGAATTGTTTGCTTCCTCAGGTCCTCTACCGTTAGAGGCATTTTGGCAATGCAGATAGGAGCTCCATTTACCAGGAAACCTATTTTTGTGGTTTCCTCTCTGCAGCGGGAGGTGAGGCTCAGGTGGAATATTGTTCAGTATTTCATACGCTGAGATGGCCAAGGAGAGTCCCCGCTTCCTTCCATAGAGTTTGGAACTGGTTTGGGAAATTAAATAAAAGACCGCAAAAAAAAAAAAAAATCCCCGTCATGCAACTTGTCCAGGAGCAGGGCTTGGCTGCTGACTTTGCAGGCACAATTTTTATCCCTGAAGTGTTTCCAGCCTCCCAAGGGCTTAACAGAGCAGGTCCAGGTCTCTCCAGGGGAGACATTCCCTGGGGAAGGGCTCTGTTGACCAGAAGAGGTTTTTTCCTGTTTTTCAGCTGGAGACATTCTGTTTAAAAGCAGGAGGGAGTGAATTTCTCTCTCTGCCTGCTGCATGAGCAAGCCCTGGTTGCAGAGCATTTCCCTTGCCTTGTTCACTGGCCAGTGAAAACAATTGCAAAAAAAAAATCCAAATCCCCCCAAAAGAGCAGATTCCTGGCTTTGGGGCCATACATCAGGTTTGGTTGAGGGGATGGGGAAAGATGTGCATTCAGGTCCCAAGGTGGACTTCGTCCACATTCTTGAAGACTTCTCTGTGCTGGAGGTGGTAACCATCATGACTTGCGTACACTGGCCATGGTAAGCCCATCTCTTGAGGCAGCCCAACTTGTGTACCCTACAGAGTAAACTCCATTTATTCCTCACAGGGGCCCTCTCCAGCCGAGGTGCCAGTCTGTGTTGCAAAATATCCACATGGTCTGAACTGGCACAAGCAGTCACTTGGGCCACAGAAAGGCTGTTTCCAGAGGACAGTGACCGATGCTTGGGCAGTTATAGTTCTAGCCAGCAGATTGTCACTGGCCATCAAAAACCAGGTGAGAAGGCACCTGGCTGTCCAGTGAGAAATATCCAAGCAATTCCAGGTGAACCTTGCGTGATCCAGTGGTGCACAGATGGTGGGGCTGGTTGCAGGCTGGGGGGTGTTTGCTGAGTAGTTCTGGAGTGAAGTCAGTGTGGAGAAACCTCCGCAGCCAAACCAGAGCTAGACTTGTCTAATAACGTGGGCTGAGGGAAAATGCATGAGATAATCAATAGGAAACAGGGTATGAGATGACAGAGAGCCCTGTAGCTTGCACCGAGGAGAATTATGCTGGGAGCCCTGTATCCACAGCTGATCCCCCTGCGCATACTTATTGATACAGCAAAGAGCTCATCCTGGGAAGGCAGTTTGCTGTTCACTCCATAAATCACAGCCTGAGCAAATATCAAAAGGCTGCCAAGTGGGAATGTTTGCAAACTTTGTAGCTTCCATTATAAGATCTGAAATATCAAGAAGAGAGAAGTCTTCCTAATCCCAGTGGCTGGACAGGCTGTTCCCACTCCTGAGCACTGCTTCTGTTTGCCATTTCAGCCTGATGTGTATGCAAAGGGACATGAGGGGGTAAAGGACCAGCCTGCAACGATGGGGAGCTTCAGGGGAGCACAGGGAGACAAACATGGGGAGAGGTGTGAAAGTCCCCACTGTCCCCGTGACCAGTAGGTATGAGCTGACAGGACAGTGCAGACCCCAACCCCATGGAGAGAGCCATCAGTGGGCAGCAGAGACTCCTCCACACAGCCATTTTCCGCCTTTTCTTCTCACAAAGCATGCGGCCTTCATTCCCCCTCCCCAGCTGGGGGGAAACTGCAGCCTTACAGAGCACAGTGGTGATTTCAAGCTTTTAAAAATAATGCACTCTTTCTTTTCTCCGAACGCAGAAGCATCCGAGGGTCAATCAGCTCATTCTGTTCCTTCCCCAGAAGCCACGGAGGAATTTCTGAAGTGCTCCCAAGCTCATTGAGATGATGGCTCCACAAATTGCTCTATCTCTCTAATATGTTCGGGGCCTGGTACGGGTGGCCTGAAATGAGCAGAACAAAAACCTCCTCAGCGGAGGGCTACAGCCTTGCACCGCTCACGCTGCCGTGCATCACGCGTCTGTTCACCCAGCGGGGGGGTTGGCAGAAAATGGTTTTTCTCTCACAAGCTGCAAAATAATAATTCCCCCCCACCTCAGGCCAAAGCCAGAGAAAGTAAAGGAGATATCTCTTCCTGGCTCCAAAATGCTCCGTGTTTCTCTTCGCTCTAGTCCTTCCAGCGGAGAAGGATGGGGTGTGCGTGTCTGGCAGTTGCATCCTACTTGCCTCTCTGACGTGCTGTGTTCCCTGTTTTCCAGCCAAAGCCGGGGTGGACACAGCAGGGAGGTGATCACGGGGACGTGAAGGGAGGTGGTACCTGCCGGCTGCCAGGCACTGCAGATGGGGAAGCCAGAGCCTCCTCTGCTGAGCTCTGAAATCTGCACCTGGCCAGAAATCATCAGCCCCGAGCTGTCACTGTGTTCCCAGAGCACCAGGCTCTGTGATGGACACCCAGAGTGGTGCTGTCTAAATGTACGTGCTGTTCCTTGGTAGTGCTGCATCCTTTGGGTACCAGTGCTGCCAAAGTCTGGGTTTGCTTGGGACGATGTGCACAAGTGTCACAGGGCAGAGCCTGGGCTTTCTACCACACCATCCCCGGGCACTGGGGCTCAGAGGGACTTCTGTGGGAGTGGGGAGGGGACAGTAGAGCACGCCATGCGTGCATTAGCTCTTCAGGTTTGGATACTGCAAATGAGGAGGGAATAACTCAGCTCAGCTCTCCATCCAGCCTTTGGAGAGCTGCAGGATGACTTCAGCCCCGGCAGTCTGCTGAGGTCGAGCAGAGGGCCAGTAGCTCCTTCAAGACAAGGAAGCCAACCCGAAGATGCAGAGAGGTGCTCTGCAGGTGTGCAGTGACGTGCAGCACCCTGGAGGCTACAGGGCAACGGTCCATCTTCTGTACGTGCTGGCTCACACGTTTGGTGTCCTTTCGCTGAGCTTGCTGAGGATCGTGGGGGTAGCACTGGCCAAACCCCACCCAGGGGTGGTCTGCAGCAAAGCATGGCTGGGATCGCAGCCCGAGACCCCAGAGCTTGGGGCTCCTCGGGACCACCACGAGCGTGTCCCCATGTGCACGTGTGTATTACTGCCTGGGTGTACATGCAGGTGTGTACTCAGTGCCTCGGTAAAAGGCTGAAGGCTCATTTCTTCACTCTTAGATTTTGGTGGGGTGCAGGAAATTAAATCTGAGGAGGAATGGTGCCATTCCCCTCTGCTCTCCCCCAGGTAAACTTTTTGTCTGGGAAATAGCTCTGTTGTCTTGCTATTTCCTGATTTTTCTCAGAAAACCCTCAGTTTTCATTTCTAAAAATTTAGATAGGTAAAGCAATAGACAAAAAGTAACACCTAAAAGGGGCTCCATGAAATTATCGACATGGTGTCATGTTATCAGCCCTGAGTGCTTGCACTGCGTTGCACTGGGATTGCTGGGCTGCAGTGGGAAGCTGAATAAATGGGGATTGGTTGTAGTCTTAAACTCTTCCTGCATTTCCCCCTGCATTCCTTTCCTTTGATCATCTGGACTGATAAACTGCTAGTCCAAACTGCCTTTTATGCTGCAAGGTGTTATTACTGCTTACAGAGCTGATAGGAAGTATAATTATGCTACAATAACTGAGTGCCAGAAGTCTGTAGAGCACAGGGGGACACAAGCATCACTTTGTGCAATTTGCCACCTAAATAAGAAACAGACTTTGCAGGCACAGCTGGAAGATCTTGTGACAGTCCTGCCACCGTGTGAGGTCCTCCTGAAATTTTGAGGGATGGAAGATGCTGCTGGCATCCCCTGAGGAATGAGGAATGGGTGCAGCCAAAAGTCCTGGTGGGGCTGGCCCTGCGCAGTGCTGCTCTGCACAGCCCCAATGGCCAGGGCAGCGAGGAAGAGCCTCATCTCAGCCACGGTCTCTGCACCAGGCTCAGGAGTTTTCCCATTCCCTCTAGAGGAAACCTTTCAAAGCATAAGAGAGGGTACCGATGAAAAGCAACCTCTTTTTCCTTCCAGGCAGCCAAGCAGAATTGCCAACACAGGATGCCACCTGTTTGGGAGGTGGGTGTCCAAAACCCACATCAGGAAGGGGAAGGTGTCAGGAAGAGGTCCGATGTCTCCTTCACTGTTACTTGGGACTGGGCTGCTGGGAATGGGGCAGCACAGCAGCCTTGGGAACCCACAGTGTAGCAACGAGGCTAAGGAAGGAGAAAATCGGGGTGTGCCTAAAGCAGGAAGGCTGATAAATAGGGTGAAAGGAAAACACAGGCAGTGATGGGCCAGAACAGAGTAAACTCTAAATAAAGCAAAGAGATGAATCTTTGAGCGATGCTTGATGCAGATAAGGGTGTTGGTTACTGCAAGACAGGGGCCAGCTCCAGGCTTTGAGAGCGTGTTTATAACAAACCACAAGCACCGATGCTTAAAGCACAAGTCCCCAGCCTGGGAAGGAGCTACCTGAGTGCAGGGAGGGGGCATTCCCTCCGTTTGCCTCCCCAGCACCCTGCTACTGTTTGCTCCCCATTTTTCCAGGGCTGAGGAGTTCCCCAGCCCATTTACTGTGTACACACAAAGGTTGTCACCTGCCTGTCCGGGAAGAGGGACAAGATGTGCTGGTTCTAGAAGACTTCTTTCTGGGGCCGTGGGGATCTATTACTACCAGGAATAACAGACATCCTATTTTCCTGTTACGGACATGCCCGTCATCCCTCCTGTGAAACTCTGTGTCTACCTCCACCCTGGCCTGGAAACCCAACCCGCCACCCCACACAAGGTGTTCTTTCACCGTGTGGTGAGAAAGCCGAGTGGCCTCGCACGGTACGTGACATGGGTGGCTGGCAGAGGGGTTGTCTTCTCGGGCAGAGACCTTCTTTGTAGAGACAGGCAGTGAGCTGTAAGAACTAATATATAGGCAAACAAAGTGGAAACAATCAGGAGGGAACATGATATTTGGAGTGCGTCACGAGCAAATATGCTTTCCAATTAAATGACTAGAAAGAAATGGAGGGGACTACACAGGAGGAGGGGAGGGGAGAAGGGAGGGGTGCCTTCATTGCTTTTTTCCCTGTGCGTCATCTTTTATATCCATGGAAAATGGCTGCAAGAAGCAAGTACCTCAAAATGGTAACCTCTCACCCTCCTTCCAAACAAGTGAGGTGCTGACTCTGGGAGCAAGGAGATGTCAGCCTGGCTGGTTTCACCTTGGAGGCCACATCTTCAGCCTAGTCCTGCTCCTTGGTCTTGCCTCTTGCAGAAGAGAACGTGGTATTAAACCTGTGGTGTTGGAGGGCTAGCTGGTGCTTTGGACTGAGAGTTAAGTTTACACTTGGTTGCAGGATTATTTTGCAGACTAGAACTTTCTTCTGGTTAAATGTTTGTGTTTGACGTTGTTTTGGAAAATCCTGTTACTAAGAAGAGCAAGAATAAGAGTTTCATAACAGTTCATGCCAACGGTTACTGGTGTCAGGGAAAACTGCTTCTTTAAAGGGCTGACAGTGGAGGCCAAGTGCTCTGCTGAGATACCGTCTGTGTAAAGCATCCAGTGTTTCCAAGAGAAAAAGAGCGTCTGTGTCCTGCAGGATTCACTCCGTACTGCACACTCCACCTTCTGCTCTCCAGATTTGTCGTTTGGCCGAGCAACATGGCTCAGCCCCTCACTCCCTCTGTGTTTGTACCCCTCCTTCACTCCAGCTGACACTGCCATGTTTAATTATTCCGTGTCAGCACCGTATTTGGGGCATTTAAAGCAAGTTTCAGGCTACAGACAGAAAGACTTAAACCTGAAGGCTCCCGTGGGCACCAAGAACTGAACTCTGAGTGCCTGCAGCATCGTCCTGGTGGGAACGGCTGCTTCATTTACCCATTTGTCCATTCATCTTCCCAGCAACATGAACAAGAAAAGCCTCTGCAAGGAATTGTGGTTGGACTCGATGATCTCAGGGGTCCCTCCCGACCATGATGATTCTGTGATTCTGTGAATAAGCCCATCTCTATTTGTCATCTGGAAGGCTTTGTTTCTAACACTTGCTGGCCTTTTCCAAGCTGAAGAATTATGGAGCTGAAAGTATCCCTGGAACATATCCCCAAATCAGTACAGAAATGCCGATGGGTCAAAATGAATGCAGTTTATGAGAGGGGAAACCAGCCCTATTTGCTGCTCGCCTCTGTACAAGGCAGGAGATCTTTGCATGCACTACCTCACCGGGTAGATGTGGTGCTTAGTGACGTGGTGTAGTAATGGGTTTTGTCAGTGTTAGGTTGATGGTTGGACTTGGTGATCTGAAAGATCCCTTCCAACCAAGGCAACTCTATGATTCTGTGATTCTACGTCTCAGCTCCACTGTCCTGGTCCTTGCTTCCCCACACTGCTCTGTCAAAGCACTTCTTTCTTGGCCCTCCTGTGCCATCCCAGTTTTCTCTAGGAGGAATGTGCTAAAGATGCCAAGTTATGGTTTGGTTAAGAAGTGGAAAGATTATTCTCGGTATGACACGATGAAACACAAATGAAAAGCTGGTTCTTGGGGCTGTACCCTTTCTGCTCTGCTTCCTGCCAAAAATGCTCTTAATTAGCACAGAGGAAAAAAGAGAGCTTTTTGTGATTGATGCTTGAATAGAAAAATCTAATAAAAATGTTAGCTCACATTGAATCAAAACATTTTTATTTCCTTCTGAAATTAAAAAAAAAAAAAAGAGGAAAAATATTTTTCTAGCTCTACTCAAAACCTTTTATTATGTTACATTTTTGGGTAATTTAACACTTTCAAACCTCTGATTTTTCTTTATGTTTTTCAAAGAACAGGTCAGCTTTGAAAACAAAGGATATTTCAAAATTAAAATCTGACCATTTTGGTTTTAGCCCCTTAACAGACCACTTGATTTTAAAAATATTTGACTTTATCAAAATGCTTTTTCCTTCCACCTTAACTTTTGAGTCTGGAAGGCTTCAAAGAATTCAGCCTCTTTTGGGGGAGAGGGCTGTAAATCTGCTGTTCCCCGAGGAACAATTCCCACAGCATTATTCTCAAGTTTCTTAATCTTTAGCTGGTCTGAGCTGACTCACTCTCAAATGCTACTGTAATCACATGCTTTTCACACGATAATTGTTTACAGCCAACTTCTACCCATTTCCATCTGTGCTTTATCAGTAGCCACTACTTAAACAGTATTTTCTGTCAATAGCTGTCATGAGTTCCCAGGATACTAATGTGTTTGGGCCACCCAGATGCTGAGAACTCACAAACTGTTGGGAGAAAAATCAATCATCCAAAAGTTCCTTCCAAGGGGAAAAAAAAGGCCCTGAAAAGAAAATCCAGAGGTCAGAGGAGGGGAAGTGTCACCAAAGAAGTGGGGGCAGTCCACCCTGCTGTTGGTCCTTCACACCATCAGAGAACCTCCTTCCCAGCCTTGAGGACCCTCTGTGGTCCCTCCAGGGTGCAGGGGCGATGGGGTGGCTCTGCCAGGAGCAGATGGGGAGAAAGAAGGAGGAGTTAAGGCAATCCTAACCGTTGTGGCCGTGTCCAAGTTAGGGTTAGCCTTACAGCCACCTTGGTCACAGGAAACACGGGGGAGAACAGGGACCTGCTCCTATCCTGAATCCTGTGCTAGCTCGGCAGAGAGATGAAGGCGATCCCCCAGCCTCCTCCGCTCGCTGACACTGAACAAGTTGCTTTCCTTCCCTCCCAAGTGGGGACTCTGAGCCTGGCTCCTTGCGGGGCTGGGGATGAGAAGTGGGATGGCTGGGGAAGGCATCACGGTTCAGCCCAAGCCCTCCCGAGGGCAGCTGGCTGCCTCTGAATCTGCTAACTCAATAACGGCGCTGCCCTGCAAATCCTCTTCAGGCGATGAATCCCCTTTTACTCAAGAGGTTTTATTCAGTTACTCTCTGCTATTTTCAGTAGGGAAGGCATTTTTATTGCCGCGATTCAATAAATTAGCAGGGATTGGTGTCAGTAACCTCCTTGCAACGTCAGAAATGCAAAGCTTCATGTGGCAACAATCCCATTATGGGCCTAATCTCATCTACTTCTCTACAGATAACTGTGTGATAAGGGGTCAGATTTCTTTGGCTGCCTTTGCGAGTGTGCTAAGCTTATTATCCTCTCCTCATCCCCTACAGGAGACAGGCTTTCACCTCCTAACCCCTCCCGTAATTATTCACTCTCTGTTAGCAGAGCATGGCAGGTCTGGCTCTTGAATTCTGCTTAATATGATATTATTTATCTAGGCAATATTCTCTTCTCAGTGGGTTTCCACTGATGACTTTTCTCTCTGCTGCTTCCACTGCTCTCTCTGCAGTTCTTTCCGCTGTGCAGTTTGACCTTTTAAAGTATTTCAAAGGCCATAAGGATCCTCCTGAAGAAACAGTACTTACAAGGAAAGAAGACAAGAGAGGAACCTTCTTTTCCAGGTTGTGCTGACTATAGTGACATGAGTGACTCCCTGCACAGCCCAGGCTGAGTTACTACCAGTTTCTTCTCTCTTTTCACCTTCCCCACTGATGATAAATATTTGCTTTCTTTTCTTGAGGCTGGATCATGTCAGGTTTCGTTTTCAGAAAGCTCTTTTATGAAAAAAAAAACAAAAAACCAAACCAGACCTCTCTGTTTATTAAGACTTTCAATTTCTGCCCTCAGCTACATTTAGTTTATAGTGAATTTATGGGATGAATGCACTTTTGTTAGCACGGGGATGGCTACAAGTGGCGTCGGCTGGTGAAGATAGGCACTCTCCTGCCAGGGCGGTTCTCAGGACGGGCGGGCAGGCGTGCCTTGGCAGACTGCTGTTATCCTGATGGAAAACGCTTTCGGAACATCCCTCTGCAGCAGGGAGCTCAGCAGCGGATCCCAATGACACGGGGAACGACACAGGCTGTTTTGTAATAGATCGTTCCTCACCGGCCTGGCTGCTGTCAGCTGCGAATCACGGAATCACGGAATTGTTGGAGTTGGAAGAGACCTTCTAGTCCAGCTCCCCTGCCAAAGCAGGGTTGCCCAGAGCACATCACTCAGGACGGCATCCAGGTGGGGCTTGAAAATCTCCAGAGAAGGGGACTCCACACCCTCCCTGGGCAGCCTCTTCCAGGGCTCTGTCACCCACACCATAAAGAAGTTTTCCCTCATATTTGAGTGGAACTTCCCATGTTCCAGCTTGTGCCTGTTGCTTGATGCCAAAGATCCTGCTCATGTTGGGGTGGCCTGACCACAACAGCGAAGCAGAGGGGCAACTCACAAAGCTGCTTCTCTCAAGGCTGAGCTCTCTCGCACCCGTGTTGGTGAGCATTTCTCCTTTCCAGATGAATGCTGAAGCTAAAATATAGATGTGGTGGCTGTCCTAACTCTCACGGCCCTGGTCTGAAGGCATCAGGTAACAAAATGATGATGCTTGGGATATTTTGCTGTTTCTGAGAGCAGTGTTTCCTTCTTTCACTGCTGAGTCCCTGAGAGCCTTCCTCTCCAAAGAGAGGAGCCTGGAGACAGAGCTGTGCTGCCCTCTGGGAGATGCCCCTGACCCTCTGTTGATGGTGGAGGGAACTTGGGACAAGGTGGATGTTTGACTTCCAGACAGCTAATGCTCACTGAGAGGAATCCCTCCCTTCACATCTTCCTGTTTGCAGCACTTCACACTCCAAGACAGACTTGACGTAGAGCTGCTGCTCACTCCAATGCCCCTTGTCATGTCTTCTTCTAGCCTGAACGTCTCTAGCAGGTTTGCCTTTGGCTGCCTTCCCATCCTCATCCCAGGGGCAGCCAGCGCTCATTGCACACCCAGCTTGTACACTGAGCCTAGATACTGGTTAATCAGCTGAAATTATGTTCTCTTGTTTTGGAAGCTGTATCCTTTTCTATGAATTGGGAAACACACCAGGACTGAAACTCTCTGTTCTTTATCTCTACTGCTGCTCTCCTTGGTGCAGAGGAGCTGACCGAGAGAGTGGAACAAAGGAACAGAGGACAAATCCAGTTCTTAGGAGGCACCTCAAATCCACAGCGTCCTCTGAAATCACTGCTGGAGATCTTCTAAGTCCATAAACAAGAACTAAAAGTGGATCTCAAAATGGTCTACAAACAAAAAGCTCCTGAGTGCTCCATGTTGTTACTCTGGTGTTACTGATGGGAAAATGGATAGAGAGCAGTCAGGAAAACTGGCCAAACCTGCATATTCGTGTCAAATTAACGATAAAGCTGAGCTTAAAACATCAGAGTCCTGACGTGCAGTGCCTGAATCTAACCATAGCATAGCACAGTTTAATATTTTCCTATCTACATCTACTTTTATAAAATTAAGTTTTATTTCTCTACCTTTATTGAATTTTGTAGTCCAGCTGTATTCTCAAAGGGTATCGGAGGCAGTAAGAGGGAGAATGTCATCTCCATAGAGACTCTTAGGATGCCTTAAACATGCCTGGAACAGAGAGAGCGGGATGACAGCAGCGTGCCTCCTCAGCCCTTCACGTGCCTCTGAGCACGACCTGCCCTGCGGAAAGCAGGAGCAGGACACTTTATTGGCAACTGCCAAAGTTACAAAATAAATTATCCCAAGAGCCCAATATTTCATTTTCACTTGGTGCAGAGGCTGGCTCCTGTGAAAATGAGAGACCTCTCACCCCAGCAACACCGAGGGAATTAGCAGGCTGGCTCCTCGTCCTTCTACTCATTTTTTAATGAAGTGTGATGGCACGTTGGGGGAACCTGGAGGCTGTATGGCATCCTCAGTCCTCAGTGACCCAAAACCGGAGCTGTTTACAAAAGTGAGATGAAATGAAAGGAAAACAGCGCAGCCGTGCCAATAAATGAACATTCTGTCCTGCACACGCTTCCTCCGGGACGGGGAGGAGGAGGGTTGCTAATTGACTGGCTATTTCTCGCCATGTATTATTTGTAGTTGTTGGATTGCCCATTTAAAGCCACTGTGCACGCAGTCGGTTTGGAGTCTCAACCGTGGGATATGGAGCCTGCAGGATCATTCCTGTTTCTTAATGACCACCCCAATGAGATGTGTCCAGGGCCTGGGTTTAGCCCATGGTGTGGTGAGACGGGCTGGCCCTGCTGGCTATCCTGTGGCTTTGCTGGCTGTGCAGCACTGGGTAGATGGAGGAGTGGGGACACAAACATGCATTTGTGGAGCCATTGTGTTAGTGCTGTGGATGTGGCTGCTGCTCGCTGCTACTTTCCCACCACGAGTGAGCACCACAACAGAGGGACAGAGGATTTTCCCAGGCCTGGGATGCTGTTTCACAGTCCAACACCTTTTGGTGGCTTTGGGTGGGATGCTGGGCTCAGAGATGGGGGAGGTCCTGGAAGGGCTCTGTTCTGCTGATCCTGTGACACAGATGGAGACCTTCCGTGGTGCTGCAGGAGAGGCAGCCTGGAGCTCCTGTGTCTGGAACACCATGTCAGAGCTTGCCAGGGTGCACCTGGTGCAGATCCCCCGGTCTAATGTTCTCCAGCATTGCCCTGCAAACACACCTACACCAAACACCCTCCCTTAGAGACAGGTGCTGCCAAATCTGTGTAGCCCACTGGAGGAGGCAGCAGGAGGGTGGCTTGAGAGATGTCAGCAGGGGCAAGAAATCACCAGTTTTTAGCAGCTTTGGTTCCTGAGTCACTTCCCCAGTTACAGACTGTGCTGGTAGGGAAGCCAGAGGAGCAGGACAGGCGGTAATAGCAAAAAACCATAGTGTGTGGGCAAACAGAGGTGAGCAGGATTTACCATCACAGTTCTTCCCCTCCTTCTCTACACCAAACAGGACAGCTTAATCATTTTCTAAATGCTTTTCCAGCAAGCTGGGCTGCTGAGATGTGCTGGGTGGCTCTTTAGTAGGCTCAGGGACTGGGAGGTGGTTGCTTCAAGCCCCAGCCTGGGTCACAATGCCTTGTGCTGCCCCATGAAGCTGGAGGTTGGACAGCAGCATGATCATGGTGGGCTGGAGTCCCTCCAGGTCCTGCCCGACCACACTCCCTTCCCAGTATGGCAGCTGAGACTGTCCAGTGTTTACTGGAATAATTAGACAATGGATCCAACTTCAAAGTTTGTTAATTTAGAAGAAGCAATGCAGGCTTTGAATTGGACTGAACATTTTGTCTTTTCAGTTGTGTCTGAAACGTGTATTGTTACACTAGATTTCATATCCTAAGATGCACTCTTCAGCCCAGCATATAGGAAATGGAGATTTCTGCTTTACCTATCAGTACCCTTCTGCCACGGAGCGAAGGGCTGGTGATTTCACTTTGGCAGAGCAGTCTGTGAATGAGGAAAATAGCTTTTTTCAGAGGGTGAAGGGGAAAATAGCTTTTTCCCCTCAGAAGAGAAGCTACCACCCCAGGCGAGGGAGGGAGCCTGTTATGGTGTGGTGCTGCTCCAAGCTCGAATGTGCAGCTGTGGTAAATGCAAATGCTGAGTGACAAAGGCTGAACAATCTTCCACAAGTTTTGGTAGAGAGAAAAAGATGTGTCTTTTTGGCCATCCTGTTCCACAGGGAATCGCTCCCAATAGCTTGCTGAGCTGTTCATCATGGACCTCACAAGACGCTGCTTGCCCAGTAAGGATGCTCTCCAGCCAGCCTTCCTGCTGCTGTATCCCCCCACGTCAGGCATCTCAGGGAGCTTTACAAGAACCATCTAAGCATGGTGGGAAATAAAAATCACTCTGTTCCCTCTGTGCGCTTGTGAATATAGTGCCAATAGCTCTTCATAAACTTTCTTCATTTTTCTAGCTCATGAAATGGTTTACTGCCTTCAGGGAAGACTATGCCCTGGGGAGACATCACAATCAGCAGGTTTGCTGCAAGGCTTTCCCCATGCTCTCCCTCATCCATATGTAAGCCAGCCCTGGGGTTAGTATCCTTTTCCCATGTAGCCTTTATTGCCCCACGCCACTTTGTCCAAAGCTGTTGTAACCAAGGGACTGCAGCACTCGCCAGCTGAAAAATGGCAGCTCGTGCTTGATGAGACTCTAAGCAGGCAGGCAGCTCCAAAGCAGAAGAGGCAAATGCAGCATCCCAGCCTGTGCCCAGGCTGTCTGTGCCGGAGCACATTGCCTGTGAACAGATGGATTCCTCAGTCCTGGGGCTGCAGCTACACACCAGCTGGAAGAGCCAAGATGAAGGCAGTGCTGAGGTGTTTTAAGAGCTGTGCAATCAGCTATTGTACTCTCCTGTCTTTCTGACATTCACAGCAGTGAGCAGGAGTATCAAAATAGATCCAAAATAAGAACTAGGAAAATCTGATTTCTTGGTGCAATTCTCATAGCCAGGTATGGACCCTCAGCAAGTTGTCTGTTGCCTTTTTTTTTTGTCCATTAGCTCCATCAACAGTAACAGAGAAATGCTTGTGAAGTGCTTTCAACACAAATATCTCTGGGGCAAATAAATCTTGTTAGCAAGTGCTGCTGAGATAGCTGCCCTCATCAGGTGCTGCAGAGGGGAAACACAGAGGGGCAGAGTTGGGACAGACACTTTCCTACCAGAAAACATGGAAGATGGTAGCCTGTAATTCAGTGAGAGATGACACAGGGTGTGAAGGGTGCTGCAATACCTGGTTGTTTGCCATCTCCTTACTTTTTGGTGTCTATGCAGTGTTCTTGGAGTGGACAAGAAGCCAAGAGCATCACAGGCACAGGAGGAAAGTTGGTGCAGGGGCCAAGCACATTAACCGAGCACTGGGCATGGGACGGACAGACCCTGACTGTGGCTGTGTTTCATCCTTTCAGGGTTTTGAGCTGTGTGCCAGATGCTGCAGTCGATGTAAGCAGCAGGGTGAGGGCACGCCAGGCTGGACCCACGGAAAACAGCGTGACATTTAATATACTGTCTTTGTTAATTCATTACAGCACCTGAATGGGAAACGGGAGAGGGACTCACTTTGCGAGTGACTCAGAGCCAACCCCTGGGTGTAAGCAAAGCCCTTTCATTAGGGGAGGTTACTCCTGCTGCTCTCTTGGTGATGGATGCTGGGGCAGAGCCTCTTGTGCCACAATGATTATCCAACTATCACAGCTCCCACCTCCTGTGGGGCCAGGTCCCGCTGGGCACCGGGCAGGCAGGGTTTCTTGCTTTTCTACCCCAAAATACCTGCACTGAGCAGCCAGGGAACCAGGGTGCTGGTTGACTGTGTGGCTATTCACTCTCCCTCTTTCCAACCGGGCATTAAACAAACCACCCAGTGTACCAGGGCTGGATGTTTGCCACCAGAGAGACTGGGGACTGGAAAGCTCTTTCGTTCCACATTGATCTTCCTGCTTTTCCATCCATCACAGGAAGGGCTCCTTGTTTCGTTGCCAGGATTACTGCTGGCGTTGGTCCTGCTTTGGTGTGAATGCCCTCCTCTGAGAGCAGCTCACTCCTTTCCGGGAAGGACACACGTGGAGATAGTCGGACTTTTATTTTATGGCCAAGAGGAGAGAGCGTGTGGCCAGGTACATCTCAATGGTCAGGCAAGTGCATGGAAAGGGCCTGGCATCACCTTTCTGGGTACCCAGGAGAGGTTCAGGACCCAACTCTGAGGGGCTGGAGTGACATTCAGCATGGCCTTGGGCTATTCCTCATTGTCAGCTGAATGCTGACCCGGTAATTTCAGATGGGGGGATAAACACCAAACAAAAAGGCCCTTTCTGTGTTTTTTAAAGGGAACAAGGATTAGATGGTTTTTCACTGTCTCTCCTCATCCCCCTAATAACTTTGAACTTGTTGGTTAAATTCCACCAAACTTAACAGAGGGACATGGGTGCCAAAGAGACTGAAATTCCTAAAAATATTGTGAAAAATGATGAGTGAGGCAGAGTTTGCAGCATCAGCACAACCTTTTTGAGGTCTTGGAGGACTGGCATGGGCATGAGATGCAGGAAAGTCTCCAGCAGTGGAGTTGCTGGTAGGAACTTGTGTCTTATTAGACATCAGCGATTCCCATCCTCTGGGAAGGCTGGTCTCCCAGGCATGCTCCATGGTGCCCCATGCAGGGAGACAGCCCCGATGACACAAAAGCAAGGCAAGCTAAGGTGCTTCTGGCTTTTTGCAGCTTGGTCTTTGCTGACAGCCCCTTTCCTTGCCTGTCCTTCAGGCCACCACCAGTCCCACTCCAGGAGACCATTTCTTTGATCAACTACGTCATGCTTATCCATCCCTCCATTTCTTATTAGAGCCATCTGTCTTCCTGCATGCTGGAGGCTTTCTTGGAGGCACTTGGCTGTATGAACACCTCTGGGAGTGGGATGCGTTCTAGGAGGCACTTAGACAGCTTATGAACGTAACTGGCCCCTGCTCTCTCTGGTGACCCTCAGCAGATTAATGTGGTGGCTTAATGGGAGTGAAACTCCATTAGTCATCAGCAACATGCCACATCTATCCCTGGGCTGAAAACACTTCACTCTGAGTAGGGGAATAAGGACAAAATGTTGTTAGAGGATGCAAAGCTACAAACGAGCAGGTTGTGAACACTGGCAGAGCTCTGGAAACCCTCTGGCAGTGACTGGGGACTTGGGAGAACGTGGGTCGTTTTGATCAAGATTTACCTGAGTTTGAGTTTCAGGATTGCCTTTGGAGCAAACGTGACCAGGGGGTGTTCAAGTTCAGCCTTGGAGTCTGGGATACACTGTACACCCAGTTTTGTGGTCCAGCTCTAATTCAGTGTTTCCAGAGCTCCAGAAATGAAGGTGTAGACTAAAATTTTAAGTAAGCAAAATACTTTTACAGAACAGATGTGCTAAGGCACATTTTGGACCTTGAGAACACATTAAAGTGTCTTTTAGGATGCAGGCTTTGTAACTCACTGTCCATCAATGAGCAGGTTCCCTTCTCTGAAGCCCTCCCAGAAACCAGGCACAATTGTAAAGGTCTGGGTTTGTGTGGCCAATGATGCCCAAGGTACTGAACAGCTGAGTTTCTAACTCCGTTTCTCTCATGCAGTGCTGTTAGATTTCATGGATGTATTTTGCACCACTTAGCCTCAGCTCCACAGCACTACATATCTGCAATGCTTTTTCTTTGCCTTTAAAGCAGAATGATAACGAGAACGGTCCCTGTATTGCTTTGTGCCTCTGGTGATCAATAGATATGTTTTTATCTGCAGCAGCCAGGAGACTTGTGTGGGCAGGTCCTACCTTCTGGTTAGAACTGATGGACTTTCAAAGATCTTTCCCTGCTGTGGCGATGAAGCTGTCTGGCTTTCAGGGCAACACTGCTGCTCCTTTGTTTTCATAGGGTTGCCCGTAGACCAAAACCACGGGCACTGCCTGCCTGAGGCAATCAAGGTATCTGTGCTTTGGCATCCAGACTCTGCAGTTACACGCCAGGCTCCCAGGTCCCTGCATACATCTTATTTATTTAGCGCCGCGGGGATTCTGCAAACCCTGGCCAAGATCCTTGCTTCTTTTGTAAGAGGTTTCGTGTTCTGAGTAAAACACTTTGTGATTATACAGACCATTAAGAATCACGTGGCGTTTCCAAATCGAGAGGGGGTGAAAAAAATCACTGGATCATATTTCTTGCCTTTTTTCTCTGTCTTAGACCGGGTGTCCACCGTCCTGTCCAGCTGACCCAGCCGGCTTGGCTTGCTGTGCCCGTAAAGCCTGATGGCAGACAGCAATATACCAACAGGAGAGCTTTTGCTGGCTCAGCATCTGTGCGTGGACAACATCTGCTGCTATTCAAGGACTCGTCTTGTGCTGTTGTGAGGGGGGGTCTGCAGACTTGCTCAAGTGCAGATCCCGTGTGGCTCTGGCTCCTGTCCTCCTCTCTGACTCGCGGGAGGCTAAAAATATAACCTGGTTCATAGATGCTATTTTGGGGGCTCTGTGTTTTTCCTTGCTTTGGCTCCCTAGGATGCACAGCTATTTTTTCCCGTAATGAACAATATTACCCTATACATGTCTCTTTATAATTTATAATTTTAGACCTGATTATGCAATTATTACCCCTCTAAATCATTTACTATGTGAACTTGTTTACTTAATTAAAAACAGCAACAAGTTTGGCTTCGTTTGTAGCACTGCAAAGTGGTTAGCCCCACGATTAGAGTGGGCTTCTCCAGGGACTGTGTGTTTCCCAACACTCATCAGTCCTATCAATGTGTTTCAGCTCTGTGTTCCCTGCAGAAAATCACCAAACTGTGCCAGCTTTTCATACTCATAGTACAAGGCGGAGGAATATTTATAGGAAAGGAGGACAAGACCATTTATAACTGTAGGCACAATTACAACGTTATTACTAATCTGGGGGGTTTGAAAACAGATCACCAGAAGCAAAGTAATTTCATTGTTTTAATAAGTTGTGATCTTGTAAATGTACCACGGGACAAGTTTTTTCTATGCGAGGGAATGAGAGTGTGAAAGATGTACTGGAAGAACTAAAATGTTCAGTACTATTAAAGGAGGTGTTAGAAGTTATTCATCTTTTTGTCCCAGGGCTGGCAGGTCCTGAATGCTTTGACTGATGAGATCACTCTCAGTACTTCTCAGAGAGAAGCAAAAAGAAGGCTAATGAGCACAAAAGAACAAGGCACCCTGCAAACCCCATTTTCCCCTTTGAGTGAGGCAGCAAAGTCCATCAGGAGCTTCAGGTGAGGCCCTTTGACATCCTTGTGCCTTTATCCCCTCTCTGTCCCCCAAACCAATGAGCAATCCAGGGCCAGCCTCGTACCTAACATTTTTAATTGTGCTTCTGTGCTCACAAGGGGGTGGCTTTGGGTGCTGGTGCTCTCAGGGGGGGCTGTGACAGGCTGGGAGGGGTGGCTGGGGAGCCTGGGCAGCGAGCATCCCTTGAGACTGTTTCAGGAAAAACTGAACCTGCCTTGAAGCAGGGGAAAAGCCTAGCTGGCCTCCTGCAGTCTCTCCCAGCTCTGTTTTTTATGATGTTATTTATTTCTTGCAGATCTCTTTTTCTCCTCTCCCTCTGATTCTGGCCTTATTCTACAATTTGCTGCTATTAGTGTGGAAATGATTCTCATCTTCACCCTGTGCTTGTGCAATCCACGCATCCTTAGCAAAGGCATAAATTGAAAACGGTGCAAGTGACAATATGTGGCATCCTACAACGGTCAGGGAGAAAACCCTCCATCTGGGTTAACCTCTTCCTCTCCTTGCATACAATCGAGTAAATAAGTTTTTTTCACTAACAGAGCTGCTGTTCTCTGCAAATCCTTGAAGCTGCAGAGTCTGGACCTGGAGAGCTCGCAATACGTATTTTTAAATAGATAAAATCTATTTAGTGAGACCTTTTTTAGTGCTATTTCTTTTTTTGCAGTTTTAACATTCAGCCTTTTCCCCTGCAGCACAGGCTCCCCTCTGCTCTCATCAGCTCTGCAGTGAGCCCATCCATCCAGGCAGCGCTGGTGGAAGAGGAGGACTTGCAGGGTCACTTCTGTCCCTTCACTGTCACAGGAGGTGTCACCTGTGGGGTAGAAGGCTGCAACCCTGCTTTTCTGCAGAGCAGCTCTAGGTTCAGGGTGGAAGGGGTGCAAGACCATGCACGTGCTGCCATGAGCTGCGATGCTTTGATTTGTGCCAAGCTGGAGTTTGCTGGGTGCAGGGATGCAGGGGTCATTTGGCTTTACACTCGACTGGAGATGTGACACAAGGTAAAGGGAAACACCTCCTGGGGACTCCAGTGCTTCGGGGACTCCAGTGCTTCAGGAACTCTGAGGACCCAGAGGCAGGAGCAAGCTCTGGGTATAAAGGCCAGGAGCCCCATGCAGAACAACACCGCCAATTTCTGTGCATGGTCAGTGTTTTTCCCAGTGCTGGAACCCAGATTAGTAGCTGTCCTCCTACAAAAGGAATGAAATACGGTCAGGGAGTGTGTGTGTGGCCCTGTCTACCAGCTGCCAGCTCCACCAGCATTTCATTTCCCTTTAGAAGCCCATTCAGCTGCAGCCATGCCTGCCTGCACGGCTGACCAGGGGCACCCTGACGCCCATGGGAAGCAGGAGCATCACAGCACTCTGCCCACACTCTGCTTTGGTTCCAGCCCTTCTCCCAAATCAGGCTTTTAACCACTTTTCCCCACTTGGCTGATGGAAAATAAAAAACTCCCGCTGCAAGTCCTGTACAGTGAGAGCTGCCAGAGAACAATTTGTGGGTGTTTTGGAGATGCCTAAAAGAAAAAGTGAGGAAGTTCCCAGGGTTATATTTATTTCAGTTGATGCTTCTGGGATGCTTTCTGCGTCTCTGCCCCTCATGCTCTGCAGGACCAGAGCTCCCAGCAGCTGGCCATAGCACCAGTGCCTCTGTGGGCCAGGAGGTAAGCAGCTCAACAAACATGTGTCCCACCTGAGACACCACGGCCTCCCACGGTCCAGCAGCTTGTCAGTTTGGCTTTTCCACTCTCCCCCAGCTGACAGCATTCCCAAGCACTTCCCAAGTGTCCTCCCAATTCCAAACATCAACATCATCATCTGCTTTCTCATCCCAGCCCCAAGGAGGAATGAGAAGGCCCCCTTGGATGGTGCCATGGATGGCCCCTATCTCTTAGAGGGCCAGCAGCTGCACCCCAGCTGTGGTCTCTCCCATTTTGGTTGGGATCAGCAGCTCTGTGGGTCTAGTTCTGAGGTTGCTGCCACACGTTGAGGTGGACCCAGAGGGACAGAGTCTGCTTGGGCTTTTGGTGGGGGAGGAAGAGCCTCCGGACCCTGTGTGGGTTCGGTCAGAGTGGCAGAAGTTGAGCCACCTGGGACACTTTGTTAGTACCTACAGCCCCTTGGACAGGTCCAGGGGAACTGCTGCTACTGGTACAGAGTAAGGAGGGGATGTGAATTTGGGCATAGTCACCAGCTGGTGGACTGGATGTCTCTGAAGACACTGATCATGATCCAGGGTCCTGGCAGCTGGCACGTGGTCCTGAACGGAGGTCTCTCCTCCTTCCTGAGGATCGGAGTTCGAGGGGGAAAGCAAGGGCAGGAGGGTTCTTGTGCATTGATATCACCCAGGATAGAAGCCAACGTGTGTCATTGACGTCAAATCTGACCCCCGTCAAAGCCGAGTGTCCTGTTACAGTCAAGTAGCATTTCGCTTGGGGAAAATGCCTCCGTGCTGGAGCTGTTACTAATGCGATAAATGCCGGAGCTCCCGGGAGACTGAATAATTACAGTCCTCAAAGGAAAACAGCACAGACCTCCTTTAAAGTAAAGACAAGATAAAACTTCAAAGCTGGGAGAAGCGAACTGTTTCTAAATATATTGTAAACCCCGGAGTTAAATCCACCTCCCCACCCTCCCTGGTCTCACATGACCACTGCATTAAGAGGCTCAAAAGTTGGCAGTAAGAAATCCGGAGAGCTATTTACCTGGAAATGATGATACTAGCCCATGAAGGACAGGTTTGTGCCCAGGGGTTTGTGGAGCAAGGCCAGCAGCCGCAGCCCCAGGGTATCTGCCTGTTGCTCCTCGGCTGCGGGCAGTTTGCGCTGGTACCCAGATGGAGCTGAGCCAACAGGACAGGAGATGGTGCTCAAAGCCTGAGTAATCCAGCCAGCCCTTTACATCCCAATGCGTGGCTGTCTATACGTCTTCAGGCTTGACGTCAGGCCAGGGGGAAATATAAAAAAAAATTTTCGTGTAGGGCTGGGGTTGGGCTGTGATACTCAGGACCAGGAGTCCCTGCGCAGGGATGCTGGCTAGATGAACCTGTTCTTTTCCAGCCAGAACTGGAGGTGAACAGCCAGGGCTGTGCTCTCTGTCTGGACATGCCTGGTGATGGGGAAGGGCTCTAAGGCAAAAGAAAAGAAAATGCATTTCAGACTGTCCAAGCAATAGCATGAAGATGTCTGAGGCAGCTGGGAGGCACCCCTAGCTCCCTTGCACTTTCTTGGTGCCAACGGGTGTGACATCCACTGTAAGAAGGAAAGCACGTTTGACCTGCATCGAACTGCACCTGCCTTCCTTTTTTCTTACTGTCTCTTGCCTTTGCAGCAGAATGCACTTTCAGCCCTTTAAAAAGTCTTTTCTGGGAGAGGTGTGATGTGCCAGGGAGGTGCTGGGTACTGTCCACCCCACCCTGGCTGCCAGCAAATTCAGCATGGTTATATATAGGTGCTGAGCTGAGGCCTTCGAAGCAGCACTTGGACCTGAGTTCCTCGAACACGGCTGGAAAAATTCCACTTGGCATCAGGCAATTCACCATATGCTGCTGTTCCTTTCTGCTTTTATCTGGGCCCGTACCTCCATGCTCTGTGCTGTGGAATAGCTACTATTTTGGGGGGACCATTTGATATCTTTCCATTCCCTAATCATTCTTGAAGGAGCTGTCACCCCTCCTCCAGGCTGGGATGCAAACAAACTTCCCAGCTTGTTGCACCAGCCCAGTGTCACTGGATTGCAGTGGTTTATGCCCAATGGCTGGACCCTGGGGCTCTGAGAGGGCTGACGGTCTCTGTCCTGTGCCTACACGTTGGGAGGCTGAGCCTGGTGGGTACCAGAATATTCACCACCTGCACGGGGTTTTCTCAGATGCACCCTGTAACTTTCATACACAACTTCCATTTTGGAAGAGCAATAACAGAGTATTTCTATTCTGAACTGCTGGTTTTCTGTGAAGTTGTCTAGGAAGGAATTCTTGTACGTTCTATTTCCATCCACCATCTATGGCTTTTTAAAAAAAATTTGCTCTCAGAAGGAGAAAGTGCTTTGTACATCTGTTCTGTTCACATACAAAATCAAACACCTAAATCACTAGAACAAGTTTGTATCACCCAGTGAGCTTGGCCTGGGATTGTTAAGTGGAGAACACGGGTATCAGAGTAGGGGTGGTGCAAAGGTGGTGTAGATAACCTGCTGCAAGTCTTGGGGGGACCCCTCCAGCTGGGTCTTGGCTACAAACCTTTCCTTGCCCATCACTGCCAGGAGGTTACAAGGCAGGGTGAGCTCTGCTCCGTGCAGGCATGCAGTGCAAAAGCCCTTAATGTAGAAGCAATAGGACACCTCTGCTTGATGAGTCTGAAATACACCTCTGCAGACAAATACAATTTTCTTGAAGGAGAGGAGAAAGGTGCCTCCCTGCAGAAGTGTGGGAGGTTCCTGGATGATTCTTTTGGCAACCTGTGCACTACTCTGATCCCCAGTTTGACACGCTTGCAAAGGTCCTTGTCGTTTTGTCTGAGCTGTCTCCCATCACTAGACTTCATCCTCGCTGCTATTAACTCACACTCCTATATCATGGGTGAGAGTAAGGAGATGGAGATGACCTAGCAAACACCAGCTGACTTTTTTAGGAGATTTATATAGGTGAATGTGTGTGTTGTAAAGCTGTCAGGAGGGAGAAACACGTAGATCTGAGGAGCCAGGCATTGCTCCACCATACTAGCCAAGCTTCTGTTCTTAGTGGCATGGGCAGTTTTGGAGGCAGGGCCTGGCTGGGGTCTCCCATGCTTTTCCATTTATTTGCTTGGACAGCTGACACTTCCCCAGCTGACTGTGCAGAAAATGGCTGTCTGTTCCTCAAAGAGCTTTCTGAACTCATCACTGCAGGGGCTGCGTCTGGGGAGAAATTCACTTTATCCAGACTTTCCACCCCTCACTCCCCACATGAGGACAAGCTAGTACACCTCTCATTCATGCCTGCATAGCATCCCTCTCCTCTTGCTTACATGGAAAATAGTATCGGGAGAGCATTTGTGTATTTTTAGCTACTTTTAATTGAAGTAGCAGCTGGAAACAAGGAGGAGAGCCAGCACCACGTTGCCAGCCAGCTCTTCACAGGCGTCCGGCAGCTGCCACGCAGCCCTGCGGTGAGACGGGAGATGTCCATGGGCACCAGGGGACATGTTTGGGGCAGCTCTGAGAAAAGACACAGAAGCCAGGAGCTGTAAATACTGCGTGTTCTTTCCTACACAAGCCTAAGCTACAGGTAGTTGAGGTTATGGTCCCTGCAGTCGTCAGCCTCAGCAGCACAGCCAGCACTTGTCCCCCCTGCTGCCGCAGGCTTGACAAGTTTACAGCAATGAGAGTCAATATTTACCACCCCTTGTGTTTGTTAGTGTTAGCAAAGCATCTCACCCAAAGATGCTTCCTTGACTAATCCATGTAAATGCTTCTCTCTTAATGAGGGAGAGTGATAAATAGGTGGCAGGGGTAAGGTGAGAAAATAGCAACGGGTGTCACCCACGGCAAGAAATGAGAAGAGAAACCACACACTGCTGTCAAGAGGTCAGGAAATACAGTGGTTTGGAGAAGCAAAAGAAAAAAAGCCAGTGAGTGAGACACCCAAAGGACTCTGAGACCCTGGGAGAGGTTCAGCTGCCGAATTCTTAATGGACAACGTGTCATTCTCCTTCACTGGTGGTTTCAGGAAACATGCACATAATTCCTTGTGAGTGAAATGCTGCCTAACGTACGCGCAGTTGTGTGCACGCTTTATGGACTGGGAACCAGTCAGGGCATGGCTCCCTTTATGCAGCCCACCTGAGGGGGGTTAGCAGGGCAGGGTCTGGGCTGCTGGGGGGTGCACTGTGTCCTGCTGGCTGCCCGGGGGGCTCACAGCCTTCCTGGGATGAGATGGGGTGGGAAACCAGGTCTGTTGGGAGGGATTTCTGCTGCAGCCTGCTTCACTGATCTCTGCGATTCTGAAAGCAAGGCATGCTTCTGTTCACATCGTAAAGCAACACGTGGACTCCACCGTGTCTTCTTTGGCCCGATGTCAGGAATTTAGTCCAGAATCCAAATTTGATCATCTGATTTTTATGCAGAAAGGCAGCTGCGCTAAAGGAAACAGACCCTAAGGCACTTCCATACCCCCAGTCACAAGGAACCTCCTATCACAATAACAATTGCACAACATTTATTGAAGACATAAAAATCTACAGCCTCTCTAAATAACAAAACAAGCTGGTTTTCTTAGAAGTCCTCCCTTAGCTTGAACTGCTTCCCCACACAGCTCATCCTCCGCAGTAAGCAGGGCTGGAGCCACAGCAGCAAGCCCATACCCCTTCCCGGAGCGCTGCCAGGCTCTCGGGCTCTCTCCATCACAGCCCCTCAGCCTTGGGTGAATATCAGGCGAGAGCATGAAATCTGCACTTGACACTGTGCTAAATTCATGCTCAAGAGCCGCTAAAAAAAAGCAACGAGAAGCCCAGTTAACTTTCAGTACACCAATTGGAGGGCTGGCTCTCATCCCAACCCTCTTCATCTTCCCCTGTTTCAGTGCAAAAGGTCCGTGAGAGAAACCTTTGCCACCGGGGATTTGTCAGCCTGCCATTTTTGTTCCCATGTAAACACCTCCTACAACCATCGGATTTAGTGGCTGGCAGGAATAAATAATTTCTGAAAGGCAGGAACACAGAGCAGGCTGGTAATTAGGAAAATCCAACTGCAGCCGAGGAAACATGCTCTGCAGGCAAAACATTTGGCAGCACAGGAGGGGGCTGCACATCTGGCGAAGGCAGGCAGAAGGCTGGCCAGCATACAGCTTCGGAAACATCTGGGCGAGTGCAGCCTGCAGATGGGATTTGGGTTGTATCTCCGAGTAAAGTAGATCCTGGCTAATCTGCACCCCTTAGCACTCCTATGTGTGCTCAAAAACCCACAAGGAAAATCATGTACATTCAGGTGGCTTTTTTTTCATCCCCGTTGCAGAGGGTTTTCTCTCTGTGTGTTGCTGCCGTGATTTCCCGCACTGCTGTGGATTGTCTGGGGACACCCACAGCAGCTGCAATGAGGGGACGGTGGACACTTTGTGATCCTTTCCTGCTGCCAGAGGATACCACGTTTGTTTCCTCCTCACTCTGCCCAAATCAGTCATGGAACAGGTTCTTGGGAATGGTCTGCAAGTGCAGCAGCTCAGCGTCACTGCATTCAGCCACCAGCAGGCAGGGCAGAGAGGAGACCTGGGAGGAGGTGATGGGATGCTTGGTTGTCCTTGGAAGTGGGGTGGCCCTTGAATGCCATATAAGCCAGCCAGCAATGAGAGCTCTGCCCTCTGCAGCTCTGCTGCTTCTCCAAAACCCCAGCCGTGTGAGTGTCCATTATTTGCCCCATGGAGGAAGAGCATCACTGAAGAGCTACTGTCCCCCCGACGGGAGGTGCCAGCAATGGCTCCCGTTCACAGGGCCGGTGGCAGCTCTGGTTCTTGCCTCTGTCATCCATCTGAAAAGGGTCTGGCAAAATGTTCAGGGATTTGGTACACCTCCCCAGACGTGTTCTTGGGACTGGGTACCCACCCTATCACCAAAGTCCTGGTGAGAACCTGTGTAAGCATTCCTGGCTGCTCTCTGGGCAACCACCTATTTCTTTGCTGGGCTCAGTGCCTTTCTCTGCTGTGACATTAAAGGTAGCAGAGCTTTTATTGCTAGTAGGGATGTGATGAGCATGAAGGATCCAGCTGGACTCCTTATGTTCGCAAAATGAGTAGGCTCAATCTGGAAACAATTTGGAAGAAAACAAACGGGAATCATTGCAATGGCTTGTGTCTGATTTTACCTTGAAGGGGAAAATACCCTTTCGCAGTTTTGTGTGGTACAAGGGAAGTATTCCCAGACACACCTCTGAAATAGAGAGGTAAACATGGTAATCTAAGGACTAACAGCCACAATTAATTCCCTCTGCAATTTCTAGGAGCTGGAGAGGCTTTAATCTAGCAGGATATATCCATTTCAAGGCAATTTCCTTTATTATTCAAGCTTGCAAATTGCCTGTTCCTATTGGTCTCCGATGCAAGTCTTTCAAAGTTTAACACATCTGCAATTTTATAAAGTCATTAGTTTTAATTAATAGATAAAGCTCCTCCATTATTCTCAGAATTAACTCCAACTGAGAAGAAGACACAGAGCCAATATGCGCTTGTGTGTATTCACTAGGAAATTCTTTTGAAATGCCGTGATTAAAGGTAGGGAGAGGGATTTGGGCTTTTTTTTGGCAGATAAATGGAAACACAGAGCAGAGTGTTCTCGCCAATTTCTATAGGGCTTAAGCAATCTCAGATGTGCTATGACTTGCTGCCAAGACGTTTTGTGTTCGACTCTTTCTGCACGTCCAGAAAGGGTGGCCAGTGGGTCCCGTCTGTGTGTCCGTGGAGGTGGAGGAGCAGGCGGGCACTCAGCGTGGGCAGCAGAGCTTCCAGCGCCAGCCGGCAGCGAGGCACAGGGTGCCATCCTGACGGGTTCCCCATGGACCAAGTAGGTGAAATGTCAGACGTTTCCCTTGGGGACGGCAGTGACCTTTCTCTTGGGAGCACTGGTGAGCTGATTTTCTCCTGCTCCCCACCCCTGGACCCTCGCTACCAGGCTGAGCTTGGTCTGGGTACAGAGCAGCTTCACCTCTGAGGTCTGAAGACACACACAAAGGCTTGAGAAGGAGGAGGAGGTGGAATAAGGATGGATTTACAGAAAATAAAGCATCAGGTGCTCAAACACATCACCCTCAGCCCCAAAACCTGGAGCTGTTCTCCTCAATGAGTGTATCTAGGCTGGGATGTGTAGGAGTGCTTCCATTTGATGGTCCACCCTGGACAGGAGCTGGCTGTGCAGTTTTTCTCTCCTGTGCTTGGCAGTATTTAACCCAAAGAAGCTAGACCACAAGTACAGCTGACCAGCAAATAGCTTTTTCATCCTATAAAACATCCCGAGCTTTCAGGAATTCAACCCTGCTCTTAAAAGGGGACACATAAGACCGTTTGTCACTGTGGAATTACAGACTGGGGCTTCCTTCATGTCTGTTGAACCTGCCTGTAAAAAGCCATGCTTTTTAACAGCAGCAGCATTTCACTACACACAAAGCAGTCAGTTGGGAGTCCTTCCTCCTCCCTGATCCCAGCTGGATCCCTCCTCTTCAAGCCTGAACCCCAGGGTGCAGCACGAGCTGAGGCCCTGAAGGGCCATACAGAACTGACACCCACGTGGAGCAGAACGAGAAGTCTTGGCACTTCCCAGCACAGCCAGCAGCTGCTGCCAAGCAGGTCAGCTCAGCCAAAACCTGCCAATTTGTTCCTTTGTTCAGCGTAAGCCAAAGATACAAGAATTTCACTGAATTTTTTAGAGTTGGAAGGGACCATAGAGATCATCTAGTCCAACTCCCCTGCTAAAGCAGGACCAACCAGATCATGTCAGATCATGCAACTCAGGACTGCATCCAGGCGGGTCTTGAAAATCTCCAAAGAAGTGGCCTGAAGATGACCGGATCAGCTGTCCCTCTGGTGGGATGAGGCTGGAAAACTCGAGTGGTGCAGGAAGGCTGGGGCAGAGCTAGAAGACTGGCTGTGGAGAGAGGGGACCATCCATACTGCCATACTGGTACAAAGTCCAGTCTGACATCCCCATTCAGAAAACAGGCTGACCTTGCCGAGCTATTAATTCATGGGCAAAGAATACAGGAAAACAAATAAATGCCGTGAGGCTTAAGTGGGAATTAGTTCTGCAGAGCATGAGGCAATGTGGTGGTGACAACTCAGCTGACAGGGCTGGACTGTGAGTGGCAGCGTCGTATCGTCCTATGGCTTTGGGCTGAATGCAGCAGTTCCAGCTCAAAGCAGAAGTCAGCGGAGCTGTCAGCAGCCTTGGTGGGATAAAAAATGGCGCTCTGCGATTGTTATGCTCCATTAAATGAATACAAAGAAGCACCTGGGCTACGGTAAATCAAGATAAGAGCAGTGTAAGAAACGAGCCTCTGTGACACGGCAGGGAGAGGGTGCAAAGAGGTGGTTTGCAAATGACTGGATTTCCACTGAACTGAAGTCACTATCGGCTCCTCAGGTCCTTCCCACTTCTACGGGGGCAAAATTCAAGGGCAGGTGAAAGGGACTGCGTTCAGTCAGGCAGGACGGGCTCAGAAAGAAGCCAGAAGAAGCTGCCTCTTCTCAGCAGCTTGAAGAGTCCCTGGCATTGCTCAAAAGCCACAAAACCACGGCTCTGCCCCGGCGAGCGAGGTGTGATGTGCCTGAGCCGTGCTCCCAGCCGGCAGCGCTGCCTGGGGCTCTGCTCCTGGGGCTGGGGCCAGCTTCCTGAAGGAAAATAGAGAAGCTCATTGGAAGATGCTCTTCCCTGCCTCTCTCGGGGTGGAAAAAGGCAGTGGAAGGTGCCCAGGACTGAATTTCTTCACTGCAGTGCCTGATCCTGCAAGTCACTGCCACCCTTCAACTCCCACTGGCTTTAGTGAGTGTGACAAAATGCTGCTTACACGGGCATGGGACAATGCAAGGGCAAAAGTGTTTCCGTGGCTCTACAGATCCCAAAACGTGATTTCCAGTGGGATGGTGCCTTCCCTAGAGCTTGCCGATGGTGTCGCAAAGGGCTGGGGTGCAGATGCTGGCACCTGTGAGCTTGGGGGCTTGCCCGACTGTGACACCCCTTGCTTTTGTAAAGAGGAGGAGAGATGGTTTCTGAGGAGGGTGGGCTCTGTAGGACATAACAAGCACCTGCAATTATATAAATAGAATTAGAGCTGCTTGGTGTGCTCCCTGGGTTAGCAGGAGGTGTTGGGGGAAGCTAGACCCACCACAAGGGAGACGTGTCTCATCTGACGTGGAGGAAGGACATCTCACAGCAACTGCACACCCTAGTGTAACAAGGGATGAGGCTGGTTAAGGGCTTCCACAGGTCAGTTTGTCAGCAGTCAAGGAGGTTTTTGCCATGCTCATGTTGGACATGGACTGATGTAAACCTTCACTGTTCTCTGTTTCTGTGCTGTTCCATTGCTCCTCAATTAGATATCTGGGACATAGCAGAGGTCTGGGACATATGGGAAATAATGTATGGTCCAGGGTCTTCTGTAGAACTATGGGAGGTTATATGTAAGCTCGGGCAAGCACAGCCTGACCTCTTAAGAGACAGGGATGGGCACCGTCCTGTCTCTTAGAAGGCTGTGAGTGTCTTCCATTGCTGTTCTGAGCCGTTTGAGCTCACGGAAGGTGTTCACCCAGTGCTGAATACTGTTAAACTGGGCTGTTCCCTTGCTGTGCCCTGATTTCCAGAAAATCAAAAGCTCAGTCAAGTCCTGCAGTGCAGGTTGTGTTCATTGGCTATTTCAGATGAGTTTTCCGGAGCCCAGCAGCTCCCCAAGTCACCCTGAGTGATGAATGCCAAGAGGAAGGCTAGTCGTGCAGAACAGAGAAGGAGGATGCAGTGATCTGCAAGGAGCCAGGGGTGGCCAAGGAGCTTTGGGACTCTGAAAGCACACACAAGAAAAATGAAGGAATACTTAATCACAGCTCCACAAGGTGCTGCCAGCCACCAGGGAACAGAAGCAGCCATAACGAGGGTGTCACCCATCAGGGATCAGAGAGCTGGAAACAGCTTTTAGTCTGTGACTGCCAGACCCCAGGTGTGAGCTCCAGTGGGCCAAAGCAGAGATATTAAAGCCCTGTGGTCCCACAAGCAGCTTCCACTCGGTGAGCTCCCACCGGTGAGGCTGGTTTCAGCTGAACCCCTACTGCAGCAGGGACACACCATGCTGCTCCTCCTGCCCCCAGACTCAGGGCTCAGAGCAGCTCTCAGTCTGTATTATGCAAAGGGCACGGAAGGCATGTAGCACTGAGAAAATTAAGATTAAAATCTCCAGCCATAAATAAGAAGTGTGAAAATTTGAAAAATGGCCAGTCTGCAGCAGGTGTAAAGTGGCATCAGCAGACCTGTAGTGCTTTACACCGCTGAGGATCTGGTCCCCAGGGTGTTGTTCTATGAATTCACAGTGCTGGGGGGGGTTGCACGGGGCTGATAAAAAGCACCAACAGGAAGGCAAAGTGGTTAATGCTTGGGTTCCCAGAACTCAAAACCAGATGGTTTTATTTTTAACATTCTTGATAAAGTGATTGGTGATTTTCTCTGCTGACAGGCTACCTCTTCTGCCCCTCTGCAAACACGTAGAGCCCAAAGCCTGTTGTGAAACAAGGTCCTGCACCACAAGGACAGAACTGGGATGCTCGGAGCACTCGGCTGTCGTCAGGGGGAACCAGGCTGGGGAAAGGAAGCCAAGATACACAAGTGTAGGGAGGGAAGTGGTGAGAACTGGAGAAATAAAACATGAGGATGAGGATGTAGAAGCCCTCAGACAAGTGTGGGATGGGGCCGAGACGCATCTCTCCTCTGACTGTTTTTCCATATCACGAGTCCAAATTATCTGAATTTACAGGTCTGTTTCTGTTCTGTCTTTCCTTATTTCTTCTTGCAAGAAAGTTTTTTTCAGAGGCATTGAAGCCTCCCTTCAGGCCTGATTTTTAGCATTTGCATGCTGTGAATTTTTAAGGTTTGCAAATGTCTAGAACGTTAGATTCCCCCAAGAGAGCTGAAGCCCTGATGCAACTTTTCTATCTCTGCAACCGAGGCCATAATCCCTAAACAGACAAGACATCACAGATGTCTTTAAATTTCTCCAGTGCCTCTCCAAGCACTCTGGTTATTCCTGCTACCTTTTTAGCTAGGAAGCTTTTCTCAACACTTGACATACGCCTCCTTGGCTAGAAACTGTGGCTGGAAGCAGCTGTATCTCTGCAGCCGCTGCAGTTGAATGATAGCTGCTGTCTGGTGGCTCACACCTTCGCGGGGGCCTCGAGAGGAGCAGAGGAGCACCCCATCCTCTCTGGAGGGTTAAACCAGCCTCTTAGGCTGGTTTCAATCACGCCTGAATGGCAGCACCCGAGCAGCACCCTCACAGCCCGTTCTGCAGGCTCTGGGGAGGGGAAGGTGCTGCACAGCCAGGTGCTGCTGCCAGCGGTGGTGACCTGGAGAGGATGAAGTGCTGGCAAAACCAATCTGGATTTAAGCCTAAATCCAATTCCTTTGGCTGCCCTGCAGCTCGGCTCCTCCACTCCACTCAGCTGCAAAGGACATCAGCAGACAAGAGATAAAAAGCAAAATGAAGCAACCTCAACCTATTGTTAGACACTATCAGATGTAGTCCTCAGGGATTAACCACCCTGTTGAGTCCTGTTCATGCAGATTCGCAGGCATTTTGGACTTTCTGTATTATTATTGTCACAGCCCCCTTCTTGATGGAGTTTTGGATTGCAGGTCTGTTTGATGTTCCTGCTCAGAAACTCCAGTTATGAGTGGATGATTTAACTGCAGCAGTTGGCTCCTGGGGTGAGCAACCTGTGAGCTTGCCTTGTAAGCGCTCCCCAAGCACAACACCAGGGGCTTGCAAAATTATGGGAACCTTTGCGGGGCTGATGGCTGGATTAACTGGTCTTTGAGCAGGCAGAGTGAAGGAGAAAGCACAGGGTGAGAAACACAGGCACTGCCACCCACTGCCAGCCCCAGTCTGAGGACAGTGGGCCACCTGGAAGTGAAACCTGCCGTTGTGTTCTTTATTCCTGGAGCATTCTGGAAGACTCTTCTGACTCCTTGAGGACTCTTGTTGTGATTGCAAAGATCCCCTTCACCTGGCAGACTTGCTGCCAGTGGTGGAAAGAAGATTAAATTTAGGACAAAGAGATTTATACAATTATGTGTTTAATCAGTGAGACAGAAGCTGGAGGGTAATAGAGTCCCTGCATATTCACCTTAGAGCACTCTGCCAAGTACATTATTTGTTCATCAGAATAATTTCTGAGTCTTCCTATGCTCTGCGTTAGCTTCACAGCTCGCACTCTTCCTTGTTCACAGTCCCTAACCTTGACTGGCCAAAGTTTTCTCTCAAAACTCGGCTTCACTTTCCCCCTTGGTAAAGCAAGAGGACTTGCTGTGACCCTGGGAAGGGCAGACCACAGCCTGGCGTTTTGGGAAGCCCTTGGACTCTCTCACCCACACATACCCCAGCAGCTACAGCTTCCTTTGCAGGCTGGAGCCAGCTCCGCGTGCACATTCCTCACCCGCTCCCAGTATTTCTCCTCTTCTTCACCCAGCACCTTGTGGCCAAGGTTATTTTCCTAAGTAATAGTGAGTAGTTTTCTTCACCCTTCTCAGCCACAGAGGCTTTGAGGAGAGCAAGGAAGCGTTTTGTCATGAGGAAGACCTCTTTCTGGGGAACGCAGCAGGAGGCTGAGCCCTGCACACTCTGCTCTGGTGCAACTCATGGCACTTGCCCGGCTGCAGCCTTGTGCATTGACCTGGGGCTGAGGGGTGACCGGACACATGAGCAGCCGAGTCCTGCCAGCCCTTTGGAAACCTCCACCCTGAAGACCCAGTGTCCCATCTAGGACCAAATCACCTCCAGCTTTCAGCTGTCAGCCCCAGGGAATGGATTCCTGGCCTGTATCAGGAACAACGTGGCGAGTAGGACTCAGGAGGTGATTGTCCACCTGTACTCGGCACTGGTGAGGCCCCACCTCAAGTACTGTGTCCAGTTTTGGGCTCCCTACCACAAAAAAGACATCGAGGTGCTGGGGCAGGTCCAGAGAAGAGCAACAAAGCTGCTGAGGGGTCTGGAGCACAAGTCTTATGAGGAGAGACTGAGGGAGCTGGGGTTATTCAGCCTGGAGAAGAGAAGGCTGAGGGGAGACCTTATTGCTCTCTAGAACTACCTGAGAGGAGGTTGTATAGAGGTGGGGGTCAGTCTCTTCTCCCAAGTCACAGGCGACAGGACTAGAGGAAATGGCCTCAAGTTGCGCCAGGGGAGGTTCAGGCTGGATATTAGGAAAAATTTTTTCACCGAAAGGGTTATCAGGCATTGGAATGGGCTGCCCAGGGAGGTGGTTGAGGCACCATCCCTGGAGGAGTTCAAAAGACAGGTTGATGTGGTGCTGGGAGATATGGTTTAGTGATGGTGTTGCTTTTTGTTTGTTGTGTGGGTGTTTATTTTTGTCAGAGTTAGGTTGAGGGTTGGACAAGATGATCTTGAAGGTCCCTTCCAACCTAGAAGATTCTGTGACTCTGTGATTAAGGTGGAGTCCTTACAGACGTGATGTCCTGGGCACCTACTCACCGGAGACAGCCCTGGCTGAGGAATGGCCTGTGCTCCAGTCTGGATTTGTTCTCCCCCAGTTTAGGCTGCAGCTCGGACTGTGGACCAAAGCTGAGCTCACGCACATCCCAGCCTCTTTCACAAGAATCTCTGGAGACGATCTCATGTTATCCATCTTGCCCCTGATACCTAGCAGGGCTGGTGGAAATCAAGATGGTTCAAGTAGCTTTGACACAAGCAAGGCAAAAATACCATGCCAGAGCATTTTCCTTCAGCCAGCTGAGACTACCGGCTGCTAGGAAACGATAAGCCTTGGACCAAGATTGCAGCCTCTCTGTCCCCCCTCGCATGGCTCTGGTGAGAAAGAAACAGCTAAATCCCCATCTGAGCCCCAGCTGGGTGTCATCCTTCGGGTATGAGAGGCATTAGTAGAACTGGTCTAAACAGCAGAACGTAGCCAGGGTGGCTCAAGCAAGAGGGGAAAAACACGGGTAAATAAGAAAAAGGTTACTATGCGAGGAGGGCTCCAGGAGTAGGAAACGTGAGCCTTCCTACCCATGCCAAGAGGCTCTGCCCCTTGGAGGGAGGCAAACTGCCTGATAAAGCAAAGCCCTTTCTCAGCGTAAATATAAACTCAAGTCTCACCTTTCCTTAATAACTGAAAAGTTTGTCACTCTCTTCAGTGTCTTACTGCCTCCAGACAATGATAAATGGTTGTGCTGTTTGGTACAGCTGAGCAGCTCATAGCAGCACATGATGAAATTCAGCATCTTTGTAGAAAAGGTTGTTCCCCAGGAATAACACTGTGTCCTGGCTCCAAAATGAGAGATCACAAAGATGAAGGGATAAGGAAGAAGTTCCCAAAAGTCTAAGTGCAGAAGACAGGATGTTGGCAGGCGCTGTAGCACCTTGTAACATTCAGTCTCAAGGGGAAATGGGAGGCAAGAGGGAAAGAAGTAAATAAAAAAAACAGTGAAAAGCTGGCAAGGTTTAAGAATCTATTAAAGTCAAATAAGTATCACTCAAAACATGGAAATCCAGCTCAAGCACAGCCAGCTCTAAGGAAATCACATTGGCAACTCAAATATACGACAAAAATGGGATTGTTTACTTGGCAGCAAATTGTACCTCTCAGGATATTCTTTTCAAGTAATAAAAATGAAGAAATTGTCTAAAATTGAAATAACCAAAGAAAGAAGTGCTATTAACAGTTCGTGTCTTGGCTCAGCAAAGGACTCCAAGCAATGTGAGAGCTCCCGTGGATTGGGCAGACTGGATTACCCTTATAAACAGAGACTATTTCCCCACACACTCATGGGGTGTCACATCAGCTCACAATTTTACAGATTTTAAAGCCAGAAGAAACCATGATCATCATTTGCTTTTCAGTGTAAGGCATGAAGTTTCACATAACGCTTGCAGTTTTGTTCCCCTGTGCTCTGGTTACACTGCAGAAGAAGTTTTCAGGCTGAGGTCTGCAGATAACTGGAGCCCACAAAAGGTTACTAAGGAAGGCAGCTTCACACATTCTTCACAGCAAACCACATACGTGAAATTGATAAAAGACTGTCTGCCTTCACTGGGAAATTTTTAGCTGTCCATAAATGAAAACAGTCAAAAAGCACTTGGAAAGACATCAAAGTTTAAGCTAAGGGCCAAAAATGGATATTTTTATTTGTAGCTATAAAGAGTGCAGCAGCTGAGGCACAGGCAAGGAAAGATTGTCACTAAACTCTCAGAAGATGCATGGTGGCAAAACGCCTGTCTTGGCCCTAGGAGTTGCCTGAGATGAAGCTGGAGATTAGACCTATGAACAGCTTTTGGCTTCATGAAGCACTATGTAACCCCCAAACTTGATAGGGCATGAGAAGGAAAAACAAGTGTGATTTTTATAAAGGAAATTCATGCTCCTCAAATCTACTATAATTATTGGATTAAGGTGACAAAAGCAGAGATATTGGAGAAAGAGAAGTCCTTTGGATTTCAAAAATTAATTTAAGTTAGTCAGACCAGGAAAGATATCGATACATTTCTAAAGGATGGCAGACACTCAGACGAATAAGCAGCACAATGTCATATCTTATGCCAAATCCTCGGTCACATGGGAAGGAATGGATTGAACACCTCGCGCAGTTAGAGCATTGCTGAACTCCAAATTAAAGGCACCCATAAAGGGAATGGATCTGGGCATATGCACACAGCTAAATAAAGAGCAAGGCTTTCTGTGCAGCTGCAGTCTGAAGAGTAAACAAAATGTTAGCATGCCTAAAGGTTGGGGTAGGGCATATTGTGCTGCTACTGTATAACCTGATGGAGCCCTGACCTCTCTCAACTTGCTCTAGCTCCCACTACCCAGTCCCAGAAAGGCACACGCTGAAAATGTTTAGCGACCAAGGAAATCTCCTTGTAAAAACAAACTGAGAAGAGTGGGGTGGTTTGTCAGGGCCTGGAGTGCACTAACAGGCCTTGGGTTTAGGAAAATGAAGAGCTAAGAAGGAATACAATAGGGATATACTGGGAAGCAAGCTAATATATCTTTTCTATAAATACAAGGCAAGAGAGGAATCAACAGAATCAGAGCACAATGTATTTTAAACTGATAATAGGCTTTTTATATGACAGCTCACAATTAACGTGTGGAACTCACTGTTGCAAGATATCATAGGGGCCAAGGATGAAAAATCAGGTCTCTTCAAAACTTCCATATACTGACGTGGGGAATATTTTACAGCTGTCTGAATTTTGACAGGCATGCAATGATCTTGCAAATACTGAAACTCTGGTCCAAACATGCGATGGCATTTCCAGTGTAATTCAGTGTAATTTGCAGTGTAATTCAAGCCATGGATACTCAGGGCTGGGAGCATGGATGAGAGAGGAAAGTGCCCTTCAGGTCTCTTCTCACCTGAGACTTTTCCCTTGTATCTGCGAGCAGCTCTGTCAGCCAGACTCTCTCTGATTACAATTAACTAGACCTTTGCTATTTGCCAAACAATTTATCTTCCTGGTTAACCTCCTAGGTCTAGGAGCCAGTAGCACACCAAAAAAGTGCCATCTCTTATACCAGGACCTCCCCACCAGCATGAACCGAAGGGCCAAGCATCAATCAGCCGTTCATGCACTGTTGTGACATCTTTCTGCAGAGAGAGCAGTAAAAGTAACAACTGTTTGTACATTTGAAATGTACTACTGCCTAAAACATCTAAATGCGGCCTTGGAATTGCATATCACCACTTAGTTTATCTCTTTCCTCTATAAACATACCATGCATAAAGCCCCCTCAAACTGGAAGCTTTTCTGAACAGCTTCCAGCCTGCCTGAGATCTTTATGTAACGTGTCCGTGGATGAGAGCTGAGGCAGCTTAAGAGCAAAGCATCATTTAGGGACAGGAGAAAGCCAGCTCTGTGACTGTCAAGAGCTTGCTGTGAACATGCTACAGGCCTGAAGTCTGAGGAGACATTTATGGTGTACTGGTTGGTATATAATATAAGGATCTGGTGTTTGAGGGAGATGTTGCATTAGCATCTCTGCTCTCTGTGGGATGCATCTGAATTCTGGAGCCGTCTCCTGGGTTCAGAACAATTTTTCAGGTGTTCTTGGGGGAAATTCAGGGAAGAGAAGGTAAATGGAGTCAACCCTAAAGTAAAGCAAGAGGGTTGTGAGAGTTTGGAGAAAGGAAGGGAACTACTGAAGTGCTGGAGTTAATTCACAGCACACTCCTCACAGTTTCACTTCAATCCACCCTCCTCCAGATGTTTGTCTATAAAAGGTTCATTCAAGCTTCATTTCTTAGCTAAAAGGATTGATAGCAAAGATCTTTATCCTCGGGTTGGCTACTACTCTGATGAGCAAAATAGACAAGCGCTGCCAGAGAAGAGCCTGTTCTGTGTGCTATATTTGTAGCTGTGAGAACACAAAAAGATATGCCTTTGGAATATAATTGCCTGATTTATCAGATGTCCTTCTGGATTCTGGCCTGGCAGTTAATTTTCCTATCTCCAGTTTTAATCTCCAGATTATTCTGGTTGGGTACCCTGAGTTTTTGAATGCAGGCACTGACGGTGCAAGCTCTTATTGCCCTGAAGAAATGTATCCTCAGAGTATTATTAATCACTGATGTTCTTATCCTGCAAATGGGGGAAGGAACAGAGGAGGCAGAATGGCTTCTTGTAGTCGGTGCAGAAGCTGAGTGATGTAGATAGCTCGGACTGAGCTTACCTCTCTAAGGTGGAGATGTGGCTTTCTTGAAGGCATCACAGAGACAAAGCTCTCACAAGTGTACAACTGAAATCCTACACACAGCACGGGCCAGAGGCTCTGTGGCCTGCAGAGCATGGATGAAACCTACCCACGGTACAATGTCCTGTCCCCAGCCACCGCTTTTTAGGGGGAGATGGACATATGGCACTGTTTAGAAAAGAAAAAGAGTGACCCCATTTCATCCCAGCACATACCGGGTATGCTGTCTCTCTTCCTGCTGTGGTGTATCGTAATTCCTCAACAGCCAGCCCAGACCTCATTTCCCCATCGGGCAACCAGCACCCAGAGATATGGGCAATCCTCAAAGCAGTTCCTACCTTCTGTCAATTTTGTTAAACACCCCAAAGCCCAAGAGAGACTTTCTGGGTTAGAGAGACCTCCTGGCTTTGTTTTTTGGTTTGTTTTGGGGTTGGTTTTTTGTTTTGGGGTTGGTTTTTTGTTTTGGTTTTGTTTTGTGGGGTTTTTTTTGCTTGCCCCAGGAAATACGTTTTTCTGCCTTCTTTCTTCCCCTTCTCCTTGTGAGATAAACAACAGCCGAAGGGAACCGAGCAGACCAAGCCGATGACCCAGATGCAGCGATGGGGACGAGGCGTACTGGGGCCGTGCACAGGAAGAGCTGAGGCAGCGCTTTCCCCAGCCCAGAGCACTAAAGAGGGGCCAGAGTAAATGAAACCTGCGGCTTGAAAAATGATGCTGAGAAGACCGGTTAGCTGTCTGCATTACACGGTGCTGGGTAACGGGGGGTGATCACACGCTGGGCAGGCGGCGAGGAAACCTCTCCCTCCTGCAAACAGATTAGATGTCTGCTCCTGATCCGGTGTTTTTCCAGAGGCTCCCAGCTAGGGGAGCAGCCAGGAAGAACTTGTTCTCCAAGGATGAGCCAGGAATGAAGATACAGAGGAGTGAGGTGCAGTAATGACAAAAGGAAAAAAAAATAAATACTGGCAGCCTGCAGGAACGGACCAGGAAACCCAGCAATGCAGGAGCCTGCAGAAGAAAAGCAGCTGGAGGAGAGGGGCTCCAGTGCGGACATCTCAGGAAGGTCTGGAGGACCATTGCCTGGAGTGTGTCCCTCCTTCTGGACAGAGTGAGATCGTGCGTGCCTGTCACCCGGGGTTGTTCCCGGAGCAAGTACCAGAAGATGGCACTCCTGGATGTGCAGCCACATTGGAGATGCACTGGACTGACATGCTGGGGATGTGCTCCAGACTCCAGATGTGCAGACCATGCTCCAGACTGATCATACTGGGGATGTGCACCATGAATCCCATGGAGACTGCCACCAAATGTAACTCCTGCCCAGTTCCCGGGGAATACATAGCCCTGGGGCTGTGCAGGGCCTGGTCCTGAGGTAGATGAAGCAGTGGTGGCAAAAGCACAGCCGTGCTTCTCCTGACTGTGCCTAACTCTGCCACATCCATCCCAGGAGTGGGGCTGCATTTCGGCACTTTCCATGGCTCTTCCCTCTGCTGTATGATTTAACCCAGGGCATGAGACTCTTCGCCATCCCGAATTGCCTTTCAGGCCCAGAGAGTTGAAGTGAATGTATATGGAAAACAGGGCAAAGTGAAAAACAGATCCAAAGAAAATCTGAAAAATGGAGCAAAGAGAGAGTTGTCATGAAAACTGTTTTGTGTACAGGGCAAATTGTAGGCAAGCCACATAACATAGGCTTTCTTCTAGCTAGAAAAACAATTGCAAACCAAATACTGACTCATTCTTGGAAAAAAAAATCAACAAAACTTTCATTTACAGGAGTGGAAGGTCTCTGAGCTTTGGTGAGATCTGGAGATGTCAGAAAAATACCTCACAAGGTTCAAGTGAAGCTTGTCCCAGCGTGGCCAGTTCCAGGCTTGGTAGGAGTGGGACCCAGCTCAGGAATGAGGAAGAGGAGGCAAGAGCCCAGGCAGGCAAAGGGAGACCAGAGCAGCCTCAGGAAAGTGGTGCCTCTTCTCTTTAGGAGTCATGGTGACTGCACTAAACGAGCCTCATTGGGCCAAGCCTTGGTGTTCAGCTGCCTGTCCTTAAGGGTCAGCTTTGTGAAGCTCTCGGGATGGCAGCTGCCAACAGAGGGGTGGATGTGCCCTCCCTGGGGATGTGCTCAAAGAGGAGGTGTCGTTCTGTGGCATCCCAGCATCTTTAGCTCAGCAAACAGCACAGCAAGGAGCTCTTGGGCTTTGGTGCACCACTGTCAGAAATCTGCCCTGCTTGGCTTGGCTTTGCTGAGCTGATGCCAGCCATACCCAGTGAGGGTCCCGCTGGTCCATCTAAAGGGGTGCTCTGAAACAAAAAAGGGGCCCAAGCTCTCATTTCAGCCTGACAGACAGGGACACAGGGACACATTCACAGTGAGGACACAAAGGCAGGTGGTGCAGAAATAACTAACCTCTGCCGTCAACCAGGTTTGGGGAGTGACAGAGGGATTGTCTATTTTGGAAGAGTGAGATGAGTTTTAATCAACACACCATCCTTGCTGGGAGCACCAGGCTGTGGAGCAGCAGAAATCTCTTGTGCTTGATCCCAGCATAGTGAGATCTTTCAAAGCCTGGGGACTTGTTGACAATATTTTCAGGGTCACAAGTGCCCCACATTGCGGGTGACAGCTACTCAGCAGAGAGTGGCCGGGGGAAGCTATTAATTTGTTTTTCCATTGAAGTTTAAAAAAATGAAAATGTTTTCTTACAACCATGACCAAGAAAGGAGGCGACAGCACAAGGCAAATAAACAGTCATTAACGTGCCTCAGAGATATGTTTATGCTTCGTTCCTGAAAAACACAGCCTCTCGGCAGTGCAACACTCTGGGGAAAGGGTGAGGGCTGGGAAAAGTAGCCCAGATGGAGGAGGGGGACAGCCACCATGAGTGAGCACGGAGTCACGTCTGGCCAAGGAGAGGTGTCGTGCAAGAGGGCCATGGTCGGATGCGGAGTTTCACTTCTGCTTTCCTTCAGTTTGGTGGCGGGGCTCAGCACTGGGCTCATGAGCATCCTCAGCATCCCCTGCCAGAGAGTAAAACCCTTATGAGTTTGCCCTGAACAGCCATCCTCATGAGAGAGGAATGTGTCATCTTTAGTAGGAGTGAAGTCCAAGCTTGGAAAAGCCTACAATATTTTGCCAACAATTTATCTTACTTCCCACTCCCACTCAGAGCCTGAATGTCTCTGGCCTCTCTCACAGCAGCAGAGAGCTTCCCCTCGGGCAGGACATGTGCAGTCCCAGCTCCATGATCTGGGAGCAGGTGTGAAATGGCCAAGCCACCCCTCAGCATGTCACCCTCCATGTCCCCAAGTAGCGGATGCAGCAGGGGAAGACAGTGAGTGCTGAGCCCGGGCTGGGCTGAGAGGCAGGGATGAAGGGTGGGTGTCTGGAGCCACGTGTGTGACCTGAGCAGGGAGGTTTCTGGAGTGAGTCCCCTTTGCAGTGAAACGCTCTGCCCCGCACACCCTTATTCCATGGGCTGGGACCCAGTCAGACAATATTTATCCCCTTGGAGATTAAGTGATAAACGGTGACATCTGTAGCTCTGGTCTATGTAACCTGAGTCATATAAAACCCACCCCAAAAAGCTGGGCTGAGATTCCTTCCCGGGCTTTGTTTGTTGTTTGCAGCCCTTGCCCGGTTGTGGTGGCTGCAGCACGCCACGGGCAGGTTCTGGGCATCTGTGAGTGGGCTCGGGGTCTCTCCTGGCCGGCTTTGAGTTTCTCTTCCATGCCCTGGGTGCAGAATAGACATGAAGAAGACGATTTTGCTGAACTGTGGAAGAATCCGCCACTGCACTAGACCATTTCTGAGGGACATCATTGCCAACGACTGTGTTTCTAGCCCCCGAGGGGAATTTACAGAGATATTTGGAAAGGACAGTGCTGGATTATTTTGGAAGAGTTGTGATGGTTTGTCAGAGAGGCAAGAACCATGGTCCTAACCAGCAGCATTCATCAAACAGCTCTGCATTTCTTGTAAGAGACATTGGGCCCCAACCTGCTTGAATTCCCCTTAGGTCAAATATGTTTTTCTTCCCCCAAACTGTAGTGTCCCTTCTTTAAATGTGAAATCTCCCAGTTCCTGGTCTAAACCCTCAAAGCACTCCTGCCATACCCTGTTCCTTCTCACTTCCACAGTTGTTGTGTTTCAGTGACGAATAAAGTAATCCCCGCTCATAAATTACGTTTATAGCATGCTTTTGGATCTTACGGGATGAAAAGTACTGAAACAATGTCAGTTATTATTGTTTTTCCCATCAGTTCAGAGCAGTGAGTTCAGTCTCCTTTAGGAAACACTTCTCCATAATTAGGAAAATGTCATGGTAGCTGTTTATCTTAATCAGTGGGTCTAGAGCTGTGGATGCTGTGAAGGTTACAAGCCCCCCCCCTGGACAGGCTGAGCTTTTCTCAGCTCCCTGATGAGATTCTGCAGTGAGCAGGGGACAGAGGGAGGGTTGTGGAGCAGAGAAACAGAGTCCTCAGCTCACCTGCTGTTTGTGGAAGAAGGCAAAGGCAGAGGAAACCACTTTGATGCCATGAGGCCTTGCGAGGATGGTGCTTTGCCAGTCCCAGAGGTGAAAGTCCTGCTCAGCACTATGGCTCCTTCTCCCTGATAAGCAGCCAAACTCAAGAGCTTTGTTGCCATAGTGGACATGTTTGTTTATCTCACACATTCAGGAAGGCAACTGAGAACATAGTAAAAATAATATGCTATATAAATGTGGGGGTGCTCTGTGCAGCCCTGGCCACTCCACCTCCAGCACAGGCCCAAGGCGCAAGCGTGGGCTCAACAGGGACACAGAGAAAATCATGAAGAAGCTCAACTACTGATTTTTAAACACGAAGCTTCGAATTTCACCTCTTCCAGCTCAGGAAACTCCTGAATTGCTGGATGCTGAAGGCTGGATGGAATATTAGGGGAAGGACTCATGGGTCACATGGCCAGTTTCTTGCTCTCTTTCTGTTTTTCTGCTTCCTGGTAAGAGACCCAGGCAGATGTGCAGTTGATAAAACTTAAAGAAAGTGCATCAGGGTAGCAAAGGGACCACTAGAGGCCACGGTTACTGTTGTGCCATTTTAGTTAGGGAAGGTGCCAGACTTCTGATTTGTGCTCCCTGTAACTGCATTTTTTTTCTTGGGAGCTTTCATCAAAGCAATCAAGGGCCAAGAGCTGCACCACTTTGGAGTCTTCAACCCTTCCTTCCCCCTTCAGAGCGCAAGTCACCCTCATGGACACCACTGAGCAGCAACAGGAGGTGGCTGAAGAAAGATGGAAATATCTCAAGCAGATAGGATCATGCTTGCTTTTTTTTTTTTTTTTTTTTTTTTTTTTTTTTTTTTTTTTTTTCCTGGCATCACAAATGGCTCCTGGAAGCAAAAGGTGGAAAAACAAGCCTGCAGAGCACAAACAGAAAAAGCAAACATGGGAATGCTTGGTTTCTAGTGATGGGAGGCTGGTGCTGCTGATGGGCTGAGTCATCACCCTGGACGGCGAACAGGACACATGGTGGGACAGGCGGAGGTGGGGAGATAGCAGATGGCCTCTCCACACCAGCTGGCAAATGGTCTGGTGGGAAAGGTGAGGTCTTTCCAATTCAAGATTGTATGAAAAGGCTCTGGTCCTCAGGATGTGGCTCAGGGAATGGTGTGACCGTGGCCGCCTCAGGGACCCAGTGATACTTGGGTTGTGCCAGGCACCAAGCCCAGTGCCCCTGTGAGCTGGATCCCCATGCCAAAACATCCCAGTGGCTCCTGTTTAAAGCTGTCCCGTGCCTCTGTGCCAGCTCTGTGCTCCAGGATTGCTCTTTGGAGAGCCATTCCAAGGAGCAATCCCATCTCGGGGACGCATGAGTCCTTGCTTGGCTGTTGCAGATGTATTCATGAATGTTTTTGGCCCTTTTATTTTATTGCTATTTGTCAGACCAGGATAACCACCTCATTAAATCCAACCCTGCCTTGACAAAGCATTGGCAGGAAGACCACAGAGATTGGCTTTGTCCCTGGGACAACTTAATCTGCCTTCAGGCTTATAGCTGTTATGGAATAATAAAGTTCCCCTAGTAAGATGTCTTCTACAAAAGGTCACATCGTTTCCCAACACCCTCTACAGTAGCCCTGGGCTGTTGTGAGAGGCGAAGGGAGTTCCTCTCCCCACTACAAGATGTGCTTCCAGTCCTCTGCTCCCATTTCAGCATATTCCCCCTGTCCTGCCCTGCGAGCTTTCAGGCTGATACAGTTTTGGACTGGCTCCACTGCTGGATGAACATCAGCCCAATGTGAACAGTGTCGCTGAGGCTGGATGGTTCTTGCTGGCTGTTTTGTATGTGTTCCTCAGGTCTTGCTTCTCTCCATTGTGTGCATCCATCCACTCTCTGGAAAGTGCTGCTGGGAGGGCTGGTGAACAGTGCTGCTGTGGGCACCACAGAGCCTGTAGTGGAGAGAGACATCCAAGGTGTGGAAGGGCCACTGCTGTCCTGGGTGTGCTTGTGTAGCTGTGTGTTGGTGTGTATGAGCTTTGGTAAAACTGGTCATAAACTGGTATTTGCTCCCGCATATAATGTTGATGAAAGAAAAGAAAAGAAAACAAGGCATGATCTTGCTGAAGTTTGCTGTGGAAAACATCATCATATAATTCTCCAAACTGAAAGTTATTGAACAAAAATGCTAATATGGGTTTTTTTTTGCTCGATCTTCCTGTAAATATTTCTCCTTTTGGAAAACTGACAGCATTCATTTTAACCAAATATCGGTTTTTTTCAGTGGAAAATGTTTCATCAAGTGCAAGCACTTTTCATTGCACATTGACATTTCATGCACTTGTTGAAGTGTTTTCCATTGTGATAGCCAATTGCTGATCTGATAAAAAGTGGACTCTAAAGGAACTACAAGCTATGGTACGATTGTTGCAATGAAGCTGCTGCTGCTGGGACCCAGACCCACTTGCTTTTTCTCTGTTTTCGATAAGCAGCTTCAAAGAGCTGGGTTAACATTCACTCTGCTCTTCACATGGCCTCGATTTGTTTCTCTTCTTTTTGTAGCTCCTTTGCAGAGCTACTATTTCTGCTTTGATCTGCCTTTCCAAAGTTTAATTGCCCGGAAAATAATTAATTTGAGCTTCTCTCCCCATTGCATAACAGAAAAGCTTGTAAGACCAGCCTGAGCTCTGGCACTAGGTTTCATCACAGTCCCATCCCCACACTGCACCTGACTGCAGTGGCATTGCAGATCAGAGTTCCTGGCACTGGTATCTTCTTCCCAAAGGAGACCTTTGCTCCTCACTATTAGGGCAGGAATGACTGAAAAACTGCAGCTCTAGAAAGACCTCACATGACACTTCCACACTCTGGGGGTCAATTCTGAATTTGAGAGGGGGTAAGGACATTCTTCTGACCATGTTTCTGAGAAATGTGCCCTGGACTGTGGGGGATTACCACCCCTCGACAGTGAGATGCTTTCTGTGCAAACTACCAACCCCCCCATGTCAACCTGTGAGACAGCTGGGGAGTGAACTGTTTGCTGGTCACAGCCTTTGAGGTGACTTGCACTTTGGTTCTACAGTGGCACGATGGAGCAGATGAAATTTTTTAAAATTTGGAGGCAATGGATTTGCATCAGGATCCTCCCACAGCTCTGTGCCAGAGAAATATTCTGTTTGCTCTCTCTTTTCTTTAACAAGGCTCAGAGAGGGATCTGGAGTCTCTCCTGGGCTCTTCCTGACAGCAGCCACTACATAGCCATTAATTACCAGGGTTGACTCTGCTGGGAACTTCACCTGGTGTGGTACAAAACCACTGCTGGTTGGCAGCGCGGCTGGCTGAGGGCAAAGCCTGAGTGGTTAAACAATATCCCCAGTAATGAGAAGTCCAAATAGCTGAAACTGGGCCAGCCAAGTGGGAAAAACGCTGACTGGTTTGGACATGAAGGGGCTGACAGCCTTGGGCCACAGCGAGCACACTCTGATGCTGCTCATCAGATGGGTATTGCTGAGGAATTAGGAGCAAGGGGTTCGAAGCAGATTTGTGGAAGGGAAATGCTTCGAAAATACTGCAGTGCTGAATTTCCAGCTTGCTTGGATCTCACAGCAAATGTCACACCTCCCCCATATAGCTCCCAAACTAACTGCTCCAGGCCTCAAATCAATACTTACCCATCACGGCATTTGCTACATAACCCAAAGCTGCCTGGCCCATCTAAGAGTCCAGACCCATGTGCTGCACTGTGCAGTGACTGAGTGATGGGAGAAGGTGGAAATGAGGACTAAGCTGTTCCCTGTAATCGCCTCAGAGCCTTTTGATCTCTGGAACATCAGGGTTGGTTTGAAAGGGACATTGGACACAGCTTCTACAGAGTCACGTTGTGTTTGATCTTCTCGATGGAGGAAGTGGTCAGGCCAAGACTTTCCCTTCAACGTATTGCATAGTAATTTTTACTTGAGAACACTTAAATTCTACATCATATTTAAGGCACTTGTTCCCAAGGAGCCACTGTGTCAGCAAGAAATGAAGACTGTAGAAAGACAATCACCATTTTTCAGCTTTGAAATACTGTCCCCAGCTTTGATGGATTTCTGACAGTATCTGTGATTTAGGATCTCTGAGTGCCTTCCTTCCAGAAAATAGTTAGGATGGTTACTATGAAGCGTGAAGATTTGGGGGACGTTGGTTTGAGGGAAATGAGGACATTGGAGGTTCTTTCTTAAGCCTGAGTGAAGAATATGAGCTAGCTAACAAAAACACTTCTGGAGAACCGACTCATCTATTTTATAAGGTTTCTTGGAGGGCAGTAGGGCACTTCTGCTTTAAAACATTATTTCATTGTGAAGAACCCTGCCGTTTCTCTGCAAAGTTGGTATATCCATGAATATTTAATGTTTAATGTGAGCCAGAAGAAGTAGCAATGTACAGTCAGCTTGTGATTTCATCCACTGGAAATGTGATCATATTAGAAAACACATGTAACACATGTCATTTCTTATTAATTATGCAGTACCTAATAAATTCCTAGATACAGACTGAGCTCAATTGTTTCATTTTTCCTGTGCACAACAGAGTGGAACTAAGCTCTGCCAGATTTGGGTTTCTTATGTTTTAATTCCTCTGGGGGGAGCATGCGAACATTTCTTATCAGAAACTTAGAAGCAGAGTGAGAAATAACCCTCCACGCTTATCACTGACTGCTGGACCCTGATCAAAGGATATTCGCTGTGGCATAAAGTTCAGTAATGCCTGGCTTAGAAGGAAACTCGTTTCCTGCCATGTGTTCTTCCATGCCTTGTTCTTGCATTTATCCCTGGATCTTCATGTCTTTATATCAAGGGCTTTCTCCTCTGTTCAGGTTTATTCCTTACTCCAGGGTAGCACTGCAACTCAACTGTGAAATTGGGTATTTTTCCTCAGTGAAACACATTTTGGGAAAAATACAGTTCACGGGAGAAGGAAATTATTTACACATTTTAGGTCAAGTTTTGTGAAAAATTCCCCCTTCAAGATTTCTCTTCCCCCAAAGCCGACAAAGTTTTTCATTTTGACATTTTGAAAGAAATCCTTCTCCCTGATCTTTCAGAATCACCACTTTTTTTGTCTTTAGAAACATGGCTGATTTTTTGAGAGAAAAAAAGTGAAAAAGAAGGATGAATTCTCCCCAAACAAAATAAGTCTCTTGTTTTGGGTTTAGTTCATCTTCTTTGTCGTCGTTGTTTTGCAAAACAACGGGGAGAAAAAATGCAGTTCTGCTTGGGCTGAGCTAATTCATTTTTCTCAGATTTCTTTGTTCACCGACCAAACTGAAAAATTGGCTGTTCCTACAGCTCTATTTGCAAATGAGCTGGAAAAGCTCCTTGTTCAAACAGTAAGTCTGTAAGAAATATCCAAGGGATCTCAGGAGGGATAGCACCAGGGGACAGGATTTTGTTTAGAAACATTTCTCTTGTTCTTCAGTGCAAAATTCCACCTTTTGCAAAAGGAAAACACAATGCCCGTGATTTCAAAATGGCAAAGACTGCTTTTTAAGAAGCAGGCTTGAGCAGGGCAATATAAATCACCCCATGAGCCAAGAGTGGTTCCTGTAGTCCTGGTAATATCATCATGCTCGTGGGTGCAAAGAGGTAATGGACCTTGCAGGCCTGGCGGAAGGGAGGGACCCCTGGGCTGATCAAGAAACAGCCTGAGCAATGGAGGGACTCCATGACGGGGCTTTGGCTCTGTTTTTCCAGAGTTATTTTTACTCCTAATGAACCCTTGGTCCTGGTGGAAATGAACTCAGTCTTACAATGTTTCCTGTGGTTGCCTGCCAAGCCAGAGGCGCCCACCCCATCCCATCCCACCCCATCCCATCCCATCCCATCCCACCCCACCAGACTCGGGGCGCTGCAGGACCCTGCCTGGGGATGACTGCAGCCACCACAAGACCCACCACTGTCTGGTGGACTGTGTCCACAGGCCAGGCAGGGGGACGTGCTGCAGACGGAGGACAGGCAGAAGGGATGGCCTCCCTCCTGTCTCATTGTGAGGACCAGTGCCAGAAGGCAGGCTCTGCACCGCAGCCCAGCACGGCGGCTCCTGCCCCATCTCCCAAGCCACAGCCAGTGTCCGGCTGTAGGACAGCACCACGTGTGTCTTCCTGTACTGCCTGTACTGCCCAGGGCCCCGCCAGCCTCCCCAAAAACGCGGTAGGCATTTCTGTGCATCCTCCCAGAGGACATCCACATTCCTAAACCACTTCCCAAGGGAACACTTTTCTTTTTCCTAGATTGCTGAGTGGATTTGAGAACAATTTCACAGAAATCCTGGAATAACCAAGTCCTTTCCACTGTTATTTGGACTCACCCATGACTTCAAATTTAGCTGCTGGGACATGGAACTCATGGGAGGTTTCAGTTATTTGCAACTGGTGATGCATCAGAGGGCCTTGGTAAATGGAGATGGCTTAGCAAGCCATGCCCTACCTTCCCTGTGGATAACATGCAGGTAGATATTGCAAGTGGATATGTTACTGGCAATAGGCCAGCAAAGGTGGAGAACAGGTCCCTCTCATCTATGTGGTGTCCTCCTCTTCCCACCAACTTACAGTTTCAGCCCCCACCCTTGGGAACGTGCCCAGTAGGTCTCTCCAGGGACAAGATGAACACAGTGTCTTATCACTGCCCTGAGGATTTCTGCCTACATCTGTCTAGGGATGGGAAAATGAGGAGAGAACAGTTCACAATCCTAGTCTTTCCCAATGAACCTGTAAAGTGCTGGGTGTGGGAGGGCAGAGGAATCAGGTCAGTGCTTTTGGGCGATAGCAAAATTCCTCTGCAGTTCCCCAAGTCCCAGGAACATCGCAGCCCCTATCCTGGAGCACCATTTCCAGCAGGGACAGCATAAACAAGTCAGCCTTAATCTCATTAGCTCAATGATGCTCTTTATTAGCCTAAATCAGACTGGCATCCTTTGATCCTTGTCCAAGATGGATTGTATCTCTTTCTGGTTGGAAAAGCCATCAAGAACTCTATTCCTGGGCTGTAAATAGAAAGAAAAAAAAAATCTTGTTGATGAACTGTTTTACTGGCAAGCCAGCAGCCAGCACAAGGGAAGCAGCTGAGAAAGCACAACGATCAGAGGTCAAACTTTCTGCAAACTGAGGCTGACTTTTGGGAGGACAAAACCCCTGCCCTCAGTGATGAAATCCTATTGCCTCTGCCAGACCTCCGGTCCTGGGTAAGCCTGGTGTTATGTGCTGGGAACAGCTGAGAAACCTGACGGCCGTGAGTTCTGTTTTGTGTCTGGCCAAGGGTGGCTTTCTTGGAGCAGAGGAGGATGTACGGCAAGGAGAAAGGAGCAGAAAAATTAGGAGGGGAGGGGGGCTACAAAGTTAAGGCAGGAAGGGAGTAGATGCAGCGCATCATTACCCTGGCTTTGGCTACTGGTCCATCCCATCCACTATCCTCATTACCCTGTCCCTGGCCAGATGAATTATGAGAAACATTAGGGATGGCACCCCAAAGTGAGAGTTTCTTCACCTCAACACTGCATGCCCTGTTAAAAGCAGCTTTGTACATGTGTGTGGTTATTTAGAAGAATGAAGGAGCCAGTGCCATCGGCATGTCTACATGATGGAAAACTTCCCAGGCATCTCCTTCCCTCTTCTCTCCCAGTACAATCCCAGCTGCATCTAAGCCTGGCCAGGAGACTTAGCTCACAAAAGTGCATGTAGCAGAATGGTACTACAAATGCCTTTTCTTTTTTTTTCATGTGCAAGAAGGATGGAGAAGGAAATTAATGTGTATTAATATATTAATGACAGACCTATTGTTTTTGTAATGGCTGTGGTAAAGAAGCTGATGTTCACAGGAGTCCATACCTTCAGCCTGAGATATCTATGATGAGAGGTTGCCGTTTTTTTCTTTCTTCTGCCAAAAATAGTTGAATAAAAGACCTGCATTATTCCAGGGTGTGGTGGGTGACACCATGCATGATATCACTGCCTCGGCAGTGCCAGAGCCTTGGTCTCATGGCATAGCCCAGTGCCTTTCCAGGTGTGGCATCAGGAGATGGTATCTCCCCCACCTTGTTGTGTCCTGCCTGAACATCACAGCGTGACACCGACTCGTTAGCTAGAGGAGCTAGTCTTGGCTCCGGCTCTGCATTTCAAACTGATGTCGACAGTGCTGTTGTATAAGTCTTCTTTATTTTTTTAAAGACACTCATTTGATACGGTTATTTAATTAGTCTTTTCCCTGTTATATTTGGTGTTTCCACAAAGCTCGAGCCAAAAAGGGAGATGGACCAGAAGGCAGAGGGACCCTGCCCAGTCTCACTGCTCAGGTCACACTGCTAAAAGATAGCAGAGAGAGGAAACAGAGGAAGGTGAATTAGACTTTCAAAAGTCTTTCCATGTCATGAGCATTGCTATTAGTGGACACTGATAAAGGAAAAACATTTTTTTTAATAATCAGGATTTCTATCTTGAGCACATCCCTTTAAGCTCATTTTCCTTCACCAATGCAAGACGCTCATCCTTTGGCTGAAAAAAAAAACTTTGTAAGAGGTAACCAGTTCCTGGGGAGTTATATCTGGTTTACCAGCCCTAAACATGGGTGTTGAGCCTGCGCAGAGGTTGGGTCTGCTCACACTCCTGAGTTCGTGCTTCCAGCCTGGAGAGTTCAGGGCTATGGCTGAGGAGAGGAGCCCTGCAAGAAACAAAGATCAGGCAGGGCAATTCGGGCTGTATTCCTGCACATCTGGTGGCTGACAGCTGATAGAAACTCCAGATGACATAAGCCAGCTCCCCCTCCCAGGATGCAGCCAGACACAGCATTTGCTGTATAGGCTGTGTAAGAAGAGCTAAGTCTAGCCCCTAGCAGGGCTGGTGGATCACAGAGGCACTGGCCTCCTGGGCTTGCGAGGCGGCCAGCAGCTATGGCCTTTCTGTGCACCTCAGTTTTCCCCATTAGAAAAGCAGGGATAAAGAAACCCAGCAAAATGCTGGGTGAGACCCTCTGGCAGTTCTGGGAAAAGCTGCAATGTTCTTGTGAAGTAGGAGCTTTGAGACAAGTGCTGTTAGATTTAACTCTTCCATAGTCTCAAGGAGGTTACTGTGCAACTGCCTTGAATTAGATCTTAATGGGATCATTTTAGTACATAGAAATGAGTTGCAGCCAAGGCGTCAACATTTCTTCTGTGCCAGTGCTGAAAAGGTTGAGTCCCTTTCTTGCATCTGCTGCAGCCTGGGAAAAGGCAGCCTGAAAGAGGCAGAGACCACCTCTCTCTTCCACTGCCCCACATCCGGAGTAGATGTGGGGTTTGTCCCTGGTTTTACCCCAGAGTCAGCAGGAAGGGTCCAATTTGGTTCTGTTTGAAAGGGGAACAAATTTCCAGGAGTTCTATGCTTTAGGGCAGGATTATAATTTTCTTGTTTCTCTGTAGACTAGTATCTCTGAGTGTCCTCAAAAAGTTTTGGTGCTGTGAATGCTGCCTGCAGGCCCCTGTCTCAGAGCTGCACCTCTATTTATTGTAATTAACCCAAACATCGAGATGGTTAATGACAACACTTCACTGCCTGGAGAGCAGTTGGCAGTAGGCTGTCCACAGAGGGAGAAGGGAGATGCTGGCACAGAGCACAGAGCACAGCACCAGGTCCATTTGCTATCACTTGTCAGCTTTACTGGGGCACTGATTTGCCATAAATTCAGGAGCCTGCTGGGCTCCGGAGTGGGGAAAGCTCCCTGGCACCAGGCAAGCTTTATCCCTCAAGTGTGAAATTACTGCATGAGGGAAATGAAGAAGGAACATTAATTCACGCGATAGCTTTGCTGTGAAAAGATAATTCATGTTTCCCCTATGCAAAATGCTCCAGGCATACTAATGGCCCTCAAGTGTAGGTACTGCTGTTAGATTTATGTTTTGTTGTTGGAATGAAAATGGACTAAACTTATCCGGTGGACAGCAATAAGATTACCAGGAGCAGGAAATTGTCCCCGTTTTTTCAAGAAAAATATGCTGAATCTGACTTCTCTCACATTTAAAAAATCTAAAAATTTTTAGATTCAAAAATTTAAAAAAACTCAAAATCTAAAAATTTCTAACAGGTGAAGATGCTCACTTGCATATCAGATATCATCTCTCCAGTACTTTTGTCTGCACAGAAAAGGAAAAATAAACTGGAGCCAAAGCACCTTTTCTTTTTACTTTTCTTTCATTGCATTACATACAGGCTAAATAGGGAGCTAGTTCTTCCTCTGCCCCCACTGTTCTGTCTCATTAAATACGAAGAAAGTGAAAAATGCCACCACATTAAGAGTGCTTCCCATCAGTTAACAAAAAATCACACTCAAAGCAGGAAGAGAGGTGTCAGCGAAGAAGCAGCACTTCACTGAAGTGTGAAAAGTCTCACTCCCCTTTGGGGCTCTTGGGAAAATAGAAACAAAAGCCAGCTCACCACCTCATCTGATCTGTGATGCTGAGTGATGCCTGAATTATAAGGAATTAATGCACAAAATAATTACCCGAATGCTAGTTTGCTGCTCTCACTGCTCTGGGTTGGTTAGAAAGATGGAGCCACTCAGGTCTGAAGGGATTTCTGGAGGTTGTATTGTCCAACCCTGCACTCAAGACAAAGAAACTGAAGTTCTTTTACTACCCAGCTCCTTTCAACACAAGCCAGTGGTTACAGTGTGATTTGGAACGATTTGAGTGACAATGCCTTCAGCAAGAGCATTATTGCTCCTTACAGTTGCAATTCTTTCCTATCTCCTCTACCCACCCAGCCAGACCAATCCAGGCATGAAGGTCAGAGGAAGAGGTAGAAGGTGCTGCCTTTGTCAACACAGCCCCACGGCAGGAGGCAGCCAGACATGGCATGGTGAAGATCCACTCCTACGAGAACTAAGTGTTTCCAGGCTCAAAGGCTGAAAAGGGTTTTCCCCAGAGATGTCTCACTTGTGCAGCAGCTCTCCTCACCTCCTCAGAAAAGGGGGCCTCGTGTTACCGGGCTGAGCTGACAGCAGTTCTCCTAAGCAAGAGGACACCAGCCACTTTACCCATGCGTTTTTACTGTGGATCCATTTTGGGTGCTTAACCAGCTTCTCTGAGGAACTTCACCGGATCTCAACCTTACTTCCCAGGGAAAAGTACATCTCAGAAACTGCTGTCCAGGCTGTTAATCCAGGGCTTCAGCATAGAAAGTGCAGATCAGTTTTCAGACTGAAACAGGAGCAAAGCACCTCCCTTTGGGTTCCTGCAGCCTACAGCCTATGCAAGTAATAATTTATTGCCTGATAAAGGAATAAATGTCCATTTTCTTGCTTGGTTAATGATGCTTTACACTGAAAACTGACTACTCACAGTAATCAATATTCAGGTCAGTTTGGACTCACATTTCTGTGTCCAGCAGCAGACATCTGTCTCCCACTCCTGCAGCTGCGACTCAGTGTTCCTTTCTGCTCATCGTAGCAGGGAGATCATTCTGCGTTTCCAGTCTCCTCCAGAGATGTGTAAAGCTTTGCCAAGAAAATGCCCTTTCCCTATCCATCCCTCGGCAAACTGGCTGACCTGAGAATCAAAGCATGCCATTTAGCACCACGCTGGGGAATCGCTAACGACTCCTGCACGTTCAGTTATTGACAGACAGAAGCAAAGTGGGACCATCGATCCGGAGTGGGGAGTGAGTGGTACTAGTGCAGATGTAACAATTCCTGCACGCCTGTGCGTGAAAACCTTTGTCATCACTCTGAGAAAAAATTATCCGGCAGCTGGGGCCAATCTGAAGAGTTAAACATCTGTAATGTCCACTGATCTCTTTTCCGCAGGCAAGAGAAATTTTATGAGCTTACCATCTAGTAAGCAGAGGTCGTAGAAGTCTTAAAAATAAAATCATGGAAAACTGATATGGGAATTTTCTATGCTATAAAAAATGACAGAGTAATCTTAAATGCACATATGGAAACCTTCTAACGATTTAAAGTTTCAACTCACTCACCAGGGAATAGCCTAGGAAACCTTTGGAACACTATGTAAAAAGAATCAGGGCTTCATGTATAATCAGCTTGCACTGCAGTTTAACTTGAAGTCCTGGAGCTGAGATAAGGAATTGTATCAAATCCACAAATTCCTTTTTTATAAGAAAAAGAATGTTTGCGGGTTCATACTACGCTGGAGACATGCATATTTGTCCTAATGGCTATTAGAGGTTTACTAAAGATAAAGTTTGGAAAAAAACGATCTTTTCAAAGCAAACTCAATACTAGCAGGACTGGTAGAAAGACAAACACCTTTAGGAACTTGAAAAATGTTTGAGTAATGTTGTCAAATTGGCAGATAGCGATATCTTGATGTGATCAGTGTGCAGAATTAATATATACATGTATGGGCCAGGTTATTTAAGGTCTTAGGTTATCCATTAATTGTTTGATATTTTATATATAGCACATGGTATTAAAAAAAAAAAAAATCAGCATATGCCAGTTGAGCCCACACAATTGTGTCTGGAAATAGCCCAGTTATTTTCCAGTGTATATATAAAGATGAACTGTGTTATCTCAGAGAGCACCTGGATGGTAATGGTCAGCAAATATTGCCTTATTGATGGCAACTGCTGTCAACATTAACAAAAGTAGATGGAATAATGAAACATTTATGCTGACATTATCAGATACAAAATGTGCAGCCTTCATTTGACCACCCCTTGACAGACAAATTAAGTTGGCTACAGATTGAACAAATTTTTTAGGGAAAAATTATCTGGTGAAAACATGCCAAAAGTCACATTATTCTCTTAGCGAGTATGATCCGCCACTGTATTACTGCACTATTATGTTATTGTACATGTTACTGGCAGAAGAGGCGTTTTTAATGTTACCATGCTAATATTATATTTAATGATACTATATTTTGTTCTAAAAAATAAAAATAGATGAAAGAAAGCAATAGGGGCCAATATCACTTCTTCCACTGTAAATGTTTCCAAGTCATAAAGAAGCCCCAAGAGACCCATCATAAATATATGACACAAAAAAAGGCCTAATCACTGGTCCATCTGAACTGAGACCCAAAACCCTATGTACATGGGAGGATGAGACTCTTCCCTAAACAATTTATACAAGTGTTGCAGTTATGTACACTGTGGCTGGAGGGAAAAGGAAACAGGGGATAAATTCTGTTTTTTCCAACTATTTTATTCAGCCAATCTTTCTCCCACGGTATTATTCTCAGAGGTGGTTGATTTGAGCTGGGTGAAATATGCCAAAATGCCATGGTTTCTGCCTTTATAAACCATGGGAATTTGCTTCCTGTTGACAAGTTGCAAGTCATTAGCATAGACAGCCCGCTTAGGAAACAAAAACATCCTGGCCCCAGATAATTGTTGTGTAAGTTCTTGGTGTTCTGAAAAAAAAAAAAAAAAAGCCATTAAAATAATTGGGCTCCTAATTTGCTTGATCAGAAGCAGCAGCATGTATTTGATTCCCTAGGACAAACTGTCCTACTTTGGAGATGAGGGGACACTCCTAGTCCCGGTCCAGTGTGAGCTCCAGAGCAGCAGAACGGGTCAATTTGGCTCAGGATGAACAACACCTGCTGCCTGTAAAAGTTCTGTTTATTTGTCCATAACTGATGTCAAGGCTTGAGGAACTGATTGCTAAAGCCAACAACCAAGCTGAAGAACTCTCATGGAAATGCATCTTCTCGGCCTCAGGCACTTGTAACGCAAAAAAGGCAGGTTATGGCTTTTGTGTGATGGGAGTTGCTGGTCCTTCAGTGTGTTTTTCTCTCTGCAGACAAGGCTGGGTGCTCACAGTTACCCACTGGCCTCACGAGCTGTGATGCTACCAACATAGTGAGGCTGGAATGTTGGCTTTTATGTCAAGTTAGCAGTTTCCAGCCAGAAACACTCTTTTCTACAGTTGAGAAACACTCTGCAATTAGGAGAAAGGAGGAAAATTAAAAATAGGAACCTCCAGATCTTAGATAGCTAAAAGAAATGAACAACCTTCACAGTTTTGCTAACAGCAATCTCCAAATCATCCTTAATTGACTGTGATATTGCGGCGATGGGAACTCGGCTGGCAGCAGGCTTGCCTTTCTTAGCGACTCTGCGGAAATACCGAGACCCTCCGGTCACCTGAACGCTGAGTTTGGAAAACCGAGTCTACAGAGCAAATAACACCCCAAAAGCAACAAGAGAAATAAAAATGCACCGTGATGAGATGCTCTCTGTACACCTGCCCAGCCCGGCTGGGGCTTGCAGAGCTGCCGCTGTGTGTCTCAGCCCAGCCTGCCTTCTGCAACCCAGTGGCTCTGGCTGCTGTCCCCAAATCCCACCTCTCACCAGCTCCCCGAGCTGCCTCCGAACCATGGCAGGAATCGGGGCTGGTTTGCAGGGGCCTGTACCCAGGCGTTTATTAGGGCTTTAGGGTCCCCATCAGAAGCACACCATGCCTGAAGAGGGAAGAAGTATTTCACGTCGTGCTGTTAGAAGGATCTGCTCCCATTCATTTCCAGGGATGAGCTGCAGGGCTGCCTGGCCAGCAGCAGCTGGTCCCTTGGGAAGCTGGACCCCCGGAGCAGCGCAGCACTGAGCCCACCAGCATTGCCCGAGCTGCTTTTACCTCAGGAACTTCCAACTACAAGTTCCCAACTCAGCTCTCTGGAAGTTTGTTGCGCAGGCTCCGTAAGCCTTACTGCAGAATAGGATACATGGAATAAACAGCTTTTTGAGGGTAATTTAATGCCTTACCATCACTCCAGTTATTAATCTGCTCGCGGTGGAGGTTTATTGCTGTGTATACCACAGACCGATAAAGATTATCACTGAATTAATTCACAGCTTGTGTGTTTTTAGGCTTGAAGCCAAACGCTCTGTGTTATCAGTGTGAATAAATACTCCAGAGTAATTTCTCAATGAGCCTATCTTAAACGGACTTCTAAAGCAAAACCTTTTGAAATAAACTATCTTGAAAGTAAAAAGAACAAATGGCACCATGCTCAGTATGGCAAAACTTCTTGCATGACTCTGTATGTATCTGAGACATTTATTACAGGGCTCAGGGTGCCTGTAACCCAGTAATATTACTCAGTTTCTCCAGACTGTGGCAGAGCTTCTCCCCGGGCCCCACCACCTGCATCCTGCTTTGAGAAGCTGCTTATAGGGGGTGTGCATCCTTCCTGGTTCTTCAGCATTGACCTTCAAAGACATTTCTATCTTTCCACTTGTACTTTCTCAGCAGAGCATTGAGACTTTTGCACTTTCAGTGACTCTTGAACTTCCAGTTTCTAACCACAGGCAGTGAAACGCTCTCCCTCACTGCTGACTGTTTTGAAGGAGCAGATAGTTAAAAGAAATACTGAAGCTGTAGGGGCTGGTGATGAGAATACAGCTCAAAAGAAGCCAGAAATGTTTGGGCATTGGCCAGAGTCACCTTATGTTTGTGCAAATGACAGAAAGTTTCCATCATCTGTTGAAAATAATGCTAAAAATATCTTTCCCGGAAGTGTTGCATGTCCAGAGACCTGAGTGGATGACATGGATGCTGGCAGTTTGGAGGCCTTCACCTGTGAGAGGAAGGGAAAGTCATTGGAAAATAGGAAAGGCCAGGACCTTTTCAATACTTCAGTGTTGTCAGCTGGGTGATATTTAAGCCATATTTCATCTGAGAACAGGCAAGACAAAGATGTCTCTTCCCTCTCCCCTGCATCTCACAGCGTTAGGGGCCATATTCTTGCTGTCCAGGTCCATACTGTAAGGCTCTGGATGGCATAGCCTTGGGCTGGAGGAGAAACTTTGCACCCTCATTTAGTACAAGATAAAACCATAGAATCATAGAATTGTCTAGGTTGGAAAGGACCTTTAACATCATCTAGTTCAACCATCAACCTAACTCTGACAAAAACAAAAAACCACATTACTAAACCATGTCTCTAAGCACTATGTCCACCCATCTTTTGAACACCTCCGGGGATGGTGCCTCAACCACTTCCCTGGGCAGCCCATTCCAATGCTTAATAACCCTTTCAGTGTAAAAATTTTTCCAAATATCCAGCCTGAACCTCCCTTGGCGCAACTTGAGGCCATTTCCCCTTGTCCTATCGCCTGTCACTTGGGAGAAGAGACCAACACCCACCTCTATACATCCTCCTTTCAGGGAGTTGTAGAGAGCAATAAGGTCTCACCTCTGCCTCCTTTTTCTCCAGGCTGAATAACCCCAGCTCCCTCAGCCTCTCCTCATAAGCCTTACTCTCCAGACCCCTCAAAGGCTTCGTTGCCCTTCTCTGGGCCCGCTCCAGCACCTCAATGTCTTTTTTTGTGGTAAGGGGCCCAAAAATGGATGCAATACTTGAGGTGAGGCCTCACCAGTGTCCAGTACAGGCGGACAATCACCTCCTGAGTCCTACTCTCCATGCTGTTTCTGATACAGGCCAGGATGCTGTTGGCCTTCTTGGCCACCTGGATCTGCATGAGTTTATCGGACCCTTTTCCTTCCAGGAAGAATCACCCCCCTGGCACTCTAAAGAGGTACCCCAGGAAGCTGCAGTGAAGCTAGAAGCAATCCTCCACATGATATATAGCACAGGAGCATTGTGGAGACTTGGCAGTACTTCCAGCTTCTGTTTTAGCTTGAAGCTCTTCCATTTAAGATGCTGGAGCACCAAGGGGTGGGTGCCATCGTTGTGCCTCCCTGGGTGCGACGAGGGATCCTCAAGGAGCACCTGTAGCTTTGTGGAGCAGCCGTCACTTCAAGGACAGGGGTGCTGCGGCCTGAAGGGGCTGGGAGAGAGAAGTGTGTGCCGGGGCTAATGGGTTTTTTTGCAGCAGTGCTTCACAAACAGTCTTACATGTCAGCCCATGATTTATGAGGGGAAGGGAACTTGGCCTGCTTGCCTAGCTGGGCCCTGTCCCACTGTGGAACTGGCCTCTGTATCTTAAACAAACCGGTTAAAGAAAAGCAAAACGTCTTGTCTTTGCACTGGAAGGCGTCCCAGCGCGGGGTCTGTTTGCCTTACTTTGGAAACTGCGGCTGAAAAGGAATTTGTGAAGGGGAGAAGCAAAAAAATAAATGTTTTGGAGCAAGATGGATCCAGCTGACACCTCCATCTGCCCGGCGGGGCAGGCCACGCTGACATGGGCCACTGTTGGCCAGGCCACCGGCTCCTGCTCCAGGGCAAGCACTTGTGTACCCGGTAAATGCAGTGCCCGGAGCTCCCTGTCCCTGCCCAGGACACTCAGGGAGGGTGTGATTCAAACCCTGGCACCATCAGGAGAGAGGAACTCGTATCTGACCCGTGAGGTCATCCTGGTGATCTCAGTGTTTGGAGAGGGCAAGTGTCCATCTACCTACTTACTTTTAGGGAACGGCTTTATTTGTACAACCATACGCTTGGTAAATTTGGGCCCCTGCAGGAAAACAAAAGGCAGCTATGTAAGGTACCACCTTGTAAACAGCCAGCAGGGAGCGGAGCAGGAATGAGGTGAAGAGGTTTCAGACTTGTCTCCTTCAACCTTTGCTTTGGAGGAGTAATGTTATCCTTCTTAAAAAAAAAAATAAACTCCTCCTCATCTGGTATCATACTTGTTTGGATTTAAGAGGACAAGTTCCCTTCTGTGGGCTGAGCATGGCTGGAAGGGGTATGGGAGATTACTGGGATGGCATAACATGCTTTTAATGGGATGGCATAACATGCTTTTTGGGACAGCAAGAAGTGATTTACTGTGCCAGTGAAGTGGCAGCTCCATTGTGCCAATAATAACATGTCAAATAGGATCACTTCCCACTCCTGCACACAGCAGCAGGCTCACACGCTTGTATGAGAGATGGCAGCATGAGTTCAAGTGGATTAGTATGTTTGCAATCGTATTAGCCATAAAGACATATTCACAGTCCTTTATGGAGCTGGATGGGGCAGCATTCGCGTTCAATTGGCTTTTCTCAGCTCTCTGGCATCGCCAGCTCTGTCTCCTGTTCCTGCCTAAGGGCAGCCAGCGTAGGCGAATGCTGCACCACCACAGCAACACATCTGTGTCATTTAGGAATCAGTGCCTGCCCTGGCTGGCTGCTGGATCCATTCTCCTACTGTTTCTTCTGCTTCCCAAGAAGACTGCGTGCTCCCTAAACTGTGTTTGAATTGCTGGACAAGCGGATGGGCCCGAAGCCCAGCAGAGCAAGTGGCTCACTCGGTCCTGCCTGCCCCTTTTCTGCACTGGATTCACCTGTAACTCCTTGTATCTCCTGGGGAAATTGTGCTTGTTCTCGCCTCTGGAGGAGACAGGACTCCAGTAACAACACCAGAGGCCCCCTGACTAAGCTGGAGGGCTTTGAAAGTGATGAGTAATTAATTTCTCATCAGGACTTCACACCTTTCTTTTAATTTCCCCAGCTCCTCCCATTTCTCTTTAGTACTCTTTGAAAAAGAGCAAACATAAGGCTCAAACATCCAGTTCCTGACTCGGGGCAATTTGCTGTTCAGCACCACTTCCAGTCAGATGTTGTTTCCACACTTCTTCATCACCTTCTGGCAAACATTCCTTCCTCCAGTGAAGGTTAACGGTGCAGGGGCAATGACTAATTCAAAGAGCTGTGGTTCCCTACGTCCTCCAGTCATCAGAATACACACACTGAACCTTGCACAAGCAGGCTCAATATTCAGCAGGGATGAGAAAATGGGGGGAAAAGGGGAATGATGAAAGGCATCATTTGAAACATGGATGTGTAAAGCTGGCTGTTTTGAATAATGTTTGTGGAGCTGGGGGAGAAATAGTTTGTGGCTGTGAGGGATGAGGAAGAGCTGTGAGCCAGGAAAAGATCAAGTCCCTGGAGGGAAAAGCACTTTGGGAACTTTTTTTACTCTGCATAGACTTGGTGTTGGTAAATGTCGCTAGGCTGCTGCATGGAGGGGGACAGTGAATCGCTCTTCTGAAGCAGCCCTGCTTGGGGCAAGCTGGGTTTATCCTCCATTCGGTGAGGGTGGAGGCAATAAACTCTGAAAGCAGTAAGTATGTTTCTTACATTGTAGATCAGTGTTGTTACGCTTGGCTGGTTTGCAGAATCTGGAGGAAGCAGAGAGAAACGAGGGCAAAGTGTGAGGAAAGAGGAAGCATGAGATGGATGCACAGTCTATACATTAAAAGTCAGGGAAATCACGCCCAAGTGATAGTGTAATACAACCTTGGGAACCCTCAAAGCTTTTCATCTCCTGCACCTCTGAGGAGCAACACTAGTCAGAGAACTTTTATGGCATGTTTCAGGCAACAATAAAATATTATTCACCTGAATGCTGGGTGTCTGACTGTGGAGAATGCCTGGGAAAGCCGCTGGTTAAGCCTTTAATTATGGTTATTTCGGGGAACCACTTAATGTTCTACAATAACTTGCATAAGCTTCAGTTGCATCCTAAGGGTGTGTTACCCTGAGCTGCAGAGCTATTAGTGATACCAGTATTCCCTTACTGTCCTAAAGGTTTGCCAAGGGCACTTTAGCTGTTTGCAGAAGGATCCAGAAATGAAAGGGCAGATGGCAAGTTGGTTTAACAACTTTTTCCAAGAGAGGACATGCCGTGAAGAGAGGCAGGGCTGGTTCTGAGTCCTGCCCACATCTCCTGGCATAGCCCAGAAGGTGGCTTTCACCGGCAGCAGAAGGCACTGCTGCAGCTACACCACCGTCCTAACGGAATGGTGGCCAGGCTCCAGCAAGCCCATCTTTTTGCTCTGATTCCCAGGCGCGTGGCAATCAGGCTGCCCCCAGGAGAAACAGGGTGTAAATCACTAATTAATGCCTCCCGTCTGCACGCAATTCAAGCCCATTTGTGCCTGACGAGATATGCAGCAGAGACTCCCCGGAGAGAGATTCTATAATCTGTTACTAATCACTGAGGCTTCAAAACCATTTAAAAACCACATGTGCCTGTGACTTGTCCCCATGCAAACATCAATTATATTCTCTCTGATGCTATGGCCTGAAAGACCACAGCACGGGGGAGACTTTTGAACAATTTTGTCCCCCAGCCCTGACATCCAGCTTGTTTTATTGTAGGTGGTGATGTTATTTAAGGTATTCCCTGCTGTTTGGAGCATGGTTGAGGGAATTTCAAGAGAAGGCATAAAGAGACTAGGGCACAGTAAGAAACAGAAAACATTACACCTTTTCAGGGCGTCACATAAATAAGTGCAGCAGTTTGTAGTAGTAAGCCAAGGTTTAATGCTGCATACACACTGTTATGTGTGTTAAAAGCTTCGGGAGATCCTGGCCAGAACTGGGAGCCAGTGTGTTAAGCATCAATCAGATATAGAGGAGGTGACCCTAAAGCCACCAACCTGATGCCCAAGAAAAGCCAAACCCCTCCTTGGTTAATTTTTGGGTGTTAGAGCTGTCTTAGGCATTTAAAACTTTAATGCTTTAGCTAATATAAAAATGCTACTATAAACACTTTTTGAAACTGAGGCAGCCAGCAAATCTCATACATTTCTGGCTTTAGCTCAGCTTGGTGAGAATTTCATATGGTAAGAAACACGTCCCAGCAAGTGTAATCTGGGACATTGGAGAAAATCAGATTTTTAATTATTCTTGGCATTTCAGTGCCACTGGTTGTCAGTGGCCAGCCTGCTGGAAAATGACATCACCAGTGATCATAGCAGAATGCCAGTCTGTAAAACCAGTTTGCCAGCCTGTTCTCCTGTCACTGGGAGGAGTTTTCTATCTGTATATTTACCTACCTTTTCAACTTTGGAACTTAAAATTTATGGACACCATTAATCTTCTTACAAATAATAAAGAGGCTCTAATTTTATGCCTGCAGTCAACTATGGGCATGAATTTTCCCAAGCAATCAACTACACACGGCAGCATTTAGCTGTAGCATTTGCATGTACAGACAACTTTCCAGTACACATCCAGTATTCCCCTAAGTAATTGAGGCTTTGTTTCTTCACCAACAATGCTTTTAAGAAGGCAGCCTGACTGATTTCTTTAATTAGTTGGCAATCATGCAACGTTGTATTTAGAAATGTACAAAGATTTGAGGGCTCATATTGAGACAGTGGCATCTTTGTGTATTTCAAACGTGGAGGTTTCTTTTGCTCACAGCTGAAGTGGGGTTTTTTTCTCGGCCTCTGTGGACCAAGTCTAACCCCTGTACAACACCACAAGAAAATCTCTCCCTTTTCAGGGGGACATCCAGTCCAGCCCTGCAGAGTGGCTGCAGTGAGTGCTGGAAGGGACCTGGCAGGGCTGTGTTCATCTCCCCTATCTCCTGGCCCGTGCACCTTGCTTCTGTTGAGCCAGGTTGCAGAGAATTGCCAGGGCTGGGCAGTGCAGAGGAGATGGGCTGGAGAGCCTGAACATAATCACAAATACCTCGAGTCAGGGCTGACACTCCCTCTGTTTCATGAGAACCAAAGCAAATATTGAAAAAGTTAGTTATTTTTCCCAAGAGATTACTCGCCAGCCAAAAACCAGTTTTTAAAACTGTTTCTATTGCCAATATGAAATGGTCTGTTTGTGTGGATATTCTGATGACACCTTAATAGTCTGCTGCATATCTCTGTGATCTACGAGACTCAGTACACTCTGCTCTTCACATCACTGGCAATTTAGGGGAGTTAGTCCTTAATCTGCCTCCATAAATGAGTTTTTTTCCTTATGAGTTGCATAATTTTGGATGTGATCCTCAAAGGAGTAGACATGGCTCTTTGGACTCAGCCTGAAATTCTTCAGGAGGCCTTGGAGTGTATCACTGCTTAGTGCTTCTCTGCCAGCCATTTCTTACGCAGCTTTCCTTTTTACTTTCTGTGATTTCCCTTCATATACTCCTGAGACAAGGGTGAGGGTGGTATCAGCAGGCTGCTGCATTTTATCCTATGTTACTTTACAGCTCTTCAGGTCCAAAAGTGTTAAGGAGAGCCTTAGCAGAGAATCTGCTTGGTGATCTGTGTTGTAACCTTTTTGTAAAATTCTTCACTGAAGACCATAAAGTAAAAAAACCTTTGATTTGACTAAGGTGCCCACTAAGCTCATTCCCGATGGTTCCTGTGAACAGAACATAGAGCTGAACATTTTAACTAAAGTCACATACAACTCAAAAAACCAAGCTATAACCTTCTGAGCCTTTCATTAAAGATGTGCAGCCAAAGGACAGCAGTGATGCTTCAGGAAAAAGCCATGGGCTGTCGTGGTCATGCCTGCCACCCTGGCAGGATTGTTTGGGAATGACAGTTGAGTCTTGTTAAAGAAGTGACAGAGTTCCTAACTTGTGTGCAATAAGGATCACCGATTTGGTAAAGCTTCATAATCCTCAGCAACATTGCCTAGTGAAGATCAGACACTTCAAGGAGGAAGCAGAGAGGGCACAGTGTTTCTGGAGCCCCCTCCCAGCCCTTCCAGGGTCACGAGTGTGAAAGTGCTGAAATTAATATAATGAACAAAATTAAATGCCAAGAACCTGGTGGAGGGCAGAAGGTTTAGTCCAGGAGACAGATACTATGTTGTTTTACTATATTTCCATAATCAACTCTAAGGGTAAATTCTAAGTGAAAACATACAAAAAAAAAAAAAAAAAAAGAAAAGAGACTCAGAGGGTAAACACACACATAGAGATAAGCAGCAGTCGAGGACCTCAAAAGCTGTTTCTATCAGCTGCTGAGATTGGTGAATATTCTTTATGCTCTGCAACCTTGTTCAGCAGCTTCCTAGGAGGGGAAAAGACCCCTGGCTGCTTCTCTGCCTGCAGCAGGGCCCTGGAGAGCCAAACTGGCTGCTGCTGCTCCCCAAAGTGGTGTGGGGATACGTGCACGTAGCACAGCACCCCTTCCCTCCAGCAACAACTATTTCTTCTCTCTCCCATCCCAGGGGTGGCAATGGGAACAGCCAGCCCACCTCCTCTGAACCTCTGCCCAGCTCTGCTCCGACCCTTTCTCCCCTTTCTCAAGAAGGAATGGCTCAGCTCATCATCCCTGGGCAGCCAATATCCAGTCCTGCCTATGCTGCAGAGAAGCTGTAAGCTTGGCTCTCGCAGTCTGTGTGTGTGGGAGGGTGTGTTGGTGTTGAAACTATTTCTATTCCTTCATCAGTATTCAATTTATTTAAAAAATAAATAAAAAGCCCTGTGAGCCATAATGTATTGTTTAATCAGCACAGAGCTAGCTAACAAATGAAAACGTGTGGCTGCGCCAGTTGCAAAATTCTTGGAAATAATTCAGTGATTGCACTGGAAGGAAAACACCCGAGAGCAGGTCTTCCCAGGGGGAAAATGCAACTCTGATTCTGCTCAGTCCTCTTTGAATAAAGGAGGACTATCTGGATGGGTACCTTCAAAGAATAGCCAGAGAGGAGCTATAAATAAAGGTATTGAGCTACATTTCACGTTGGAAGCTTGTTTCATATAGAAGCATTTTAAATGATACTGCAGTGAAACTCAGAGATAAAGGTTCTCTGTGTGTGTGTGTCAGGGCCTTGCTGTTAGAGAGTAACTTACACTTTTACACTTACTCCAGCCCATTGCATCACCAACACTTAAGTCTTTCACCTATTAACTGTGTTTATAATCCGTGATACCAAAACCCAAAAGGATTTAGAGGTACGTTTTCAAGCACAAGTGCTGGAAAGAAGGTGTCCAGCCCCAGACCTCCAGAGCATCGGTGAGCAGCTGCCCTCCGGATGAAGCTCCCCTTGTATAGAGAGATTGTGTCTGCAGGCACAGCTTCTGCACCTCTGCTCCCATGCTTGGGAGTTTATTTGGCTTCAGGTAGTCCTGGAGGCAGCCCAGGGATGAGCATGGAGAACCTCTTGTTGACATTGAAGGACACCCTCACCGAGTAGTCCAGACACTAGTTCTAGTATCAGGAGAGTCTGTGGGTGTTTGAGACCTCTGGAAATTCAGGAAGCTGTTGCCAAATTGACTTTTGTGACTGTTCATCATCATCCCATTGACAAGCTTTGTCCTAATGACTGCTGAGAGCTGCAGCCTGTGAAAAGAACAGAGTTAAATCCCCAGACACAGACAAAAGTGGCTGCCTGGTCCCTTACCTCCAGCCAGCTCAAAAGCTGCTGATGTGCAGAAAGACAGCAGAAAGGTAAAGCTTAAAGATTCCCAGTGTGGCCAGAAGCCAAAGGAAGACAACGCTGGAGCTGATGCCCTGACAGGAGGGTGCAGCTGGCTGCAGGACACAAGGTGCTCATGCTGTGACAGCAGGTTCTGTGTTGACCCAAAAGGTATGACGGGGTCACAGGGTACTGGTGAGCTCTGTCCATACCCCAACCTTCACCATGGGGCAGGAGGCAAGTTGTGTTGTGTCAGCCCAAGCCCTTGTGTCACCCTGAGTCCTCTCTGCTCTTGGAAGTCACCAGGCAGCTTGGCAGCTTGGACCTCCCTGGGCTGAGGGAGGTCCATGAGGAGCAGAGCATCAGCGTGGGTCTGAAAAGCATGTGCAGAGACGAGAGTCTGGGGGCAGGAGGCCAGGGCTGGTGTGGTTTGGCAGAGCTCTGCAGGAGGATTTTGCACAGGGACTGAACATTCTCCACCAGAGCTGGGGTTAGGCTTGTTCAGACCTCTCCAACAGCTCCGGTATTTAGCAAGAGCAAAGAACTAGATGGCAAGCTCATGGTGGCTCTTGTGGTTGCTCAGAGAGGGTCAAGGGAAAGCAACCACTCATAAAATTTCTTCATGAGGAGCTTTTTACTAGGGTCAGTGGAAAGTGGGAGCTGTTTTGCCAGGTGCATTGTCCGATGGGGCTGCCAGAACGGGCTGCATCACCATCTCCGTTTTCCCAGCTCTGTTGCTGGAACAAGGGGCAGCTGCTAATTTATTTGTTTCTGCACCGTGAATAGGATCAGGGAAGAAGCCTGGAAACAGTGGTACAAACTGACCCTGCACATAGTGATATACCTAGAGACAGACAATTTATGTCTGAAGCAGTGGAGCAGTTCCAGACATTTTTTCATATTCTGTATCCTGCCTTTCATGTCTTCAGCAGTAGGAAAAAATGTTTTCTTTACATTTCTGCCTGGAAAAACAATTATGAATGTTAATTGCGTTGACCAGGAGGTGGAACAGGAGTTGGCCAGGAAGGGCTTTTCTTTGCTTGTAAACAGGAAGACTCAACCTTTCCCGCCGTTCTCCGTGTTTTGAAGATGAAGGTGTCGTGAGGATTTCAAGGAGCTGGACAATGAGACTTCAGTGGGAAAACCAGCATAGTGAAGAAATGGAAAAAAGAGAACAACAGAGCAAAGGCCCTGGTGCTGTCACTCTCCAAGAGCAAACTGTGTTCCAATCCTGCTGGGGAGAAAAGCCATGTGAAAGGTGCAGGCACCTTATCTGCTCTTTGGAAGTTCTCCAGGATTTTCCTGTAACCTAACAACCTCTGTTAAAAGGTTTGGAAACACCCAACACCCTGCCCTCTCCCTAAATGGCAGAGATCAGATCACTTCAGAAGCCTGTGCAATGGGTGGAAATACAGATATCAGATAGGAGGTCTGGCTACCTGTGTGCAAAAAAACGATGCAAAATTGCAGGTTTGAGCCTCCTTTTACGTTGCATTTCAGGGCACTTATCCTTGGCTCTTCCCAAGACCCAGCGAGCTAAGACAGGGCTCTGATAATGCCAAACAAGTCATTTCCTTTTACTTTGCTTCATTATTCTCAGATGGAAAAGGGGAAACAGTAATATTAGCTTCTCCTTGAGGGTATTGTGAAAATGAGCTGGCTGCAGGCTGCAGAAAGCTGCAGGATCTGAGCTGGCAGTGGCTTGATAGACCATGTGTTATTATTTTATATTGGATAAACAAAGTAATTTCCCAAGGGTCTTTAAGATAACATTGCCTTTTAGTGAGTGTTAATTGACTTTTCTGAAGGCACCCAATTTGTCCCTGTGTCCCTTAATTAAAACCATAGCTGTATGGCCCAAATGTTCTTGGGACAAGGCAAATATTTTAAAAATTGAGTTTCCATTACGTTCTTTTTGCCAAAAGTGGCGTCTTGTCCTTTGTGCAGTGATTCACCGTGTCCATTCCCTTTCCTCCCATGGCTAAGTGGCAGTGCCAGCCGGTGACCGAGCAGCCCCAATGACGTCCGGGATGTTCTCTGTCCTCCAGCCTCTGCAAAACAGGAATTGCCGTTGAGGTGTCCCGGGTGGGACATGCCAGGGATCTGCATCTTGTCCGGTGACGAGGCATTTCGGCAGGGGAGGGGCAGAGGATGCTGTGCTATAACAGAAGTTTAAAGATGAAACCTTGAGGCAGTGGGAGCCTGGAGAGGCAGATGGTGCTGCAGGGCCAGAGGGAACAGAGGACCACTTACCTCCACTAGTATCCACAGCCCACAGCCACCACTTTGAGTCATGGCCAGAAGACAGGTAGACATAGTGCTTAGTGATATGGTTTAGCGCTGTTTTTTGTCAGTGTTAGGTTGATGGTTGGACTCGATGATCTGAAAGGTCCCTTCCAACCTAGACAATTCTATGATTCTATGATGGAAACAGATTTCCAGCAGCTGAGGATATTTGGCCATTTCTATGCACCACCTCTCTGTTTTTGGAGCATGTTCTGGAGCATACAGCATATTAAGATCCAACTGCAGGAGAATTCCCATGGCAAACGGTTATGCAGGCAGTAGGTAAGGACATGCCCTCATTTGTACCTTGTGAGCAAGTGCAGACGCTCCAAGTCCTGGGTCTCCAACCAGCACTTTCTGAATAGGGAATAGAAGTGCCCTGGCACCAAAAAGAGCTGGCTGCCTGGAACTGGAAAGGAAAATCGCTACTGAGCAACTGAGACTCATTGTGTGCTTCTTGGGAGCCCCTGTCAGAGACCCTTTTCATTTTATGGGGCTTTTTCTTCCTTTTGTGGCATCCTGAATTTTCTTTGCTTGGGAAGCTCTGCAAGAAGCCTGGTGCCAGCAATGCCTTCTGCCAACTTTAAATAGGGCTTGGTTGCTCCCCAGGATTGCTGCAGGATGAAAAAATGCCTTGACACAGTTGTATCCAGTGCTGAAACCCTCTCCTGCATCAGCAATAACTGGGAAGCAGCTTCCCTGTACTTGCCCAAAATCTCTATTCTTCCTTTTTATTCCCTTTTATTGAGGCACAGTAAATTAGTCAGCCTTTTGCTTTACTCCTTCATCCTCCAAAATTTCCTCTTGACTTCAGTGTCTGAGCAGCCTGGGGAGTACCCCGGAGAGCAAAAAACCATATTCTGTAAGACAGCTCTGGCAGCCCCAGGACCATACGGAGCTCAACCACTACAAGTCTCCTTTGAGTGAGGTGTTCCCTATTAGTCAAATGTTGTGCATTTCTGGAGCAACAGCTACAACAAATACGTGAGTTTTGTAAGAGGGGTAAATAGATGGACCCACTACGCTAATTTTCAAACCAAAGCCAAGGCAGGAATAGGCCTCAGGATGATTTGCTTCCAACACAGGACTGTTGCTCACAGCCAAAAATTTGCTCCATTTATGTCTTCCCTCAGCTTTCTGACATGGCTGGTCTTTCACAAAACAATCCTCAAATGTGATAAAAATAGCAAAAACTAAAAGAGTTTTAAGCTTGCCCAGTGTCCAATTCATTCACCTCCCTTGTCCACAGGTAACAGCAGAACATCCTCCTCTCCCAGGTCTCCATCTCTGGAAGCGCTGATCCTCTTCCAGATCCCTCAGTTTTTCTCCCATGGTTTGTTTTCTCAACTATATAGATTGCAAAATCTTTGGACAAGGACCGTCTCTTGTGATGTGTCACACCTAGCACAAGCAAGATCCTGATCCTGTCTGGGGCCCCTGGGCATTATTGTAGTGCAAATAGAAAATAATAATAACAATAACTCTCAGACATATGAAGAGAGGACAAGTCCCATCAGTCACCTTACAGCTGAGACTTGCACAGGGGTGCTGAGGGTACGGGCCACAAACCCATGCCAGCTTTCTAGCAGACACCTGCAGTGAGTCCTGTCAAGGGGGGAATAAGCTCATGTTCCTGCTTGTGGAAGAGTGTGTGAAAATACTCTGCAATATTTTGTGTGCTGTGGTTGCACAGCAGAGTTTCCCACCATCCTGTAAGCGCTCTGGGTTCTGGAGATGTTGGTGGCCCTTTGGGACTGAGTGGGGAATTGCAGCCATGAGAGGTGAGGCAAACCCAGTGGTTTTAATATTAAGGCAGGACCCTCTTTTCCTTCTTCCCACCTCTCCTCCAGCCTCTTTAGAGAAAGTAGGTGGGGAAAAAAGATGATTTGGGGAAGAAAATCAGGAGAGAGGAGGAGATAAGTGAGCACAAAGAACAGCTTTTTTGGCCCTCAAGGATATGACTAAACATGGCTTTGGCTTTTTTTTTTGCTTCTCTGCCCAGCTGCCCAATGCAGCCCCATCACCCAGCCACATTTCATGCCTGACCACCAAGTCTCCAGAGGCTGAGAGGAAGGACTGAGCCATGTCTCCACCTGCCTGGGAAAGCAGAAGCAAGAAATTGAGCTTTACAATGGTAGAAAAGATTTTTTCTTCTGAAGGATGGAGAGCTTCAGGAAGAAATATGGGTGTATGGAGAATATGTTATTTTGAGAAGACAAGTGCAAAGCAGGCTGCCATGCACCAAGACGCAGCTGCCCTGGGATGCTAGCACTGACCACACTCTGCCCCAAACACACTCCATCATTTGTGGCTGAGTCCTCAACTGGGATGTGATGCAAAGTGACATTGTTTGAGACGCAAATAGTGCAGAAACCCAGGCTAAGGGATGCAAAAATCTTTCTACCTGGTTCTGGTTCTAGCTCAAAAACCAGCAAAAATAAAACATTTTGATTTTAAAGTTACATTTTCTGGACTGTTTAATGTCAGGTATGTTTTTCAACCGTTTGTGGTTAAAATATAGTGTTGATAAAAATGCCCAACCTGCCAGCACTGAGGCCGTGTTTCTTTTTCACCTAACAGGTCCAGCATAAGCTGGGCTTTGTCTGTCTGGAGGATGAACTTCCAAAGTTTATTCTTCCAAGTCCTCTTTTCAAAACATGGTTTCTTTCAGTCCCTGGGACCATTGGATGGATGGATTTGTGAGCTGGCATTGCCGTCTGGGGCCTCCCCCCACACCCCCATGTGCCATCATGAAGCCAACAGAAAGTCTATCAGACACGACTGATTTCTGACTGCAACTTCCCCCACTGCAGCCAAACTGTGCAAGGCTCTGGCTTTCCCTAAGAGCTCTCTGGACCATCAGAGCTGCCAGATCATTAGTGAAACCAGCCAGGAGTCGGTTCACAGTCTCAGCTGCTGCCCAGCAAACGTCTTGCTTGCAGAAAATTCCACAAAAACAGCAGGTTAGTTTGTGACTGCCATCCACTTAGGGTATATGTGGGTTCAAGTTATTCATGTCAGTTGAACAGCCCATTCAAATCCAGGGGATTATTCATGGACTATTCAGGGAATGAATGCATTTACACCAAATCCATGTGCCCAAGCTCAGGAGTCACATAGATGGGTCTTGGATGCTTAGAAATGAGATTATGATCTGGATGCATTTCTGTGACATCTGTGATGGGTATGTAGGAGTCAGCAAGGACTTAGCTCTTCAGGAAGTTTCTGGAACTAGCAATCCACTTCCAAGGTTTTTGCTAAATTCTTGATAGTTTTGAAAGGAATTAATTCATTGTTGCAGCTAAAACTTTTGGGAGAGACTCATGAGGCTATAAAGTGCACAACTGAGCAATTTAACTGGAGCTTACAGTTAATGCATGCTTCATCAGTAGCTGCTGGAAAAACAAGTAAGGGATTTCAGATTGGAAATACTGTTCAGGTATTTGGAGGCTCAGTGTCAAAGCCATTTCAGCAGGCTAATTCGCTTATTGCTCCTTCCTGGGTTTGTTTTTAGACACATGGGCTCATATTAAAGTCTAATCCTCAGCCTTCGATTTTTTTTCTGTCCCAGAAGCACAAAGGTACATGATTTAAGACTGTGAGACACTGTGTACTTAAAAGGACTTGAGCTTGCCTGGAGAGTCAGACACACACACAAAACTTTAGGGATTCGCTGTGAAATCCCTTCTAATAAGACCTCCTACTAAGTCTATCAAAACCAGCAGGAGCTTTTTCCATTGACTCTAATGGGCTTTGGAAAATGCCCTGTAACACAGCAGGGAGACATCATCTACCAAAATATGCTCTCCTGAAGCAAACACCATGCTCTTTCTTGGAGATTAGGTATGTGAGCAATCTAGGTGTCCCTTGGTGGCCCTTAATTCATGGTGCTCACCGTTTCCCTACTCCACTGGAAGAGCAGACCCTGGCTTGTATTAGAAATAGTGTGGCCAGCAGAAGTAGGGAGGTGATTGTCCCCCTGTACTCAGCACTGGTGAGGCCACACCTGGAGTATTGTGTCCAGTTTTGGGCATCTCAATACAAGAGAGATATCATGGTGCTGGAGCGAGTGCAGAGGAGGGCAATGAAGCTGGTGAAGGGCCTGGAGCATAAATCTTATGAAGAGTGACTGAGGGAGCTGGGACTGTTTAGTTTAAGGAAGAGGAGACTGAGGGAAGACCTCATCACTCTCTACAACTACATAAAAGGACATTGTAGAGGTGCTGGTCTCTTCTCACAGGTAATTAGAATGAGAGGGAATGGCTTCAAGCTACAACAGGGTAGGTTTAGACTAAACATTAGGAAACAATTCTTCACAGAAAGAGTGGTCAGACACTGGAATAGGCTGCCCAGGGAGAGGGTTGAGTCACCATCCCTGGATGTGTTTAAGAGCCGTTTAGATGCGGTGCTGAGGGATATGGTGTAGGGGAGGACTTTGTAGAGTAGGGTAGATGGCTGGACTCAATGATCCCAAGGGTCTTTTCCAACCTGAATGATTCTATGATTCTGCTGGGAAGGGCTGCTGGAGGGACCAGGCTAGGGTTGCTTGGTTAAAGGGCTGATGCCACATGGGAAGAGAGATGCTTGCTGGAGAACAGCCAGGGGAAGGAAACTGCCTGATGTCTTCTCACTTATCACTGCTACTTTATTTTGGTAAAATCCATTACCTATGCAAGGAGAAAGTCAAGGCATTTTATGCCAGGCTGATGTGTATTTGGGAAATGGTGAGAACTGGGAAGAACTGGTCCACAGCCCTGGACTAGGCTGGTTTGTATTGCTGTAGCTATGATTCAGTCCTCTGCCACTTGCTAATGTCAAAGCATTATTTCCACCAGCATTAAAGAACATGAACAGCTTATGAAACACCCCTCCTTCCTATTTCCCCAGGAATAAACATCAACAGTCACATAACTTCTGTTGTTCTTTTGTACCTTCTTGAGGCTGAGCTAATTTAAGAGGTCAAGCTGAACACAGTACCTGTATACACCTTCCCTGAGATATGGACATCACTCCAGGAGCCAGACATTCAAGGTTAATTATAGACCCTGCCCAGGAAGAGGAGAGGGCAAGAAGCTTGTTTTAAAGGAAAACAGGCAGGGGCAATCAGAAATATTTGGGAGAGCTCTGCTTCCTGCAAATTCCAACCAACGCCAGCATGATTTGTTTCACTGGATCACTAAGAAAGCAGTTAACAAAGAGGAGGGCTTCTTTTTAAGGCCTCTGTCACACATACATCCCCAAAACTGCAGGGAGGTGAAGCGGGGGGAAATACATCCTGATAATTTTTTTGCAAAGTACCTTAGATTGACATAAATTTCTCCCTGGAGCCTAATGTTCCCAGAGCTTGTACAGCTGCCTGGCTATAAAATAATCGGGAGATGCAAAGAGGAGAATTTTGGCTTCTGGCATGAGAACAGACGACACTGTTTAGCATTTCGTTTCACGTGAGAATGAAAGACACAATCTGTATGAACAGAGAGAAAGAGGGGCTCTCAGAAACCCTTCTAATAAGATATAGGAATTCCCACTTCAGGAGACTTTGCTTGCTGCCAGACAGACATAAAAAGCTTATATAGGCTGTGCTGCAGAACACTGCAGGGACATTTAATCATCACAACCTGAACTGCAAGTGCACATGGTGCTTTTCCAGCTTTCCCCTGACACCATGGCTACATCCCAAGGAGCCCAGGTGGATGCAAACCCAGGGGGTGACAGCAGGAACCTGTGAATTGCTGGTGGGAAGACAGTCTGTGTGGGAAGCTGCACGGGAAGGATTTGAAAGGACAGAGGGGAGATGCTTGCCATGGGCTAGTTACAAGCGGAGAGAGAGGGTTTGAGAGAGAACACGGTGGTGAGCAGGAGGGAGGATTGGTCAGGAAAAAGGACTATGAAGAACAGTGAGGAAGAATGGAAGGAGCAGAGCTGGGACCAGGTGAACAATGTGCTCCGTGGAAGGGTGGAAGAGTTAAGAGCCAAGGAAGGGATGGCCTCGGCGAACACAGGGGGTATCTAACGCCAAGTCCCCTTAGACACTGCTGCAGCCAACGAGGATTTGACTGGGAATGGCATCATCCGAAAGATGTAAAATGCCAGCAGGCTGCATTTGAGTGAGCGGGCAGTGGAAAGAGCAGCCCTGGGTGTTCACCAAGAGAGGGTATGCAGCCTGTGGTCCAGCCCTGCGGGGTGAAGGGCATTGCTCTCCCTCGCAGGAAGACGCCAAGTAACCCACTGACAGCACAAAAGGAAACGCGCCTTTAGCAAAAACAAAGCCATTGGGATTTTGGACTTCAAAGCTCCACGTTACGCCCAGTGCCGTTTGTTGCTGTATTTGTGGTGGCTGGGAGCCAGAGGGGAAAAAAACTGCATTATCTTGTTCTGCTGAAAACCTGTGTCAGTGCTGCAAAGAGAGCACCTGAAAAGCCGGAGCCTGTAGAAGGGGAGAAGACTCAAAGGGGTGAGTTTCCAAATGCATCAACATCTCCTGGGGACACGAGTCCACTTTAAAAGCTGACCTACAGGAAACTTTGTTTTCCACATCCCTTTTCAGAAAGTAATGAAGTCACCCAGGTGTGAGCACTTGGTGCAGCAGCCCCCAAACGCATTAAAATTCTGAGCTGCGAGCTCCCAGACCGCTGATACATCTCAGGAAATGGTACCTCAAAGCCATTCTGCAGTTTCGCTGGAGCTGAACGCAGAGAAGGATAGTTTGGAGGGTAACAATTGAAAAGGTGCACTTACAGAAGGGATCTGTTGGGAGAGAAATTAGGAGTCCAGAATGGGTTGAATATTAAAAATAAAAGCCTGACTCACGCTCACAAATGAATAAAATTAAACTGCTGCCATTCTTAGGCCGACGCTATTCCCAGGGGTCTCGCTGGTAGTGACATGGAAACATGCACTGATCTCAAAAGTTCATTAATGGTAGCATAAATTATTCATTTTCTCAAAATTCCTGCCTACGGACTGGCATTCGGGAACCGGCGCCTGTGATGTTTGAACCAACCAGTGAAGAAGCGAAGCTCGGCTTTCAGAGGGGCTGAAGCCCGTGTTTTCTGCCGTGGCCATGCAGTTTGCTACGTGTGCTTTCACAGCTGGGTTTCCACGGCCCAGCTGATGCGCAGCAACTTGTTGAGCGGCAGAGACTTGCCCACGCGCCGGAGGGTTTTGGGATCATCGGCTTGGGCTGCGCGTGTGGGAGCAATGAAAGATGTAACTGCTCCCAGCTATCTCTCCGTCCAGCCCTCTTTGGTCCGGGGCGGCAGAAAGGATGATGAGCCTCCTCTTTCAGCTGTGATTCATCTCCTGGGCATTAACTGCAGCTCAATATTAAGCCCGCTGGTGCAGGGACCGCGGCAGCTCGAGCAGCTTGAGGACAGCTCTGCATCCTCGCTGCCCGGCACTCGCCCCTGGCAACCCATGAATCACAGCCCGGAGCCTTTAAACCTTGCTTGGATTTCAGCTTAAATTGTTCTTAAGTGGTTTAAGCTGGTGTAAGCCAGGCTGATAGGAAGCTAGGCGGACATTTGCAGAGGTTGCACTCTCAAATGTGTGCTCGTGCGAGCGGGGTCAACGAGCTACCGGGTACCAGCTGAGCCCTGTGCCTCCTCTGGCACTGCTGGCACAGATGCCCACGGCAAGGGTCTTGGTCCCAGCTGTGGGAAGCAGAAAAACACCTGGGCAGTGAGCTCAGCACGTGTGCCATGCTGCATTCACCCCCTGTTATCTCCCAGCTGGTGCTTGCTGTGTCACTGTTAGTGCAGGGGTGACTGTCACCCGGCTGCACGCTCCTGGCCAAAGCCAGGGGAGGGTAAAGGCAGAGGTTGAGGGTGGCAGCCAGCGAGCCCCTCCGTGCTGAGCCCAGGCACACACGCAGCTAAAAATCTCAGTTAATGGGAGTGGGGTGAGCCCCCCGTTGGCCCTGGTGGGGGTGACTGTGGGAGAGACTTCTCAGTGGAATAAGTAAAGTTTGCACAGTCTGGTGCTGGTTATTGTCAGGTTCATCCTCATCTGGCCCTGGGAAGGCAGGACCTGCTGGCTGCAGACTGGTACAGTGTTAAAGTGGCAACTCCAGATTGCTTTTTCTTCTTGTTTTCCCCCCTCTGATAGCCAAGGAGGCGCTAAGCTCCTTATTGTCTGTGAAATACCATCCCCTGTCCCAAGAGCCTTACATGGGAATTGCACGCCAGCTATTCCCAATTATTTATTTCTGGGCACTGCTGTCTCCTCCTGTAAATTAATAAATGATCAGTCTGAAGATTGCGCTTGTGGTAATTTACATAAGCACGTGAAAAAGAAAAGGTTAAATGCTAAAACCAAAATTTCCTTCCGTGCTGCAGCTCCTTGTGCACTGGCGTGGGACTGGCACATCCCAACGGAGGGTCCGTGAGGACCAGCATGCCTCCCTCGCTCTGCGCCATCCCTCATCTCTCCAGCCATGGCCACTCCACATCCCCCGAGGTAGCTGAGCTGGGAAAGCCCAGGCTTGAACGCAGCCAAGGCTGGCAGCCTTCTCCCACCAGCCCCTGGCCAACTTGTGGTGGGACGTGTGAGTGGGTTCAGCGCAGCTGGGGGCTCTGAATCCAGGCTCTGCCAGTTTTAGCTGAAGAGGTTTAAACATCCACGTTTATGGTTCATCACCACGTTCATGCTGGCAGGTTCTCCAGGGGAGATGGTAACTGCTTAAATCAGCAGAGCTAATGCCTTGAGAGCTCGTGAGTCAGATGTGTGAGTAAACGTGAAAACACTCTGTGAGCAGAGCTCCTCTAATGGGAACAGTCCCTCTTTCACACGCTTAGGAGATGATTTTTTTTTTTAATAAAATTTAAATGAGCAACAGCTAAGGAATTTATTTGCCCATGTGGTTGCTACTTCTCTTTCACACCTCTATTCTTCTGCAGCTTTGCGCATGGTACAGATGTGGGTGGAGTGGAGTGAATATAGATCATTTTCTTAATGGAAATATATGTTCTTCTTTTTTTTATTATTTTTGCATGCCTTGGTTGTACTTGCACACCTTGCTTAGTGAGCAAGGGAGGAAGGAAAAGCTCTCGAGGGACTTGCAAGAAGAAAAGCAAATGAACAGTTCCAAAGTACTAATGGCACCATCTTCTTTAGAGGAAAAAGTTATATAGATCTTACCTAAATGTTTCAGGCTTCTATGTGGCAGCCCCAACCCACCTTCCCGTCCCTAAAACAAGGGATCTTGTCTGGGTGACAAGTCTCCTGCCCCTGTGGGCTGTGCTGAGCCCTAGCACCTCATCAGCCGCAGACTCAGGAATGTCCCAGGGTAAAAAGCCAGCTCCAAAAGCACATTTGGGCTACTAATGTCCCCCCAGGAGAGGCTGTGTGTGTCTGGTGTCCCTGCTGTGCTTGAATTAATACTTATGCACCAGGGCAAATCTCCACAGGAGTGACATGAGAACTCTTTGCCAGCTTCCAGAGTGATGTTGCTCGTGTTACGAAGTCCTCAGTTATGGAACTTCTCAAAAGCAAGACCAAGGACTCTCCAAGCTAAATCCAGCCTTGCAGAAACCAGTCAACGGTACGAGCACATGGCAAAATCCTGTGCATCAGTATCTGGGTGTAGCTGGATTTAGGGATTAGCTGAGATCAGCTCCAGCAGCTTACTCCGGGGCACCGCAGAGCCGTTTCTGAGAATGGTGCCTGTGAGAACCATCTGGGAGTGACTCAGTCAGACAGCTCCACCATCTCTCCAGAAACGATCACACCTCATTTCCCTGCCCAGCTGTAATGCTGTGCTAGTCACTGAAACCAAAATTGTCCAGCTGAGGTGAATCACAGCTGCATTGCCAGCCCCCAGCCTCTCGGGACCATCCCTGCTTTGCATCAACTAGGCCAATTGCTCTCATTTTTTACCCAAAGTAGGGCATGGAAATGGTCTTGGGGCCACCTGTTCTCTCATTATCCAAGGTTGTGGGACAGCGCTGCAGGCTGAGAAGTGCCACTTCTGGGTGTCACTGAGCCTGTGTTGACAGTGGGATAAGAGACAGACCAGCGCTGAGGGTGCTGAAGCAGTGATTTATCTTGCTGCCCTGGAAATCTTCCTTCTGGCCTTTTGTGGGTGTATGCCCAACATTTCCTTTGAACCGCCGCTGTACAAAGAACCAGCACGAACCGGAGAATTGCTTTTTTCAGCTGGGCTATTTAAAGAAAGACTAGAGAGGCGAGAAGTCTGCTGTCTGTTTTTCTTATGCCAATGAGCTGAGGCTGCAGTGGTGATTTATGAGACGCTTTATTTCTTATCCCACCCATGTGGTCTTTCTATCCGTGTTTATTTGCTCCTGGACGCGTCGTGCTCACGAGCTTTGGATCATTGTCAGCTTGGTTAAAGGTACATCTCACCTATCCAAGAGGGGGTTTCATTGATTTGGGCTGTGGCCATCACCTTTCATTGCCCTGGGAACAACAGCACCCAGTGAGCGTGCGCTGCGGGCAGCATCAGCCTTTGTTCTCCCCGTCAGTCTAAATTTTAACTTTTTTTCCCTGTAGTCATGATTAAACAGATGAAAGTTCTGAAGCCAATGAGTCCTTTACAGGCTATGGCCTGGGGACTTTAAGGTAGCAAGCTCTGTCTTTCAGGATTGCCTCCAAAGTGTCAAATACTGGGTGTAATGACACGCCGAAGGCAAACTTTTTAGATCCCTGAGGACAGAACACTTGTAGCCAGAACTACAAGGCTCCCTGCAAATGTATGAAGCGCCCGAGGATGTCAAACCATGCAAGTCCTTCAGCATTAGTGAAGTGCAGTCACTGCTCTGCTGGGTTAGTAGTGTGTCTTTATCACCCGTGCCCAGCATTACCCTGGCTCAGAAGGGACTCCCTAGGAGATAATTTGCAATTTCAAGGAAAATTGAGCTGCTTGAGGCCTTAAGAGGATTTATGAGCCACTGCAAATCTTACTGCAGGATCACCTCTATGTATATTGCTGCTAATAGTCATTACTTCAAGATCACAGAGTCTTCACAACATCCCCATCCTGTCATCATCCAAGTTAGAGCTGGTCAGGTGCAGCAGAATGAACAGCATGAGATGAGGGCATCATCAAGCCTGATGCCCTTGGTGGCCCCAAGATCATTATCCTGAGGACAAATGTTCAAGCAGGCTTCAGTTTTCACTTTGCGAGTGCAAACCACCCCCTCCTGCCCTGGTGCAGCCCCTCGGTGGCTTTGCAGAGCATTCCTCAGTGGCTGGGGATGCTGCTTTGCAATGTTCTGTTCTGGGGCCACAGAGCCCAATGGAAAGCCGGTGATGACTCAAGTCATCTGACCATGTTAAAGCTTCGGAGTTTTTGTCCCTTTATCCTCAAGTATTTAATGAGCAAATAGCATCCCCGGCTTTGTTTGCTGAAAGGGAGATGGCAGTGTCTGTCACATCCCTTGCCAGCAAGGAGAGCAGCATCACAAGTGAAGCAACATGAAAACTGTCAGGTGAGGTGAGATGAGGAATCTCCTTGAGCCCAGAGCAGAGATGGTAGTGCTTTTTTGCTCAGCTGCCTCCTGAGGCGGTGTAACTGCTCGGTGCCTGCTTTCTCCAGTGAGAAGAAAGCCAGAGAAACACAATAAATGGAAAGCCTCAAGCTGTTGACATATGAAGGAAAATGAAAGCGGTACAAATTAACCAGTGACTAATAGGACACTGCAGCCATCTGCAAAGACAAGAAGGGTGTATGCATCAACAAGAAAAAGAAAGCAATTAGGAGAACATTAGGGGTATAGTAAAGAGAAACAGAATGACTAATTGAAGGCAAGTGTAAACTGAATGTCAGGAAATAATTCCTAACTGTGAGCTGTGTGGGGCTGTGGAATAAGCTCACAAGAAGAATGAAAATGCTATTTCTTGAGCTGTTAAAACCTGAATCAAACCCTCAAGGTCTGAACCCACCGTTGACCTGGCAGTAAACCAGCTCCTGACCCTGTTCTGCCTGAGCCTCTTGTCACAGTTGTTTTAAAAGCAAAAATGATGTTAATGTCTATAAAACATAGTTACATTTCCACTCAGGCTTCACCACAGGAATCCTTCACTTCTTGAAGCTCCTGGTCAGATGGTCAGACACAGACCTTTGGTTCCATAAAACAGCAACGGAAAGGTCTCAAACACCGATTGAGTGCATTTGCCTTGTACCCTTCCTTCTCTTGAAGTAGAGGAAAATGCTAAACAGCTTCAAATCGTTATTTTATCTTCATTGTCCACCCTGGAAGGCGCATTCGTTTTCCGATTCATTTACTCCTGTGATCAGGGCCATCTTGATCTCTCCAATAGTCTCTCTAGGAAGCTACTGCCCGTCGGGGGGGGTAGTGGTTTGGTGTTTTCCAGCTCTGACAGCGCCCTGTGGAGCTGACCTCCGCTTGTCATTCCTTTCTCAATGTCCCCTACGGAGCTGGCAGTGCCACCCAGCCCCGGCGAGCACAGTGTGCCATAGGAACAGGAAAAGAGATGGCCTCTTGACAAAACTTGCTATTGTGAAATGCTAAGCTCCAGGGGAAGACAGTAACATCATTGGTAATAAATAAAGGCAGCCCAGCACATGGAGTTTCTGTTGATCTTGATTTCCCTCCAGACTCTTGAGAAGGGCTGAACTTTAGCAGAAAAGAGGGATGCAGCTCTCAGGAAAACAGTTTGAGGAGAGTGGTCATCCCTGCCTGGCTCCACGCAGCGTTAGGTGAAGGGATGGTGTGGAGAAGCACTGGGAGCTGGCTAAAGGAGAGCCTTCATCACACAGTTTCCTCCCTATATGTGTCAAAAGGGGGAGATCAGGAAAAAAAAAAACAACAGACGAAATGCAATGATGTTTGTGGTACCCGAATGCTTGATATCAAGAGATAAACAACACCTATTAGATTTTCCCTTCCATCCCTGGCAAACACAGGACCACTCTGCAAGTCTTGGCTCATTTCTAAAGCTTGCCAATAGTTTCTACTGGTCTCCTCAGTGTAGCAGACCACACTGGCAGGAAACTTCTCTGAAAATTCATCTCATCCTGGTCCTTGCTTTCCTTGCTGTACAGCCAGTGTGTCACACATCACAGTTTCTGAAAGACTTCTTGCATTGTTTTGAAATCTTGGTGTAGGAAAGAGAAGATGGACTGTTTCCCTGAAAGGAAATTCCCTCCCAGCCTGCTGAAGACAACTATCCATGGGGTATTTAAATTCCTTATGGTGACTTTGGAGAAGTGGTAAAGGTTGACTGAGAAGCATCTGAGAGGCACATACAGAGGCGTCACAGTTTGTAGAACTGATTTACAAAGCACTGTGAATTTCCCAATGCTGCCAAAGTGGAGATATAAATCAGCAGTGACAAGAGAGGCTCTCTTGGGAAGGTGTGTATGAGCCTAGGCACACACAGGGTCCTTTGACAATTACCCAGGGATAATTCCCACCACACTCTGGTGAACTTTGCTCTGTTCACCACATGTCATAGCAAGAGGCAATTAATGTTACTTAACATTTGGCTGTTTTTCCCAGATTAGATGTTGTTGACTCATTTGGTAGCTGCACAACTTCTTTGGAAAGGTTAAAGGTTTCCAATCAACCAAGGCAGAAACAGAAAAAGATCACTAACCCCATGGCGGATGTGGACCTTCTTCTGACCTTCAACCATAGTTCCTGCCAAGTCCCTTAGACTACTTTTCTGTTATTATCCACATTTTTAATGCAGAGTAACTTTTTTATAACCTCAAAGTTTAAATTTGCTGTTTCTGATGTCACCGATTTATGGCATAACACTGTAAAATTTAAATCGAGTTTTGAATAGAAAAGGCATAACTTGGGGGTTTAAATGAGTCACAGATCTCATAAGTTACAAATGAGAAATGTTACCCTGATGGAGCAAGAGACCTTGGCTGAGACTGGGAGGATGTGACAATGACATCCTTTTTTGTACGCTGCTAACTCAACAGCACAGATAAGACAGCTACAAAGACTTCAGGTGAAAGTAATTTACATTAGTAGAAAACAGAGCATTTAAAAAAATAAAAAGGGGAAAAAGCTCTGGCCATTCTACAGACCCTTTTGTACTTCTAAATCCCAACTAATTTCAGAATGTGTGGTGTTAAGAAAGCATCAGGGCTATATTAGACACTGCTCACCCAGCAGCAGCATCCGCACAGCACTGCACATCACTGCCGCCCACTTCGCTGAGAAGGATTTCTGTGTTTCTTGGATAGCCCATTCAAAAATGAGCCTCTGCCTGTGGCAAATTGCTAGTGAATGGCACGTGATGGATGTCTGTTCAACATCTTGTGCCCTGGGTGCTAAAAATATTCTTGGCACTCAACGCCAGCGCTTAGCACTTGACCCACCTCTGCCTGTGTCTCTGTGCCATGTCACCACCCGGCTGGGTACGGTTTTTCACTGCGGTGGATGAGGGCTGTCCAAAGAGCTGAGCCCTTAATAAATGGCAGACTGCTATGCTTAGGTGGCCTTGAACTTTCTGTCCTCTTGAAATCTGCAGTGCGTCCCGTCTTGGTAGCTCAGAATAAAGCTAAAACCCTTCACAAACACACTTGCAGAGCAGAGCAAACAGCGCTTCAGCAGGAAGCAGGTTCTCTGCCCAACTGATCTTTCAACAGGCTCTTCTGGCTCAACCAGTCAACTATTCGGGCTTCCCCTTGGGAGCAGCCACAGTGATTTGACCAAGGATAGCCCACCTCTACCTCACGGCGTCACAGAAACAGCACCTCCAACCGGAGCTCCCAGATGATGAATTGTGGTCTGCTCCTCCCTCTTGTCCTGAATTCAGCTAATATAGAGGTGTAACTGGATCCATGGACTCATTAGTGTAAGTGAATCTGGAGAGAAAGGCTTCCTGCCTGGGGAATGAAGACCTCCCCGACCACGGCCAGGGCTCTAGGACAGTGCCAGCTTGCCACTCTCTCTGCTTTGTACACCACTGACAGTCTTGTGAAGCTGAACTGAAGCTGTTGCTTCAGTTGCCACCTGGACTGGAGCCTGGTATCGACATTTCATTCGCAGCAGGAGAAGCTGCTGAGCAGAGGGACAGCCCAGGAGAGCTGCAGGTCCTGGCGCACGTGCCTCACTGCACAGAACCAGCCTCTGCAAGGACCCATCTTCGGCCTTGCCTCAGAAATCCTCTCTTCCCATTTCTGGAACACTGCAGTTATTTCAAATTCCTTCTCCCCTCCTTTCTCCCCCAGCCACAACCTTCCTGGTATTGTATCCCTGACTGGAAGCACTGTTCCTGGAAAGGTCTCACTGGAGTCATCGAGGGACTGATTTTCAGGTCTCATGTGGGCACCAGTACCAGAGAAACTGCTGGCTGGACTATCTGTCCAGCTGCTCTGTTACGCTAACTGTGTGTATCTGTTCAAAAATCACATGGCCCTGTCTGCTGCCACTCCGTCACGAAAAGGAAAATAAATGCTAAATTTGCAGTCTGGTATTTTTGCCTTCAAATGCTTTCACATTTTAGTACACAATCTCTGGGTACCGCGTCCTCAGCAAGATGGCAGCTCTTCTCTCTCACAGCTGAGACTCAGTGCCGTGTCTGCATGATCCTCAAGGCAGCAGAGGGGGATCCCTGGGACTCTTGCCCCGGGCAGCCCACGGTTGTAAGGTCATTAGCCACCGGCTAATGGTTGTACGGTCATTAGCCACCGGCTCGGCGCGATGCCGAGCTTGGAGCGGAACCAGGCTGTGTCCGAGCGTGCTGTGCTGAGCTACCCAGCGTGCGAGACACCGCCTTTGTGCCAGCTGAGGGAGGACAGATGAAGCTGATAGAGCAGAGAGTTCACCAGGATAAACATCTCCCCATTTCTCAGCATCGGGCACAAACCTAGGGTGGCAGCGTGAATCCGTGCCGGTTCAGGCATCTGCAGTGTGAGGCCAGAGGGTCTCAAACCTGGTGGAGCACCCTAAAACTGCATTTAGCTCTTGAATCTGTGGCCTCATGTTAGCAAAGCTTAGCCACCTTTGGGGTCTCACTGATCTCTTTGGCAGTGTCTTGTGAAGCAGCCAGTCGCCATGTCTCAGCTGAGCCGTGATTGTGTGACACAGTGGCAGCAAGAGCAGCTTTGGGTACCCCTGTTCCTGCCTCCTACAGCTCACAGAGATGAGGGTCAAAGTACCAGATGGGCTGCAGGTGGCCTCTGAATTCCTGAGTGTTTCAGCCTCCCTGGCCTTGCATTGGAGTTTAGGTGAAGACGGCAGCCTATGTTGAGCTACAGTCTATTCCTTGGTTCTCATCTGGTTTCTCTCAGGAAAAGATAAAAGTGGTGGTAGAAGCTCTCATGCTATAGTTTTCTAAGTTCCAGCAGCCCAGCCTGGGAAATACATGAACCTTTAGCTGCTTTGCCTCTGTTTCTTCCTCTAAAAATGAATTAAAGTCACAGTGATGAACCTGCTCTACCAATGCTGGACTTTGGCCAGAGCTTGAATATGTGGCTGCTCAGTTATTTTCGGCTTGGAATCCCCTATCATTTTCTATCATGATTCCCCAGCCAAAACACTGCATTTCAACAGCAAGATAAACGCAAACATGAACTGGAAAAGGTCTACCTAATCTTGTCATCATCTGTTAACTCTGCGATGTGAATGGCTTGACATATGATACTTGTGCGCAATATTTTATGCAAAGTGTGGATTCCTGTGCTTCCAGATGCTGTTTATCAACTTCCCCGAGGAGTCCCTTGTGAGTACAGGGACACACTCTGCTCTGAGCCACACCAGGATAGGTCTGAAATACTTGAGTTGTCTGTAGTAGCATAACCGGATTTTTATCAATGTAACTGAGACAAGATTCTGTCCAAGATGTTCTAATAAAAACAAGAGTCTGCCCTGGGAACAAAGAGCATGTGATAGGTTTTTTTCCAGCTCACTCAGCACTGAAGAACTGAAAACAAGATGGTGCTGCTTACAGACTCATGGAGATGCTGACATTCCTCATTGCTTTTCACATTACAGCTACAGGGCTACACGAGGCTCCCCATGTCTTCAGGGATGGAGGTTTTGCATGGAGATGAACTTTGGTACTGATGGACTCTGTAACTGCTTGACGAAATACATAACAGGGACATGAGGTCAGTGAACAGTGGATTTGTTGTATTTCCTGACGCTCGTGGCACTGCAATAACTAAGTGCCTGCACAGTGTACGCACTATGATTTCTAGCCTGTTACGGTGTTGGCAATGCCAGTTATATTTTCTTTTATGTCCCTGGATTAAGAGGGGGCTAGTTATGCAAAGGCAGCATATTGGCTCTTCAGTACTTTATGGCTGATGGTGAATACATCGCTTGTTAGCTACTCGTGTTCTGGTGAACTCCTCTGCCATGGCTTCCTGGTAGTTTGTAATCACATGAGCAGTAGTAACCACTTCAACAAAAATGAACCTTCATTAAATCTGCAAAACACGTGGCAAGGGCATGGTCAGGTTTTTCTCTTCCAGCAAAAGACCTGAATGATGTGAAACCGAAGTAAGTTGAAATGCAGAGCAAAACACACAACAGCACAGAGATCATGTGAACGTGTCTCCTTCTAGACGCAGATGATCAAGCAAGTGCCTCCCTGATCCACAGCACGTATAGGGAGAGACCAAATGGCAGGCGCCTGGCTGCCCCTCTGATGGGTTGTCCAGAGAGCTCTGTCTTTGTTCCTTGTGAGAACAGATAGTTCTTCTCTGGAATGATCCTACGTTATAAGTGAAGTTTGGAGATCTTATTATTTCTGGTGTGTCCCCTCTGCTCATGTCTGTGATTTGGATGCAACCTCTGGCTCGGGAAGACCTTCAGCTGCTGATTGCCAGAACTGGGAGTGCCTCTCACGGAAGGGTTCGTGCAAGTTTTGTTCTTCTGCTTATTATCTCTCCCGATCATCCCCATTTGGTCACAGCTGGAGGCAGAATACTGGTCAAGCTGGACTTTTGCTCTGAGCAGCTCAGCTTTTCTTGTGTTTTCCTAAGAGATGTTTAATTTCCCTCAGGAGAAAATTTGTCTCTTAGTGATCCCACGCGGAGGCTGTTTGACAAGGCAGAGCCTGGGTTTTTTCTTTTGGGAGATGCAACATATTGAGGAAAAGGGGAGACCATGCAGCTGCTGGATAAGAAAGCAAAGGGGACCTCAAGAGTGATAGGTCCATTCCTGAAAGGTGTGAGGAACTTCTCAAAGGCCTGATGGCTTGCTTGCTATAAATATCTTATCAACTAATGCTGAGCTTCAGCAAATTTTTCCCCACTGACACCCTTGTCCAGCCGTCTTGAATTCCTTCTCTGAGAACTGGCAAATTTCACCTTAGGGATGGAAAAAGATCAAGAAGAGCATGAAGATGCTGTAGAAGCAACAGCTTGTTTTGCAGAGGGCCTGTGGCCCAACCACCCTCCCACCGCTCAGTGCCCAGAGGGCAGGGAGGACAGAAACCTCTGGGATTTGCCATCCAGCGTGTCAATGATCAGGGATTCACTTCTGCTGGTGTTAAACCTACTCAGTGGGAATTATGTTCCCATATTATGTTGGCTTCCATCACGACAGAGATGCTATGAGCCCTCTCTCATTTAGCACATTGTCTTTAACCCTTCATTTGCCATGTTGGCAAGTGTCCAGTTAGGAATGAGACCCCCCTGTACAAATCCCTTGGGAGGCCTCCAGATAAAGGGAAGCCAATTGAGCTCAGAGGGAAGCAAAATATAATCCCGCATTGCAATTCCTGAGCTCCAGGCGTGACCTCTATCCTGCTCTACATATCTGTGGGAAGTTGGTGGTCAGCCCTTAGTATCTTCTGCTGTGGGAAGACTGTGGGGTCACAGCTGAATGGGACATCCCGAGGGGCAGTTTGATGGATGCTTGCCTACTCCGCTGCCTGAAATGGCCTACCCGTCCCTGTCCTCTGTGACCGCCCTGCCACCGCCCACTGTTCCTCTCCTTCTTGGAAAGCAAGTACCTTCTTGTGGGAGCAGGGCAGGGGAGATGACGGCTTTATTGCTTGAGACTCTAAGTGCTGCATCCTGCTTCACGTAGTAAAAACTGGTTTGCCCTTTTCCAGAGCTGCTTCATAGGCTTTTGGGTTCACGGCAGTTCAGCCCCAGCAGGTCAAAGGCGGCTGAGTGCTTACGTGCAAAATTGTTTCATAGTGGGAACACAAGCAGAAATTCAAGGGGATGGACTGACAGCCAGTTGAGATCAACATGGACTGTGCTGGCAGAGTGGGGAAAACTGCAAGGAGGGAATCAGCGTTGCATGGGAGGTGATGGACGGAGAGGCTGGAAAGCCCATGAGCTGGGGGAAATGGTGTTTCAGTGTAGGGGAAGAGAGTAGTGGGACCACTTGTGCTCCAGACCTCTGGTTTATAGGTGTGTTGCAATACTGGTGATGGTGATCTTGTGGGTAGTGGCTGACGTGGGAAAACACACAGCAAATTATCAGAACTTGCAGGCTTGGGTGAAACTGGGGTGTGAATATAGACATTTCTGGTGTGGATATCCAGGTGATATGGTCATGAATAGGAACGTGAGTGCGTGTCTTCCTATTGCTGACAGCATATGCTGACGTTGTCTTGGTACCTTTTAATGCCGACGCACACACGTCATATTCTAATTCTAATTAGTGAGTTCTAATTCAGATCCAAAGCAAAAACCCCATGAAGCAAATTTTATTTGCATGGTCTTTCTGCTCATTCCCCTTTTAATGCCAAAAACCACTGGATACTGCCCAACCCATTTGAAATAAAAAAAATAGAAAGATTTTTCTGTTTCATCACTGCATCATTGGGTCTCCAGGATCTACACAAGTTTCCACTTTTAAGACGTGAAAGAATGTCTTTCTGACATTTCCTGAGTACATTATTCACTGTTGCACCAGACATACAAGTGGTAACGTGGCAATGAAGTGTTCTGGTCCCGTTCCCGGCAGTGACACTACTCTGAAGCAATTCACTCAAAGCTATTCTCCTGGTCCAGTTCTCCCACCTGGACAGTGTGTTGATACGCCAGGGGACTGTGATGATGAATTGACTCTCCTCAGAGGTTCTCCCGTGGAACCGAATCATTGCATGACAGACTCCTGAGGTCAGGAGGCTGTGAAAAAGTCTGCAATCTCATAAAACATGGCCAACGTTTCTGACAAATGGCCAGATCCTGCTGTCCTGTTCTGACGGCAGCAAATGAAAACAAATGCAAAGGCTAATGCCTGGAAGAGCGTGTTACCCTGGGTATGGTGTAGTGCTCCTGCTCTTTTCCTGCTGGGACTGGAACGATGCTGACAGGACTTTGCTGCCTGGTTCAGTAGCTTCAAAGCCTGCTGGTATTTCCTTTGAGTCATCTTGGTGAAGAAGCTGATAAGGCTGGGCCAAGACTCAGTGCAATGCTAGTGCCTCTCTGGATCTGTCGGGGAGTGCAGATGTCTCCAGGACACTGTCACTGGGAGCCCACCTGGGCATGAAGCAGGGCTGGAGCTTCGGCTCTCGTTCCTGCTGTGTACAAACATGCTTCCATGTGGTTTGAGTCCTTTTGGGAAAAGCTCAGTAGAAAAGGTCATGCCACAGGAAACAGTTGAAGAAAAGACCTCTTACAGTGAATGAGGTGAGGATGTTCCAAGGCCCTTATCCCAAAGGTTTCCAAACTTCCCCGAGTCCCTCTATGATGTTTCATGCTTTAAGACTGGGTCTGAGGCACGTTTCTGACCCTCTGAAGACGTGGGACCCCAAGCACGCTTTGAGCATGCCCATGTCAGAGGAACTCTGAGTGCCACATGTGCAGGTTTTCCAGGAGCACAGGCACTGCACAGGCACCCTGCAGCAATCCAGCAGCAGTGGAGCATGGAGCCAGGATCTTTATCAACCAAGGAGCAAGCTGTGGTAACATAAGCCTTTGTGAGTGGAAGCTTTCTTTCAGGGATGGGCAAAATTTGGAAGTACATCCTGGTCTTGGATTCAGCCTTGAATTTTTAACCCAAACACTGGGGAAATCCTCTGGACCAGGACAACCTTCTGCAATTGTTTTGGTGCCTGGTTTTGGGGTGAATTTCTCATTCCCAGTCCTGGGCTTGCCTGTGGCACGTTTTCCTCACAGACAGACACATTGGAGCTGAACTCATCGAGCATTCAGGACCAGCTAGGATGGAATTTATTAGGACTTTTGCAGAGAGCTGACCAGACCAAGAAGCAGCCTGAATCATCACTGCCTCCTCTCAGCTGCTTACAAAAGTGCTGTTTCCAAAGGCCAAGATGCCCACAGGCTCTGACCGACCACCTGCACAATAAAAAGTCAGAATAATCTCATCTGGACTCCGCAGTGTGCTGCAATTCCTTGCCAATGCAAAGAAACTCTGAAAATTAAGAGACTGCAATTTGTTCTTTTTCCATTTTTATTTTTTTTTCAACTCTCAAAATTACTCATCCTTGCCAAGCTGTGGCTGTAAAACAGTTTTCATAGAATCATAGAATCATCTAGGTTGGAAGAGACCCTTGGGATCATCGAGTCCAACCATCTACCCTACTCTACAAAGTCCTCCCCTACACCATATCCCTCAGCACCACATCTAATCGTCTCTTAAACCCATCCAGGGATGGTGACTCAACCCCCTCCCTGGGCAGCCTATTCCAATGCCCGACCACTCTTTCCGTGAAGAATTCTTTCCTAATGTTTAGTCTAAACCTAGCCTGTTGGAGCTTGAAGCCATTCCCTCTCATTCTGTCTCAGATCTTAACTATTCCTTGCAGCTGACTCTTGCTGAGCTGTCGGTGTGTGGCTCTGCTGGGGTCTGCAAACCTGCCATGCTCCGGGGAGGGTGCTGGGACCGTCACAGGGTTGGGAAGACCAAACACTAATCAGCTGAACACTGATTCCTGAATAGACTTGGCTTTGCCGCTGGCTTCAGTGCCGGCAGCGTAAAGCCAGAGCTGCTTGGAAAATCCCAGTGCCAAAGCAAAGTGTGGTAAGCAGCATATGAAGGTCTGCTACCCAGCCGACTCACCTTTAAGGACTTTTTAAGACAATTTATTGGTGCCTGTCTGATCAAGTCAACGTAGGTGTGCAAAACACTCTGATAAAGCTTTTCAGTGCTATCCCCGTGCCTAAATTGTGCTCTGATTTTGGCAGAATTCCGTCGCTTTTGCAGCAAGAATCATGTTTTGTGCTGTGATAAATGCAGCAGGATTGGAACTATGACTTTGCTTTTTAGCAAAGGGTTAGTTAAAAGAGATACAGGGAAGCTGGAAGAGCGACAGCTTCCAAATCACTCATGTAGAAGGCTGCATGGGGTCATTTCCACCAGTCACTTCCAACTTTCCCTGTGGTTCCCCGAAGTTCTTCCAAGACAAACAAACCCCTGTTTGCCGAGGCTTTCCCAATCCTCCCTCTGACACAAGAACTCTCTTTAGTGGAGACAAATTCCCTGAAGCTGTTTGCAGCAACTGCTGCCTAATGACTATCATGCTGCCGGTTCCTTACAGATTACTTCAAGATGCCGAGAGATCCAGCCTGTCCGATCCAATTGGCTTCACTTCGGATGCCTACAAGAGATGAGGTTGAACAAAATAAAATGCAAACCAAAGCAAAGCTCTGATGCACGCTGCTGAGGAATACTGCTTGTCATGTAAAGGTCAAGTGCTGTCAGATCACTGCTAAATTACAGCATTTTCTTTCTTCTCCAGTCTGGGAAACAAATTGGAGCAAGGGGACAGAGCTGCAGTTGGGAGAGAAGCAGATTCAGTGTGGATCTGGAGTGGGGTGTAGCTCCCCCACTAGCCCACCACCACCTCGGCAGTGGGAGAAAACCTTCTTTAAGGGCACACACAGAGCAGCTGGGAAATGGGACTTGGAGGCTCTGCTCTGCTACTGATTTCCTGCATGTCCCTGAGCAACTCACTTAACCTTTCCATATTTCATCTGCTCTTGGATTAAAAAAGGGTATTAATATTGTTTCTCTGCTTCTGCAGGGAGCAGTGAGGACAAGGACCTTTAGAGGTGGCTCGTATGCTTTGGCCCACAGGGCCTTTTAAGTCCTCTATATAGACATCAATTCAAATTCACATGTCAAACATTTCACATGGTGCCAAGCAAAAGAGATAAAGATTTGCATTTGCTATGGAGAGGTCACCACAAAACTATGTATCATTCTGAATTGTGCCAGAAATTCTCTTCAGTTTGATTTCCACAGCGAGGGGCTCTGTTAACGTCAGCATGTACAAACTTTAAAGAATCTTCAGGCTTTCTGCACCAGGCTGGGAAGCTTGCAACAAAACCCTGGGATGAGACTAATATTGTCTAGTGTCCTGGCCAAATGTACTGTACAAACCCCGGAGTTTTCTGCACGTTCCAACCGTATCCAAACTAGGTTAAAATGTTCAAAATCTAGGAGGCATGGTGACAGGCACTATACTAAGCATGATCTCCTACAACATCAGTGGAACATCCAGTTTGCACGAGAAGTCATGTATTCCCAGATTTCACCACCACATAACAGAGGAGAAAACCTGCAGAAGCTCCTTGTTTGTCTCTGTGGTTTCAGTCTTACTAATCCTGTTGCAGCTCCTGTCATAACCGCTGATACCTGTTCTCACCTTTCCTATATGATGTATAAAGGTTCTTGACACTGAACTGACATTTTAATTTTACTTCCTTATAATCTGAATAGTTACCAAGTCTTATCTTGCTGTTCTTCTGATTTGCCTTCAGCTGAAAAAAAAAAAACCCACACCACCCCCCCCCCCCCCAAAAAAAAAAAAAAATAATCCAGAAAGCATCTCTCAGGAGAAAGAATATTCTCTGGAGGCACTTGAAAAGGGATGTTGAAGAGGCATTCATGAATCTAAACAAACTTTTATCTCCACAGACAGTATGAAAACTTATTTCCTATGTGCTGGATGCTTGAAACAGGAGGAAACAACCTTGTTTCTGTGTTTTGTTCACAAAGCCAAAGGAAGTCAGCATTAATAATCTTCACCTACATGTCAGTCAAATACAGCCTTATCATAACCAGGCATCAGTAATGCAGAACTTCTTAATCTTACCTTTATATGGAAAATAAACCTATGTTTGCCATATAGAATAGAACTTCTCTTAGTGCTCCTGTTTTAACCTTTCTCTGGTTTGTGTCTAAAGTAGGAAGCACACAATTTTTATGGACTTACCTTTCAGATAATGAAATACTGCTCCTGGCACTTAGAAACCTATTCAGTTTTGCTTTTCTTGCTGCAAACAAGAAGTGGTATCAACCCCACCGTAGCTGACTTTATTCTTTTATGTTAAATGCTTTGTCTTCTCCAGGAGCAGTAGGGATGTGTTTGAAAGGTCCTTTCCTTGCATTTTGCGATGCACAGCTGTCCTCATGACCTGTAACCGCAGAGCCCCGCCAGCATTCCCACCTGTAATCCAAGTTACAACTTTGAAATGTTCTAAGATTTAAAATGCAGGGAGCAATTTCTCAGTACGATGAGCCACAAGCTCATTTCAGTGCTTGCAACTACAGTTTCGCTGGACGCAGAATATAGATTTCATGTTGTTTTCTTATTAAAACAGTTTTGGACTGCAGGCCTTAATACCCTATATGGTCAGATATGAAGACAATTCACTACTAGGAGCAGTGCCAGCTAATGTCCTAATAATTCCTCTGGTGCAGCATATTCCATCCCTTGAAGATGGAGTACGGTATGGAAATCCAAAAGGATGAGTTGAATTTCAGTCCCTCTGCCCTGAGGAAGGAAGGAGTTTCAAATCCAGCTCTGAATTATACTGACTGTAGAGCCAGGATGAGCTCCCTTGTGATGTGGGATTTTATGAATCCCCCTAGGAGACTAACTAGAAAGACATCTTTTCATACTGTATGACAAGAAGCTGTAATAGGATCCAAGATGGATAACCTTTACCGAAGTGGAGAGAACACAAGGTTCATCCATATGAAATACCAAGAACACGAGCTGTGGAACAGGCAAACAGGAACTTGAATGGCTTATAATTTTAGGTGTTGATTTGGCACTAACAAATTAATCCAATTATTAGACAACCCTGGCTTGTCAACACCACTGCAAAAATTACCTCTAACGGCACATTGTTTCTTTCCTTCATTACACCTTTTCCTCTGCCTGCACCTGCTTTGGCTCCAAGCACTGAAGAAGAATCAGATCAAAGCTGAGGGCACCAGTAAAGGACCTGCTTGTTCCCAGCATGGAGGCCCTGCTGCCACTATAGCTAACTGCCCATTGCAGCTTGGACATTCCTGAACACGTGGGACTGCAGTTTGTTTGCATCATTTATGTGGTAGCCCTCCGTCAAGCAGCCTCTTCCAGAGAAGTTTGTCAGTTGCAGAGCATTAGGGAGAGAGGCTGTAGGCAAAAAGATGTAATTTTTAAAACAAGTCATCAAGCTTAGCTATATTTTCCCACTGTGGCATCCAGGTTATGCACAGGCACATGCAGAACCCCTCCATAATGTCCAGAGCCTGCCTGGTAAACACCGGTGTGTGATTTGTGAGCTCCCAAAGTTTTGGCTTGATTCCATGCTGTGCTATATGTGTCCTCCATGGTGACATGTGTCTTCAGTACACTGGGTCCCTGCTCTGGCGTGCATGTGTTTAGAGGCAGAGACAAATGACGGAGCCTACGACAGTGTGAAGTGAAGTAAAATAAACGAACCTTCAGTCTGAGAGGAAGAAACTCTTCCACCTCAAAAAAAAAAAAAAAAAAGGAAAGAAAAAGGTGCTTCTATCTTGGAATTAGGTGAAAACATTTCTTCATCAGCTATTTACCTTCTTTCCTTTTTCTTTGTCTACTCCACTAGCATGTTTTAAAATTAATTACAACATTCAGTAGCCTGTTGACAGCATGTCAGCAAGACTCTAGAAGGGACTCAGTAGAGGGTCTCTGGTCCATGCTAAAGCCAATTTCACAAGCGCTTCCCTTCTCTCCTGAAGCACTGCAGGGATAATAAAAGATCTTTCCTCCCTACACTGCTACTAGAGACAGTACATTATAATTTTACTTCACATCAGCAGTTCTGAGTCATCTCCACGCAGAGAGGCTTTCCTTGTTGAATAGAGGGGGTTCATTAGCACACACAGCAGCTACTCCAGCCCAGCCACCCAGGCCGTGGTGCTTAACACCCTCAATCATTTGATTTCCTGCTTCAGCTCAAATTACTGGAACTCTACATTAATAAAACTAGTGCTCACCCTTGGGTGGATTCCTCATTTTCCCAAATCTTGTCTTTTTACATTCCAGATCCTGGGCACTCTGAAAGCCATTACTTAAATAAAGGTCCTCTAGGGCAACTGACTGCTTTATTTAGAGGACGCCTGCTCCTCTGCCATCTTGAACTATACAAGAAAAGGGCTTTTAACCAATATCTCCCAGCTGTGCTAAGCACGGTGCAAAAAGAGGTGCAGGGAGCAGCAACCAGACACTAAGGTGTTGCATGTTAACTTGCGTGCAGGCAGATATGTATTTGCTTACGTTTGTTGTCCTGGGGCTCTCTCCCTTCCTTTCTTACCAGGGTTTTTCCTTCATAATCCGATAAAGTTTGTGTGAGTTTGAGAATGTCTCTGTGTGAGTGAGCAAGCAGCACCACCACCACGTGTCCCTTGCAAGGTGGTAGACAAGCAGCAGATGGAGGGAACACAGAATAAAACATTTTTTTCCTGGGGAAAAATGCTGGGGAGGAAGAATGCAGGAGATCCTTCCAGCGGTACTACGTATTCATAGCAGCCTTCACAAAAGTTATTTGTTTTCATCTCTTCCTGATCCAGGCAAACCTCATGCTGAAGGGGCTTCAGCACAAGAATTAAACAGCCACCACATTTGCATGGCTTTGCCCTTTGTCTCTGTCCTTCCCTGCTGTACTAGACCTTAGTCCCAGCTCATGACGGCACATTTATGAAGGACACTGACCTACTCAGTTCAAGCCTTGAAAGTCCTACAATGCTGTTGTGCCAAACCACAACTAAAAGCAATCTTTGAAAAAAAACAGATAACAAAAACTCCTGCCTAATCCTTCTGTCTTGGCAGAACTTGAAAACGTGCTTTAATACATGAGTAAGACCTTAGACATGTCCATGCATCTTATTTTTCTCCTAGACACCAGTATGATGATTAGAAACCTGTCTGTTTTGCACTGTACAGCACTCCAAAACCTGGGACTGTGCTTTGCCATGTCCTGCCAGGAGCCTGGGGATGATCACCTTCCAGAGATGGTACCTTGCATGGTTGTCATCTCCTCCCTTTGGGCCACGAATGGAGGAGAAGCACTGGTCACAGTTGCACAGAAAGTGGTTTAATTCCTCCTGTGGCTTTACAAACTGCTGTGTCAGGTGAAAGTGCGCTTGAGAGAGGTGTCCAAAGCTGAGGTTTCCTTGTCTGCTCTCAGATCTTCTGCTGTGCAGAGATAAAGGATGCCGCCAGTGTGTTCTTGTCCCTACGACTGGCTCTTAGCGTGGCAGATGAGTCTCACTGAAATTAAATGCCAACTAAAAGTAGCCTCTGAGAGAAGCAAATCAGGCTCATTACCTTCCACTGTCAACTGGCAGCGATGGGCTGAGCTATTGATGATTCAGCTCCGCAGTTGCCGCCAGATTCTTTTCTTCTCTTGTTTTCCCAGGAGAGTCCCTGTGACGGAGCAGAGCAAGCAATCACCCTTCCTTGAACAACTGCACAAATGGGAGCTGTCAGCAACATCTCAGACCATTGAGGAGCCCTGGCGGCCAATACGCCTGTGAGGAACCCATGATTTATAATTTGCAACAGGAGCTACTTACTCATTTTTCCCCCCTTGGGTGAAGGATCCAAAGCTAACAATGCTGTGTCCTTATCAGCAGCAACATTTGCTGGGGAGTGGTCCAAAAGTGACTGACAGAAGGCTCCTTATCTGAAGTGCTTTGTCCTATTCCCAGGTGAAGCACACTTGTGTCCGGTTAAATCCTTTGAGCTTTACCAGTGGGTGTATATACAGATGTGAGTAAGAAAACAGTGATGGACACAGTGGCAGGAAAAAACCCAACCATAAAGTTCCTGCCTTCCTTATTCTAAATCTATATGTTATATGGCAGATGGGTAGCCACATCTGAGCTGTGGTATTAACTGCAATAACCACATAAAGTATCCACTTCCCTACCCACTGACAACCCAGACAAGAAATTCAGTAGCGCTTCCACCAGTAGAATGGAGGGAACTTTAACACACCCGCTAAATATGCGCCATTTCTTTCCAGTCTTGGGGTGTGGGTTTCCAAGCAAGACCACAGCTCCCAGTGCAGCGCTGGTCGTGGCAGGAGGCTACTGGGTGTTACAGCTGCTCGGAGAAATAAGGAGATGGGATGGCTGGGCCTTGCCCTCAATTGCCTGCAATGGCACCATCGTTGCTGGAGTCAGGGGCGTATTTAGTTTCAATGGTTGCATGAGGCCTGTTGCAGAATTTCACTGAATTTCACTGATTTTTTTTTTAGAGTTGGAAGGGACCATAGAGATCATCTAGTCCAACTCCCCATTGCCCAGAGCTAGAGCATGTTACTCAGGGCTGCATGCAGGCAGGTCTTTAAAATCTCCAAAGAAGGGGACTCCACGACCTCCCTGGGCAGCCTGTTCCAGGGCTCTGGCACCCTCACTG
>JAHREE010000454.1:1730662-1758079 GCA_033628505.1 Tringa tobata
ACCACTGCAGCATCCAGAGTGCACGTGGCAGGGACAGGGGACGTTGGGCTGTTTGCGCTGGGCAGTTGACCTCGGTGCTCCAACGCTCAGCTACAGTGTTAGGAAACCTCAGGCTTGCAATGAAGTCTGAGTGTTGGAGAACTGTTTTCTTTCCTCTAAAGGCAACGTTAGTAAAACTGGTGAAATATGAACCGTGGAGTTCTGGGGGCAGCTGGAATGGAAAGAGAGAAATATGGGTGGAAAAAATATAGCATCACCAAAGCCGAACCTGACAGACCTACACCTGTGGTTGAAAAAGAAAAGTTGTGTAAGGGAATTCTTTGGCCTGTTAAAATATTTTATAATGAAAAGGTAGCTTTATAGATACATGCCAGACATTAAAAAATGGTGCGTTGAAGTCGGGACATTAGCTGCTTAAATTGTCTTTAGGGTACGTGGGATTTTACACTAGCAGAGAGTTGGCTCAGGTTAAATATGTCTGATCAAACACACAGCGGTCACTTCATTTGAGGAAAATGGCTGTGACAAATACCAAATTCTTACTGCAAACAGAGCAGGCTGCCTTCTGTGCTGCTGGTTCGTACCTTATGCCACCGGGTGGGATACTCTCCCCCCCCCCGGGTGTCGGTGTGTACAGCTAACTGGAGCTTTGTGGCACATTCACTGTTTTTAGCCACTTTGGCCAAACAGATTGTTATTGTTTTTAAAGTCTTAGGCAAGATGAGCGTCACAAACGCAGCTTTTGTGTTGTTACAAAATACTGCCCTCGCCGTAGGTCCTGCTTGTGATTCGGGCAGCTGTAGTTTCCACATCAGGGGCTGTCTTTGCTTTGTCCTCCAAAACAGGCAGAGTGTGGAGAGCTGCTGAGTTATGTCAGTCCTTTGCCTCTTGGGAGCGTTCCTGGAGAGCTCTTGCTTTCTGGGAAGCCCAGGCCTTGAAATATAACCTGCTGCTTGCTCCAGCACTGGGGAGGTATGGAAGTGCCAGGGAAACTGGTGGAGGGGATGGGGTCTGGGTGCAGATTTCCACTGGGAGCTCGACCCGAGCATCTTCTGAGGACTGGCTGTTCCCAAAGCACCTCATATCATGAATTGTTTGGCAGTTCCTAATGTGCAGCATTGCCTGTCAGTGCATATCGTGTTGCTGTGGGATGTTGGGTACGCATGAGGAGCCTGTGGAGCCAGGTCCACACCTGGTGTCCTCCCCTGTGGTTCCGGTGAAGGTGGGACCCCGGTCTAAGGACACTGCCAAGGCAGCGGGTACAGCAGAGAGGGAGGGAAGAGACTTAAGTTACCAAATGCACCCAAATGTTTGAAAATAAGCCAGGGATTAGTCGTGTAGGAAGGAGAGCCCAGCTTCTCCGCAGAGGGAGCGGATGTATGAGCAGGCACACAACGTGCTCTTCAGCTCTCCCACGTCACAGCCACGGGGCTTTTCAAAGGGCTTATTTAGGTATTTATTTACTATAAGGGACATGTTTTTGCCATAGAGGGGAGGGCTAGGAGTAAACAGCAGGCTGCGATCTGTCTCCCAGCATCTCCTATCCTTCTGGTATTACAGTGCTCCTGCTGCCAGGAGTCTCAAACATCCGCTCTGGCTAAAGGAAGGGCTTTTGTCCCCCTCCCATTGCCAGTCCTCTGCCTCCAAGTGTTTCCTTTCACTGATGTGGTGAATCCATTTCCCAAGGAGATGGGTTTATGAGCATGCTTATTTCTCTGACAGGAGCGAAGATGTCCTATCTGGCATGTTCCCTTCTTTGTTCTCTGTCAGAAGATAGAAAGTGCCATCCTTCCAAAAGCAGCAGGGAAGCAAAGGTTTCCTGACCGAGCATGGCAATGCCTGGCTGTGTCCCTGGACAGGGAAGATGGAAAGGGGGAGCCAGGAAAGGTGCCTGATGGTCTGCTCACCAGCATCACCCCAGTCTTCCCCCTCCCCAGCTGCCTCTACAGGAGCATCCAGCCCTGGTGAAGCACCTCGAACCTGGGCTGACCCACATCTTCTGCTAACTTGTAAGACAGTATCAGTGCCTGCACTTCAGGTTTGCAGCGTGGGCGGTACCCACGGTGGTCCTTCAGGTTCAGATGAGCAAGGGCTGTTTTGAAAAGCCACCCTGGTCTTGGATGTTGTTCTCAGTAGAGAGGTGGTGTGACCCCAGGCTCCCCGAGACTAGTGTTTTGCAAGGATTAAGATCCTTTACATCAGTGTTTTTACACTTGTGCTTGGTTTCTCAGGTCCACGAGTAGGACCACATCTCCTGGCATCTCCTCCCAGTGCAACAAAGTCTCTTCCAATGTGAAAAGCTTGGCTCTTTCTGAGACGAACCCAGCAGCCCGAGCATTTGTTCTCCTCGTTATTGTTTTATTAGAGCTGTTTGGAAAGCTAGCATTACTCCTAACCTTTCTTCTGAGGGGCAAAGAGAACATTTTGCAATGAACACACATCCCGGGCTGTGAGCACGCTGTCATTTGTCAGCTGGAGTAGCTACACCTTCTTATCAGAGACATTCCTGCAGGGTGACCAGCTGCACAGGGCACCCACGGGGACCCATAGGTGCTTTTTGTCATATTACAGAGTGGGGCAGCAAATATTTCACCCAGCGCTGCTTCTCGTAGGATGCACTACAGCTGTTCCAAGGGCCCAAGCTGCAGCTGGCAGCATGGGCAGATCCTGTGGCACAACCTCTGCCTCTTGCACCCCGGGCAGAAGGACAGAGGCTCGTGTTTACCTGCTGCAGAACAAAGTACAGGCGGCTCGGTAGGGAGCACAGACACTCCCCTGGGGTCTTGGTGACATATCCTGGGTCCAGACAGAGCAGTGCACGCTCAAAACTGGAGTTTACACAAAACTTGGAAGGAGGTTATCCCTCCTGGTATGTGTTGTAAGAGCAGCACACAACCCCTGATTCACCTGGATTTGGTAGTGGGTACCCACTGGAATTTTTGTTTGTAAGGGTGATGAATCAAGCAGGGTATTTCAGGGGGCGTCGAGCCTCTACAAATGTTCTTCATCATGAAAAAAGTTGCTGCTTCTCCATGCATGCAGTTTCAGTTTTCTCCTGTTTTCTCATCCTCCCGATGGCAGGAGCGTACAACTGAATTTTGGTGCAATATTGCCAGTGCCAGCGAGAGTGGATTGGGAAATATTTACTTGTTTACTGTCCTTGGTAAGGTCATTTTTGCACAAGTGCATATTTAAAATATGTATGTTTATGTGTGTGTATATATCTCCATTATCTATATACAATGTTATATAGATCTGTACATAAACAAGGAAATGTAAAGGTATTTTGTTGTACTAGGTATATGCATAGAGGAAGATCTGTATGTTCCAAAGTTTGATTATTTATTCCAGGTCCTATTGATTGACTTTGTGTTTAAATAAAGACTATTTATAGTATGCTTGTAGTCAAGTGTCCTTGCTTAGAGCTGTTCTGCTGGCTCTGTTTCCCCCATACTCTCCAAGACCCTTCCAGTGAATCCTTTGGGGCTCATTAAAACAAAGCAGCACTGGAATAGCCTGGTGCTGGTGGGGAGGCACACACAGCCTCCTCCAGAGGATGAGAATTTCAGTAGTTTATGAAGCTCTTTGAGCCCTGGAAATGGTGAGGAAGTTGTGGGTGCTCAGCACTTCGCCGTAAAAGGGCTTCTCTGGTTTTCACCTCCCTTGTCAGGCTTCGCAGGCAAAGTAGTTTTTAAAAATCCACCTGCTCTTCTGCCTGTTTGGACTTGAAACAGTGGCAGTCTGGGCTGGCTCCTGTGCTCCTGTGGCAGAACAGGGCTGCTGCAGAAGCTGGGACCAGGACAGCTGGGGACTCTAATCCTCTGTTGCTGGTCACCAGTGCCAGCCTGCCCTGGGATGGGAAGGAAACACAGATGCCTGGGATGGGAAAGGTGAAACACTGCAAAATGCTCCTTGGCTGGCATTGGGCAGGACCAAATAGTGATTGCTCCTTCTCCAGACCTGCCTGAGCCAGGTCTGACCTCGCAGGGGATAAGGACCACAGACCTCAGCAGGGCTCCTTGCTCCCAGCTCAGCATGGTGCAAACACCTCGCTGCAGCTGCTCCAGGGTTTGGAGCTTGGGCTGGAAGCGATAATGATGATGGGGAATTACGCTGCAGGAACTGGGGTGACAGGGTCACAGCGTGGTAGGTCACTTCTGTCTGTCCCAGGTTGATTTATCTCCTAATTAGGATTGGAAAAGCTTCTGGGGGAGTGTCTTTGAAGAAGTATTCTAGTTTCCCTGTTACTTGCTGCCCAGCCCTGTTGTCCCAGTGCTCTTATTGCTTCAGGTGGGGGTGATGAAAGAGCATGGTTAATGTAAAGTAGGATCCCAGCCCAGCATGTTGCAATGACAAGTATTTTCTATTTTTTATGCCACTTAAGACCGTGATGAAAGTCTTGCCAGCAGAGGCCAGCGTGTGCCCTGCACATTTTGAAGCTTCTCCTTTCCAGAAACAACAGTGGGAAGTTGATGTGCAGCTTGGACAGGGAGGGATTGCACCAGACACTTCCAAAACACGGCAGATGCCCAAATTATTATATAATTTTTGGGCTTGTAACTTTGTGCTTTCAAGAGATAGAGAGTCCCAGCTAGAAATACAAGCTGTTGCAGACTGCGGGGATCCTGAAGAGGGACTCAGAGTCAGACCTTCTGCATCTCAGGGCGGAGAACCTCAGCTGCCATCCAGCTCTCCCCACCCTAGTTAAAATGGGGGATGTTCAGACCAGAGAATGTTTAATATCCCATCTTATGGAAAGGTGCTTGATCCTAAAAGGTGCTTAGAGCCCAGTGTCTGCTTCACAGCACCTTTGGTGATTGCCCTGAGGCTCCCAGCAGCTCCTCCTGGCTCTGGTCCTCCAGCGATGCCAAAGGAAAGGAGTCAGGAAACCACAGCGGCCGCTGCCAGAGCTACCTGCAGTCTTACAGACATGACTTCATTGAGGCGTAGGCAACAGGAGCATGAAGAGGATCTCTCACCAGCCCTAGAGACAGTCTGAACGCAGCTCCACTCTCATCACCTCCTTGGTGGCTCAGGGGAGTTCAGGCTTCACCGTTGAGCTCCGCAGCCTCAGCCCAGTCCTGAGAAATGCATAAACAGCAAACGGCCTCTGGGGAGCCCCTGCCAAGTCCTTTCTCCCTCATGTAAATATTTTTTCCTCTTAAGTGTATGTGAGTGTGAAAAATACCTCCTTAATCTTTTTTTCCCTCTGGCTGTAGGAAATGCTTGTTCATCCCTGGGTGGGGACTGCCCTCATCTTGATATTTCGCAGGCGTCAGCCCAAGCAAGAACCACGCTGCCGAAAACATTTCTTATTGCCCCCAAAGCCATACTGCTCTTCCTGCCTCCCAGGCCCACTGGCATCAGAGCAAATGGTGGCTACCACGATGGGCACCATACCAGGGCATTACGCTCCTTAGTGGTGGTTGGATGGAGGTCCCATGGGCTGCAGCGTGTGGACAGCAAATTGGTTAGACAGCCTTGAAGAAGCCTTCAAAACCAGTGCAAAATACCCATGGGGTTGCAGGGTCCCTGCTCCAAAGCCTGAAAACCCCATCCTGTTGTATCGGACTCATGTCTGGAAATGCATGGAGGTTTTTCCTCAGAAAAGTGTCCCTAGATAAGTTTCTTTATGCCTGGCTCGGTGAGAGAGATGCTGATTTTCCAATACATGCTTAGTAGAGAAAGGAAGTGTGTCTGCAAGTAGCAGAAGTGGTGGGGGCCCCAATATATCTGTGTGCAGGGGAGCAGGGTGGAGGAGCTGCGTAGGTACCTATTCACTGGGGAATCCCTCCTCGCTGTCCAGATGTTTTCTTACTCTCCGTTCACCTCACCTGGCTGTCCTGCTTGGGAATGGGTGGGATCAGGCGTGGGCTGTCACCTCCCTTCTTCCAGCCCTCTGCTTGGGACCTCGGCTGAGGTCTGTGTCTCACCAAAATAAGAAGATGTTGCTGTTGGTGGTTTCAGAGGGGAAGCGAGTCAGCACAATGCCAGCCTCGCACAAGAGAACGATGCTGAGATAGACCCGTATCAGCCTTGGCTTTTGTGTCAGTCTTTTGTGATACCTGATTGTAAGCCAGATACTGCTGTGGTACTCTCCCTCAAGGCGAGTCTGGCTGAGCATGGCACCTTCTTCATCCAGACAAGTTAGGCTCAGAAGCTGGAGTGCAGAGCTGCTGGGAGTGAAGGGCTGTACGAAGAGCTTTGTAGCTAAAGAAGAGGGGAAAGAAACAGTTCCCTCATGCTCAGATGAGAAACACCTTCAGAGCAGCCCAGCAATTCGACATGGAGAGATGTTGGCCTTCTAGGCTGGGTTTTAGGATGGTGTCCCAGGGGGATTTGTTGTCTAGTGACCTGCAATGCCTCTCCTGCCACTGCGCCTTCCCAAGTGCCTTGCTAGGCTCTGTGTAAGTTAGCCCCATTCAAGCAGGACCTCTTTCCACCCAGCTTGCTATATATGAAAGACATCTTTGCTGTAAACAGTCGGGTCACAGAGTTTCCATTGGGATGTGTGTTACTCTGCTCCTGTGCTGGGCTGCAGTCCCAGCTGCAGTGGTGTGAGCTGGAAGGTAACTCCTGAGATCAGTCGTGAGAGGGACTCAGTCCACACTCTGCATGATCTTGAAAGGCTGCTTGTAGGAGGGTCAGCGTGGGATTACAGAGATCTCTGGTGTGGAAGGTGGGAGGGAAAGAGAGGTGCGTTCATGCTTGTGCTGGAGGGGTAGGTGTTGCTCAGCATGACAATTTTTCTAGCACAGATATCAGAGCAGTGTCTCATCCTGAATGGCATTTTGCTTTGGGTTGTGGTGAGTGCTGGTGGGGACCTGCCTTTCACCAGGAACCAGCCCTTTGAAGGGCTGTGGCTGAGGCACCTCTCCCCTTGCCCACTCCTGGCAAGCACAGGTGTCCTCTTCTTCTTTTTAGCTTCATGAAAGTGGAGCTGTTTGTGAATCTGCCAGAGTTTTGCACAGGGGAGATGTTGGCACATCCCTGCCGTGGGAGACGGGACCCTGAGCAGCAGTGGTGGCGGTGGAGATGCAAGGAAGGCAAGTCCCACACAAACCTGGAGGTCCTGCTGTCTCCAGCCGAGATACAAATAGAGGGACCCGGCGTAGGAGTAGATACAGTTCCGTGTATGGAAGTGGAGAAGGCACTAAGCTGGGGGCACAATCCACAGCTATTGGAGTTAATTCATATCACTTCAGCACAGCGGCTGAGGCAAAGGGGAGCTGCAGGGGGGAAGATGCATGGGAGGAAAAAGAGGGAGCAGAACCACCAAGAGACATTTTGTGACTTGGAGAAAGAAGGCCATTCTTCAGTAACTGCGTAACGTGGTTTGTTCAGCTCACTTAAAAGCTGGCCATGTGGTTTCTCGTCCCTCTGGGGCTCCTTGCTGCAGAGAAAGACCCTTCTTAAAAGGGAATCCTCAGGGTGCCTATTTATAGCATGGAAACCCCTCCGGGAGAGTCATCCTGCCCTGAACCAACGTCTCCCTGTCCCGGGCAGCAGGACGATGTACAGGCTGTTCCTCCCACGGCCCCAGCCCCTCCTTCGCGGGGTCCCAGCTGGCAGTGCCCAGCAGACCACGAGGGACAGTTGCGGGCACCTCTCCCTGGGACGGGAGGCGATGACACACGGGCTGCCGGGCTGGCAGGGGCAGGAGGGACAGGGTGCCGGGGCTGCCCCTCGCTGGGTGACAGGGGAGAGTCAAGTGATGGGAGGCGAGAGGTGCGTGCCGTTCCCAGGAAGGAAAGGTCAGGGCGCAGCGCCATGGGGTGATGGGCCTCCATCATCAGCCTCCCAGCAGAGCCGGTGGCAGCGGGGCCAGGGGGGAGGCTGGGATTTCTAGGCATGACTTGTGGCTGTTGGCCAGGAGAGACAGAAACAAACTGGAGAGGGGGGGAAAGGGTTGTTGGTCTGTAGTGAAGCGCGGGGCTCTGCAGAAGTGCTGGCTAGGGGCACAACGAGGTCTCCCTACCAGTGTCCCACCAAGACCTCAGAGGGACCCCAGGAGGGGGTGCTGCCATTGCATCTCCTCGGGTTTGGTCTCAGGCTGGGCTTGCTCTAACCCTCCATGGCAGGGGCAAGCCACTGCTGGGCAGCACTTGGATTCACTTCTTTGGCTGCAGGGTGGGATTTTGGTGTCCCACACTCAGATGGCAGAGCTTTGGGGATTTTCCTTTCTGGTATGATTTGCAAAGCCAAAGGCTTATGTCAAAGTCAGAGTGATTTCTTTCTCTGCCTGAGAATTTCCTTTAACACACAAAACTCAGACGGGGAAAGACAACGATAAAACGGGACCGTGCCAACTTTTTTAGCAGAGGTTTGGACAACTGCAGCTTCCGGAGGGCCTGTGTCTGTAAGGAGGCTTCCATCAACTCTGCCATAAATACAGTCATAAATACAGTACAGACTGCTGATGAAAAGCAGAGAGAAAGAGGACTCAAAGGAGAATGGTTGAAGGGACTGATGAAGGCAACCAAAGAACAGAGGCAAAATGAAATATACCCCAAGGAGAGTATAAAAATATGATGAAGAAACAAATGGAGATGAGAAACCAGTCCTAGAAGGGACAGTGACCCAAGCACCAGCCGGAAACTCAAAGTGGATACCAAGAGGCTGGATCCAATTGGGAAGAGGAGGGAGAAGCTGAAAAAGCATTGCAGGAGGAGAAGAAACAGGGCTGGAAAATGCCACGACAGCAGGATCTGCATTTCAAGTGCAGGCAGTCTGACTGGTGCCTCTTCCCTCCGACGTTAGTAGCTCCTTGTCTGCTTTCAGCCAGTATGAGTTTGATTTAGCAGATCTGGCAGGAGGGAGGGCGGCAGGACGAAGGCAGAGGGGATGGTTTCTTGGTGATACAGCATTGCTAGGGAACCACGGGTGAGAGAGGACGGCCATTAGGCAGGCAATGCATGCACAGTTTGTTCCCGGCGTCGGGGGAGTTGTCCAAGGCAAGTGGCCAGCCTAATTTATGATCCCAGAGCAGGGAAGGTGAGCGTTGTTTTATTTTTAAAGACAGTCTCCTCCTCCTTGTGCCATGCCACCTTCTGCAGTAGGGTTCCAGTTTCAGGAAGAGAAGGGGAAAAAATAACCTCAACCAAACAAAAAGGTTCTGCTTTCACCTGTAAATGGCATCAAATATTTTTGCCTCAAACCACTACTTTTCCCCGCTGCCTGATAGAGCCAGCGCTGGAAGCCCTGGCCCTGCAAGCCAGCACCTTGGGAAGATGACCTGGGCAGGTGGTGGGGCAGGGCTTGCAATGGGGCAGGTCTTGGCACAGGGGCAGCAGGGTGATATTTAAACCCAGACCACCTGAGTGATGAGCATAGCGAGGGCACACGGTGCCAGGTAGCTTCAGATCTCGCCGGGCTGAGCCAGGTGGCCACGCAGTGGGTCCACGCCAGGTAACTGGTGACAAACTGGAGCTGGAATTTTTCCACCCGATTCACCGAGAGGGCTGGCGAGAGGTAAAGGGAGGTGGTGGTTGAGCACACCTCAACTGAGCGTTTCAGAGGGAAGGCTGGCTGCTCGGTGGACTCTCCCATGTCATCAATGCCTTGTGCAGGGTTTGGTTTCTCCTGGGGACGGGGGATGTTGAAGAAGAGCTGGCTCATTGCAAGCAGCTGGTATGCAAGGAAAAGCTCTCTGCATCTGCAAACTGCAAGTAAGGATTTAAGTGGTCTAAGTTAAGTGTTCAAATTATGCCAGTGAGCAGAGAGCTCTGTCCCTACTGATGACTGAGTAATTCAGTAGGGCATTCAGACCTAATGAAGAATGGAGGGGATTTCCACTGGAAACGAGTGAAAAGAGACAACCGATCCTCCTGTCCGGTAAAAATTCAACAAATCTTGGCCCTGGGTGTCCGGTGTGGATGTCACCTTTTCACTCTGGCCGGTCTCAGGGCCAGGAGTCACAAGACAACAGTGTCAAACCAGTCCCTAGTCACGTCCCACCGTAGTCTGACACTGGAGAAGGCACAGAGCATGTCACGGCCATGCTGTGCTGCTCAGGTATTCCTCCCTGCCAGCCAAAACTTTCAGCAGGCTCATTACAGCAACTTTATGGCTTCTTCGGACTGCTGAAGTGGGAGGAAAAGCCAGGGATTTTGTCATGGGAGGGAACTCCTACTGCAAACCTGGGATACTCCATAAACAGCTGGATTGTTTCTGTCTTTGGTGTTTATTTTTCTTCAGTGTAGCAAAAATGCCACATCTCGACTGACGGGGCACTGCAGAGTGGTCCTGCACCACGGTGGGGGAGCGGAGCAGAAGCAGAGGCAGGAGTAGGGATGTCCCTGGTGCTGTGCTCCTCGCTCCAGCATCTCCTGCAGGATCAGACTGTCCTGTGCTTCTTTATGGATGGAGGTGCCCCAGCTCTGTGCTGCTTACTGCAGTCTTGCTTACAGCATTTTTCTCTCCCATCTCCCCTTCCAGCCAGTGCAAATGCAATGATAGTCATGAGGTGGCCTAAAGGTGACCTTGGGTTAGCTAACCCTGCCAGAGCACAGGGACAAGCTGTGTGTGTTCGGGAGGGGGTATGTGCTAGAGAGAGAGGAAGATGACTATATAGCCAAGTAACTGTGGTCAGGACCTCCCTGTCATTTTAACTGCAGTGAGTTTCACGTGAATTACTGCTATAGGTGGGCTGTCCCAGCTCACTAACAGCATGAAGTTCTGTGGCTTGGTTTTAAACAAACCAGCAAATGAAGAAAGTTGATATGAAATCATCCTGTGCAGGCATCGCCTTGCCTTGTGTCTCCTTGGAAGTGGTGGTGAGGTGCAGATGAGGATGCTGTGCCTCTCTTCTCCAGCTCTGTCCTGCAGCCCACAGGATTGCCCAGCTCCAGAGCTGAGCCATGATGCCACCACCATCCCCGTGCCTCTGGCTGCTCCCAGCTGCTTTTTTCTGTTTGTGATTTGGGGCCTGTATCTGTATCTTACCCTCCTGTTGCACAGGACTTGCACCTCTGGCATCCCTGTCCCTGACCCCTCCTATGTGCCCACCAGCCCTTCCTGCCATGGAAGCTTGGAAAGGGGAAATCTTTCATCCCCTCCTCTCCTCCATCCTGAGCTACCTCTGGCCTCTGCTAAGACTTTCCCCTCCCTCTCCTTGGAGCAGTGGGAGGCCCCCAAGTTGCCATGCTGGTAGAGGTGCCCCAGCTGGGAGCAGAGCACCTCGTGTCCCGCTCACTCTGCTGGGATTGGCGCTGGAGCTTTCAGGGAGCTGGAGCGGGGAGCCAGCAGCTGCTGGACCAAACAGGGAGGGCAGAGGGAAGTCTTGGCACCGGTGCTGTGTTTTGCCAACACGATGCCTACGTGGGAGCCTGCGTGGCTGGTGGACCAGAACACATTACCTTCCCTGTGCTGGCAAAGAGCTTTGCTCACTGCATCCAAGCGTAAAACCTCTGAGCAGAGAAGCGGTCTTTGCTGTTAGCAAAACACCTCTCCAAACTCTCCTGACGGGTCAGGAAGGTGTTTCTTCAGTCCAAGCGGGTGCTCTGATGGTGGGAAGGGGACAGGCCCAGATTCAGCCATGCAACCGGGGCAAAGAACCATCTCCAGCAGCCTCATTCAGCTCTTTAGCTCCGCTCCAGGGCAGCAGGGACAAAAACCTCTGGAGGTTTCAGAGTCAGGCACCACGGCACCCACACCACCCTGTACGCTGCGTAGGAATGAAGTGATGCTCACAGGGCTTCATCCAGCACCCGGGAGCCCAGGGCTGAGTTATTTCACGGTGAGGCAGAGCAGCCTTTCTATTTGCCCCTGAAGCAGTTGGGGGGTCTGGTGGAGCAGGGCTGGAGGAGCCACCAGCAAAGCACCTTGGCTGGTGGGTGGTGGAGGGAAGAAGGGTTTCACAGAGCAGGCTGGGCAGGCAGGGGACTGAGGAGGGCTGTGCCAAACAGGCTCGCAGCGCAATTGGAGTTTGCCAGCAAAGTCCTGCTGGAGTCAGGTGAAAAATGTGGCACTTTTTTAAAGAGGGAGCTCATGTGGAAGGGATGAAATGCTTAGGAGCATCCCCCAAAGTGCCACAAATCAAACAGCCAAGAAAAGAGTCCCTGCCAAATGCATTGCTTTTTGAATAAAAGCCATAACCGGGGAGAGCAGCATCTTGATTTGGAAATTGGAGCAGACATGCCTGCATAGTGCCTGCTTGTTCTCTGGCTGGCATTAGCTGGGGGTTTTAACTTCTGATGTCTCCCGGTGCTGAAAGAATTAGAAGGTGGCTTAAAAAAGCATTTTAAAATGTGTTTTCTATTAGGAGCCTCCACATGTAGATAGAGGTGTCCAGAGAAAACCAGTGATGGACAACAGATGAAGAAATCCTGGTACCCATTTCCAAAACATACCGTCTACCTTAACATACCATCTTTATTTCCCTTATTTTCCATCCCTCCCCTTCTGGAGCTGGGGCACTCGGGTCCTACAACCTGGTTCTTTCCTGAAGCATCTTTTTCCTTCTCTTCCTTGCAGAAGGCGCAAAGACAAGCCTGTGGGTTTGGAAAGTCCCCTCCCAACCCTTGGTGCAAGGCGGGATTATATAAAGCAGTAATTCACGATTTCCTCTCGGCCCCCAGGTTCCTTCCCGAGTTGTTGAAGCTTTGTGTGGAGCGCTGATTTCCCCTAAATCCAACGTCCAGCTCGCTTCCTTCTCGGAGGCCGCTCTGCTGCCTGCCAAGGGGCAATTAGGGAGGGTGTGGAGCAGGAGTTTCTGTCATTCCGCAGGCACGCGTGCCTTTGCAGTAAGCAAAGTGTCTGACGGGTAGGGAGACAAATCAGCACAGCCATCTCCCTGCCCTGGCGTGGTGATGGCCGTGGCAACGCGTGGGAGATGATGCCGGTGTGAGCGGGGAGATGGGGTTATCCCAGGAGGAGAGCCGCAGGGAGGGGCCGGGTACCGGGGTGGCAGCAGGGATGCTGCGTGGGCTTTGGCATCAGCATCGCTCCCAGACGTTTTGCTGCTCTTAGTTTGCTTTTTATTCATTATCTCGGGGTGTCTCCACAATGCAAGGCATGCTAGCCAGCAGCTGGTTTGGAAGGGACAGGTCAGCATGGCTCGCCTCTCCTGGTATGTCCATCGTGCAGACTCGTCAGGGCGGCGAACGGGCCCGCCTTCCCGTGGCCATGCTATTTCCAGTGCCTGTGATGACAGGAGGACGTGCTGTGTGGCCAACATCAATGCTGCTTTGCTGAGACGGCTTTGCCATGACCAGCCCCGAGGACGTGTGGAGGGTCCTGCATCGTGCCCCAGGGACAGTCAGACCTCCTGCGGGGAGGTGGGAGCCCAGCAGGACTGGGACCAGGCAGGAACCTGGCCGTATTAGGTGTGTAAACCTATCTGTGGTCCAGATCCAGGCTGAAGGTGTCCTGCTGTGCGAGGCGCTCTTGGAGTAACAAGGAGATACTCCCAGTCTTCAGTGTCTGTAGCTGTCCCTGAAGAGTGATCTGGGTTATATTGCCACTGGGTAGAGATTGTGCTGTTACTGAAACACACGTGAGTCGGTAGTGCCAAAATGTTTGTTCAGGCTTTGGAGATAATTCCTCAAGACCTCAATCCTCTCTGAAGCACAAAAGCTTTTTGTGTGAGGTGCTCGTTGAGTCGCAGAAAGAAATACAGCACGGAAATATCACCCTGTTCCGCAGTGACAAACATCTCCGACGCAGGACCCAGATTAGAAACTGAGGTGACTCATCTCACATCTCAGTGCCTCGGTGCTCGTCTGCGAAACGGAGCCTGCCCGGTGCTCCCTGCCTGGAAGGGCAGTGTCCCTGCAAGCGGTGGCCGGGAGCTTGGAGAGAAGATGCTTCACAACCACCAGATATTGTCATTTCTTGGCTTCCGCAGCAGGGATCTGAGCCTCGGCCTCATCCAGTGTCGCTTAACAATTAAACCCTTTTGTCGCTTTGCCAGAGCTCACCTAGAGTACGGTGAGGTTGTCTGTGAGACAGCTGCCACTGGGTCATTGTGCCTCCCCACTGCGAGTGTGAGACCAGGGCTAGATCACCAAAGCATAAGAAAACCCTTTGCACCAAGAGGGCAACCCCTGCCTAGTAGCAGTAGTAAGCCATTTTGTGTTACATTTATCAGTTAGTCTTGAGTCTGTCCTGCCTCATTGAAAAGTGACTGCATCCCCTGCAAAAGCTTCCAGTTTTCATTAAGCCTCAGTACATGTTGAATCTCCTTCCTTAAATCTCCTGCCTTTGGTTGGTGACAAAAAGGTTGTGTTTGCAGAGAACTTTCTTCCTTCCCCCCCTGCTTCTTGCCTGATTCATTCGGGGATGCCACATTCCTCTGTCCTGACAGCAGAAGCCAGGTAAGGAGGGAATTGCATCACAAACATCAATGCAGATTAGGCCAGAGAAGTCGGAGGATGCTAATAGGTACTTTTCTGTACACTTGCTAATTACAGCATCAGCAAAGCCAGGTCAAAGTTACAGCTTTGCTTGAGGAATTCCCCAGTGATTTTAGCCAGGAGTTCCAGTTATTGTTTGTTACAAGTAATGACTAATAGAAATTAGACCTGTTAGGTCATCTTCATTGTTTCTGGAGGATTCCTCTGCTACAGTGTAAACACAGGGATGAGTATATTGTGCTCAGAAATCACCCGAAAGATTTTCACGCCGTGTTTGCCCTTTGCAGGATGATGGGGTGCCCACCTCTTCCTCGGAAAGAAGAGTCTGGGACACTCCAGAGGCACACCTACACCTGTGTCCCCTCTCTTTGACTCCTTTGCTCAGAGTTGTTCTGCTTTGGTCCCTCCTCCTGAGCTCTCTGTTTGAAGAGGGCAGCACAGACGTGCCGGGGCCCTGCGGTCCTGTGCCTGTGCCCTGCCTCCCACCGCAGGCATCCTCATCCCTATCCACAGCTCCTACAAAGGATGGCGATGCAAATAACAAGCACTTTATTGTTAATAACAGAGGCAATTTAGAGATGAGCTGCTGAGTGATTAAAGGGCTGGCTGGACTGGTTTTTGAGGCGAGAATAATAGAGCTGAGTATATGTGTGCATCTCGCCCGCTCCACCTTGTATCTTCCTTACATGGAAATGGTTAACATTTGACTTCCAGTAATTTATGAAAAGCTCAGTTACGATTTCCACACCAACTCCCTCAGGATGGATTCCTGTGCCACAGAAACCGCTCTTACGTGGCACATCACAGGTTCTTTATTGACCATTATTTCACAGTGTTGGAAACTCCTGTGATCCTGACCGCTGCTCTGTCCTCTGGCCATCGTGGTGAGCCCTTGTACCACTCAAAAAACGTGGAGGACTCAGACGTTGCATAGCTGCTGCTCGTTCTCCAATAAGAAGTTGGGGGCCTTCAGATTTCAATGCTGTATAACTACGCAACTGATTTAAAGTAATAATAATAAACTTGAAAGCCCTTCCGTGTCAGACCAGCAGAGGGGCTGTAGATGAGCTGCTTGAACCCCTCCTAAATGCCAGGGCTGTCACTCCCGCAGATGGACCATCCATTTTTAAATGGAGGTTCAGGTTACAGCTGGGCTTCACTGCACAGCCTGCCATCGCTGCAGGGTCGTGATGCTGGGAGGTTAAGATTTGTCCCTTCCCAAAGAGCAGGGAAATTACAGTAAGTAAATCACTGAAATGAGAAGCCAGTGTCCCTTTAACATTCTGCTCCTGACATTGCTGCATGTCCCTGGAGAGGTTTTGCTGGGCTTTTCCTCTCTTTGGGGCAAATTCTGCGAGGGTTGTCTCACTTCCAACTCCCTTTCTCGGGGCCAGGAGGACAGCTCCTGGTCTTGTGTTGTTCAGCTGAGATTTGCACTGGAAAGGATGGGTTCGGCGATGCCAGCCTCCCTGGCTGAAAACTCAGTTGCAGACAGAAGTAGCTGATGATAATGATGAAGGAGGGCAAGGGCAGGGTCACTGGAGGAAGGGGTGCATCCATCAAGTGCAGCAGGTCACCGTGACTGAAACCATGAGATCATCAGCAAGCCGAGCTCCACCTTGCAGGGAAGTGAGTCTTTTTATATCTCCCTGGCAGATGCCAACCATTTGCTCACACGCTGAAGAAGGTGAGCTTTTGCCAGAGAGCAAAGCAGAAAAGCCCCTGAGGGCTGCTGTGGTGTAATCACCATCTTGAACCCAGGCTCTGGGAAAACAGGCCCTCTCGCTGCCGTTGTATTTACCCAGGTGTGATGCCCGCTCCACCCATGGATTCCTGGCCATTGCCTTCATGCTGTTTGTGCTGCAGAACTGGGTCTCTGCCCACGGAAGGGCTGTGTTGTTGTGTCTGCCTGTGATACCATCGGCCACGTACAGCTTCTCGGCGTGCCAGTCGCTGTGCTTTGATGAAAGAAACCAAAAGCGTAGCGTGAACAGGGCTGTGGTGAGGCTGAGTGTTTTCCACACAGGTTGAGCCCCGCAAATCCCTGGGAGTATTTATCAGCCCTGGCACAAAACCTGTGTGCTCCACCCTTTGATGTGGGTGAGCAGGATAAGGGAAAAAGAATCGGACTTACTCTCATCGGGTAACATCTACTCACCTACAACCACCCAAGGAAATTTTGAGAATGGGACCTAAGCTCCAGAGCTGCTTTTGAAAAAGTTACTGGAGATTGGTTGCACCAGCTAGCAATAAAGGATGGCCACGCTCCAGCTCTTTCCCTGCCCACACAGTTATGTATTTCTGATGTGGCTGTCACCGATTTAATGGGATGATAGGGCCGTGGGACTTCCCAAGAGCAGTGTCCTCCAAACACCAATGATATAACCATGATTGCAGATAATTGCCACTTAGACTCTCCTTCAAGTTGTTTGTGTGACTGGAGCATACACAGGGTGAAATGAATGTGTTTGCTCTTAGGTTACTCCTCTGTGAGGTGAAAAATAGGTTTGGTCTTTATTAGGTTAAGTGAGGAGATGGGAAGGAGTGCTGATCGGTGGTGTGCACTGAATCTGTGCATGCGGGCAGCTCAGAAATAGTCTAGGGGGAGAATGTCTGAGGGGCATAACATGCTGCTTAGTCTTCAAAATAAGACTTTCTGCTCGCTCTTAGGTGGGAGACAGGGTTATGTGGGGACCCACCTGCCTCAGGTGCAGTTTCAGTGCCCTGCTCAGCAGTTCTGCACGGCTCTGCTCCGTTCAGCATCCTGTTCTGATGCCTCCTTGCTCCCTGGCTGGACGAGAGCAGGCCACATGCATCTCTGCTCAGGAGTTTCCAGCCTTTCTTTAGTCTTAGGAAACAGAGGTGAGAAACTGCTGCCGTGGAAAAAACGGGCTGAGACACCCCCCCCTCCCCGGCGTGGGGGAGAGCTGCTTCGTGCTGTGCCCTGCGTGGGTTAGGGATGCACGCGGGCGGGATGCCAGCTAAGAGAGGGTTAATGTCACCTCCCGCTCTCCTGGAGCCACCTGTGTCCCGTGGGACAGTCACTGCACAGCATGGCCATGGAGAAAGGGCCGTGACGGGGACGGCCGTGCTGTTTATACCGATTTTGTGTTGTTTAGGTACGGGGTTAGTCAGAGTCGCTGCTGCCACCGGAGGGGAAGGACTCGCCGTCCCCAGATGATTTCTTTGTGCTGAATCACTTACACTTGCGTAACTGCCTTTCCCCAAACGTTAGCACACCGTACAGGCCCCCAAAATCTGCCTTAAGAAAACCTCAAAAACCTGTGGCTTTTCTTTCTTCTCCCTCTTTCGTTTGCTTTCCCCTCTTCTCTTTGCCTGCTCCCTTCTGAGCTGTTAATGTTTGTGCCAGCGTCAAGTTTTCGAGCTGCCATCAGCGATCCCAGGGGGCACCAGCATATCTCTTACTTCCCAGTGGCAGTGGCAATACCTTGCCAGGTCAAATGTTGTCAAAAATTTAAGGCTCTAAAAAAGAAACCCTGACCTTTACGAGCCCCGTAACCACTCCCGAGAAGAGAGAGCACTTCCTGCCCTGCTGCAGCATTAGCATTTCACAAAATCCTCTTTATACTTTGATTCCCATTGATCAGAAGCTTCCCTTTTGCCTTTTGCACCTGCCAATGTCTGGCTAAAAGGTGGCCTGAGCCCCAGAACGAACCTGATCTGTTCTGGGCAGTCCCTGAAATATCTCCACATCTCTGGGTGCTCTCCCCCTCGGAGCAGAACAGAAACTGGTGACTTCTTCCTTCTTCCTTCCTGAGCGGTGATGGTTAAAAATACATCAGCAAAATCATATTTAGGAACAGCTGCTTTTAAGCTGCCCCATGGCTTGGATCCTCTTGCCAAATACAAATTTATGTAGCACGACAGAGTGATCTGAAATCACAAAAAACTGAATTTCTCCCATTGTCACCTCTCACAGGTAGCTGCTGCCTCGTCCCTTGTCCTCTTTGTCATGTCCCAATCCCAAGAAGTCAAGCAGGTGGATAATGCACAGTTTGGGAGAATAAATTCTTCCAAGGGAAAGGAAGGGATTTATTTGAATAAAGAGTTTTATTTGTGCCTGACATGGCACCCGCTGTGTCTCTTGAGTCTAAACTAGTATCCGTGTTACCTCATTAGTCACGTTAGTCATAAACTAGCATTAGTGCTAGCTCACACCTTCATCAGGGGCTGTCGGAGCTGCACAGGGAGGTGGCTGAAGACTGGAGATTTGGAAACCAGGCTTATGTCACTAGTGGCTCTGGCTCGCTAAGTGACCTCGGTCACATCCTAACCCCTTATCTGCTGGGTGGGAGAGGTAACACTTCTTTCCCAACTGCTTCGAGATCGGCAGATGAACTGCACCATTTTGAAAAAAAAAAGGAAATGCTTTTGTGTTGACATAAACAGGCAAATGTTGTCCCTTCCTCCCGGCCACCAGTGGGACCACGCTCCAGCACCAGCCGCCAGCCGGGGGCTGCAGGCAGGAGCACCTCCTTCCTCCTTGGGGAGGGACACGAGAGCCGTTTCCTCTGGCCTTGCTTCGGGCATCACGTGTGGTCAGTTCTTGGTGCACGTCACACTCTGCCTTTAATCGAGGAAAGAGAAGAGCAGGGTGGAGGCAGGCTGGGTGGGAGGACCATTGGACGTGGACAAACCCCACGTGTCCTTCCCCAACGAGGCTCCGTTCCTCCCCAGCAGGAAAGGAAACCCCAGCGGCCACCAGCTCCCGGTGTATGGAGCAGGCTGCTGCTGCTCAGCAGGGCACAGCAATTAGTAACTGTGGTAGAAGTGTCTCCTGCAGTGTCTCTGAGCCTCCCTGCGCTCTGCCTAGCCCCCGGGGCTAGCCTGGGGTTCCTAGGCTGCCTGAGGATAAGGGACTTGGTTGTAAAGTGTTTCCCACAGCGTTTCCCAGGCCGTTCCACTGGTGGCCTCGGGATCAGAGATCAGCTGCACTGGAGCCTTGCCTGGGAACGGCGCCTGCGAGAGCGGCAGTGGCAGAGCTGCACGTGGGAGATGGAGGGAGGATGTCACTCCTCTGTAGCTCACACTCTCTTGCTCCCTCTTCCCCACAGGAAGAGTCTTGAGGAAACCACAGCAGCATCACAAAAGCTCACAGCAAAGCACAAGTGGGGATGTTGAGTCTCTGTGTTGCCAAAGGGGGAGATGGTAATGCCCAGTTTCACCTGGCCTGAATTCCACCTGTGTCCCCATCCCCCGTTCAAGGCTGACAACCATCCTGGAAACGCTCAGTTCAAGGAGGCAGAATTGAGGTTAGAACAATCTGGTTAGCCGTGACTGTCAGCTATGGGTGTATGCATGTAGGAAATGCACCAAATTCCTCTAAAAAGAGAGATTCTGTGCTCTGACCAACCACGGGACAGCTGGTTTGGATGTTTGCCAGTGAATAGGAAGCAGAGGTATGGACCTTCTTCCCCATTCCCTTATCCAGCCAGCTCAGTCCCTCCTTACGAGCAATGACATGCTAGGCATGGGAAAAGCTAGCTCTTCCTACTTCATTCAGTAAAAAGGAAGCCTCTTACAGGGAAAAAGGAGCAGATTTGCTTCTGCTTATTACCTGTTGGACCCTTGCACCAACAGAGCTTGGAGGTAGCCTTGACGGACACTGTGATGGCTTCGTGCAGCTTTGAGGAGCACTGTAATGGCTTCATGATGGCTTCTGTTAAGCCACCTGGCCTTGACAGCTTTAATTCCCTGTGCTTGCTCTTTCAAATCAGACCTTTAAGAACAGTTTAGCACTGGAGCATTGTGGTGGCTGCTGTCAACTCATGGAGATCTGAGAAGGGTCGTATAAGGACCTCCCCATGTCACATGGCAGTATGGAGAGAGGGTATCCCTGCCTTTTGTGGTAGGAGACAAAACCCTGGCCGAGTGCTCAGTGCATTTCCAGAGAGTTGCCCCATGACACTGCTGGACTTTCTAAAATAAAAATTCTTTTGCATTTTCCCCTGATGCCAGGTTATTTGCATAAAACAATTAAACAGACCACTGAAAATCTGTTTATAAGGTTTCCCATAAGTTCTTGGAGCGTTTGAAGCAGTTGGAGGAAATCAGAGTTCAGACCTGAATTCCACAAGCAATGATGCTAAGTCTGGAGAAGGATTTTCATTGCTTGAAGCCAAACATCCACAAATGTTTCTTTCAAAAACCTAGGACTTTTTTTTTTTTTTTTTTTAGTGTGAAGTCCCTCCAGGCATTCACAGGCAAGCACTGAATGATCTGCTGATATGCCACTTCTTTAATGTTTTTCAGAATTCCTGGCCCTTTCTCATCCAGAGGACCATTGTTTGCTATTCTCATATACGGATTTGCATCTAAAAGCAGGGCAGGGAAGGTACCTGTGTTAATCTCTGTCATAAGGGCTCTTAAATTTGGTTCTCTTGATGGTGGTCCACCTTTGTCTCCTCAGGCTGGTAGCCAGTCGCTTCAAATACTCCTGGGCCAAAAGGAAACTAGTAGAGCCTTGAGGAACATCTTGACCCTAAGTGGGATCCCACCTCATCAAACCCGAGATAAAACCTTGCTGTGCTTTTTCATCAGAGCATCGGCTGCAGCCTTCAGCTTAGCAGCTTCCATCAAAGGCTACTTTGTTTGATTGTTTATTTGCAAGTAGCCTACACAGCAACAAATCACAGTGCAGCAGGAAAACAGAGAACTTCTGAATTAATGGGAAAAAACACAGCTGTAAATAGGTCAGCGGTGGGTCTCTACTTGTGCTGGTAGTGCCCAAGTTGACAACACCCTGTCACTCAAATGCCAGTGACACTTAACTGAAGGGTCCTCACTGTTGCAATTGACTGGGAGCTTCAAGAGCCCTCAAGAGAACTGCCACTGGAATGCCCCTTGGCACCAGCCTGGCACCTAACGGGGTTTGACAACCCCACAAGTTCAGTGTGCTGTCCACAGGGCAGAAACCAGGCATTTCATGGGAAAATTAGGAGCAGGTTGCTGAGAGTTGTGTCCTTTGGTTGTGGCAGGAGGGGAGCTGAAATCCCATCCCAGCACCGTCCTTCGGTAGGGTGTGGAGAACAGAGGCAGGTGGAGGAGTGAGAGTGCTGTTTGGGAATTCTGTTGTTCCTACAGGGAGAAGGATGTTCTGCTCATTGTTGACTTGTTTGGTTTGGTTTTAAGTCTGTATTAGTTGAAAGAACTGCACAGAAAACTGGGAGTAAGCCCAGCTTAAGGACACGTCTCTGTAACATTGGCATGACACCAAGGAAAGGAAATTACAGCATGCCACAAAGCAAGACAAAAGCATTGCCTGCATTATCTGGCATGCAGGGCTCTGGTTGTAACAGCACACTTGTCTCGGTCATAATTTCAGGTTTGCAGAGCATCAAAGACGTGTGGTTTTTTTGAGTAGTCATGAAATCGTGTTTCTGTATCTCGAGATCATAGTGAGATCCCACACAGAGGGTATTTTACAGTTACATCATGTGAACAGGCAGTAGGTCATGTTTCAGAGTAAACCTCTTCCATGAAGGCTTCAGAAAATGTCTTCCCTTTCGACAGTCCTCCCACTTGCCCTGGTAGTCACAGTGGCCACATCCGCGTGAAGTCTATCAGCTGCAAAGAGCCCAGTGTGCAGCAACAGCACATGCCCTAGTGCGTTGCACTACTGTCAGGAAAACACAGGGAGGGAGGAAAATCATCATTTGCCAAAAAACATTAAACCCCAGAAAAGCATTACACAAGGCTCCCAACTCTCCAACAGTCAAGAGCTCCTGCTGGGGGATTGCAGGATTTTACAGTTTCATTTAATAGTTTTGAAGAGAATTGTTGCTCTGTTGGGAACCACCTTCAATCTGTTCAGTGATTAAAAAAAAAAGCAAAGCAAACAATGTGCTTCTCACTTCCCCAAAATTTAAAAAAGGAAACAAACCACTCCCTCAGAAAAGCTGGGGCAAGAAAAACGGGAGAGAAATTAGATAACACAGCTTTTAAAAGGCTGTTGCTTTGCAGCTGTTCACATTCTGGCTACTTTCCAGAGTCACTTTGATGATCCTCTGCCAGGAAAAAAAGAAGTCCTTCAAACCTAGAATTTGGTGAGGATGTTATTTCTCGGCAAAGTAAATGAAGGTCCAGGTTTGGGATTTAGTGATGAGGGTACCATCTGCATCAATTTAAGAGCCAGTGATCTTCACCAAGACCCTGGCAGATTCTAGCAATGTAATGGTGGGACATCTGTGTTCTTGACAAAGAGGACTTAGGTCTTCAGAGAAGTTTGACATTATAGCCAACAAGTGGAGATGTGAAGGTGAATTGGTGCCTGGCTAGTGGGGAGCAAGCTGGACCTGTGCTAAGAACTGACGCTAACTGGGAAGTTGTGTCAAAGTTTGGCTTTGTTGTATTGGCTGCTGGGTCCCTGTCCCATAGGACAGCTCATGGGGAAGGAGTATAAAATAAGCACAAACTGGTGCAGGGGAGAATGACAGGGAAGAAATACTACCCCTGAGATGATGGGTGCATTACGAAGTGTACAGAGGCACTGCCAGGCATTCCCGAGGCTGTGACTTGTACCTAGGAGTCATGGGTGAACTCCGTGGAGGAAAGATGCTGTGTCAGAGTCCTGCAACAAACAAGGAGCATCACCGTGTGTCACCCAGAACATCACCTCATACAGCCAAGTACAGAGATGCCCTAAAGCACAGGTTTGGGTTACAGCAAACTAAAAGGGCTGAGATGGATTTTTTTCCTTTCTTAAGTAAGTATGGTCATAAAGTAGCTGAACTCTGGGACTGGTACATTTTGGGGTTCCTTGTGCCCTTATGTTACACCCTTATGTCTTATGCATTACCTAGTTCTTTTACCTCGATCTGGGAAGAAGCAACTGATGGTTCATTTCATGTTGTTGTACATACCTAACCTTTAAATATGCTTTTAACATATGCTATTTAAAGGTTATATGAAGAATTGTTGGCAAATGGTAGATGACAGGTTGCTGAAACATGATAAAACAGCGAGCGCTTCCAATGAGAGACTGAAGAGACAGGAGGGGAAAGAGGGGAGAATCTGTAGACAATCTGTGCCAATCTTTACCAGGTTGGAAGACCCCTGTTTAGATGGAGAGAACTGTGCAATGCAAGGCTGACAGACCCTTTGCCTGGGGTGCAGGAGTGAAACCCCATTTGTCTCTGCCCTCGCTTCACCCTGAGTGCGGTTGATGCGTCGGGGGGGAGCTGCCTCACGGGTCACTGCGTTAGTCTGAGGACTGGGTCCTGGGGGAGCCCATTTCCCTGGATAACTAGCTCAGAAGGAGATTTACATAGTGTACATGTCTCAAATTAAGTGAAGCAAATCTAAGATTTGCAAACCACTAAGATGATCTACTGCCAATCTGCAGCTTAGGGCCAGGGAGGGAATTTTTTCCCTATGCATCCTTTCCTTGACCCCTTGGGAAACGTCCCTTAGGAGTCATTTCAAAGTCCCACTGTGACTATGTGAGCAATAGTCAATTCCCATTGACTGAAAACGTTGTTTTTACTTTTTTATCAGATCTTCACCCTGCAGAATGGCTGCCCTTGAGCCTGGGATGTATTATGACTAATGACCAAAAGTGATTTCATCATTAGTCTTCCACCTCTTCTAGGGCTGTACTGAAACAAAATAAGCGAATGTAAATTAGTGTTATCCAGCTGGCTATGTCATTAGCAAGATGAATGCGTGTGGTCTGTCTCCACACATCCCTTGCTTTGTGGGATACGGGTGATCCATCCCTCTCATTGTGTTTGTCTGGTGAGCAAATCCAACCTTCCCGCAGGTGAACAGGCACCGGTCAAGAACAAAGGCTGCAAGGATCCTTCAGACAATTTCTGTTTTGAATATTATGTTTTGACTTGTGAACCCTGAGGAATTCAGATCTCGGGGCAGAGGAAATATTGGAGGAGGTCAGGCGAGTTGTGCTCCGTCTCTGTAACTCGGAACAGCAAATAGTGCACGTTCCAGGGTAACATCTGATTTTTTGCTTTTACGAGGCAGATGTTTAGGATAAGTGATCTGCTGTTTATTTTAGTTGCCATCTTCCAATCCTCCTTCCTACGTGCGTGCACACATTCGGAGACCATAAATAAGGATTCTTCGCATTATGCCGTTATTTGGGTAGCTGGCCCTGTCTTCCATCAGTGCCTGGACAGGGCTGTGTGCTGCAAACCCAGTTCCCCTTGCACATCAGTTTTACAGTGGTGTAAATCAATTAGGTCTAATTCCTTTCTCAATGACACCAGCATAAATCTGAAATCGCCCCACTGACGTCAGCGCCGTAAGTGTAAAGGAAAGCTAGACTCCCTTGACTTCAGGGTGTCGCTGCTGATTTACACCAGAACAAGAGCAAAAGTAGTTGGGGTCAGCATGTGTGTGACTGAACAGCAGGCCAGGGTTTGCTCTGGGGTACAGTGGTGACGATGGAGAGCAACTCCATGGATGTTGCTGGCATTAAGTTAGTGGAAATGAGTTGTACGTTCACCACAGTTTGGGTCTCAAAGAGCTCCATGTAGTAGGTCATCAATGAAAGGAAAGGATAAACTGATGCTCCTGTGTAAAGTGATTAGTCCCATTGCTTGTCACTGTTCCAGGAGAGTCACACTGGGATGAATTTGACCATTTGGCTTGCGTTGTGATGATGATGGAGAGCAAGGCACCGGTACTCTCATATCTTACTGGACGCCAGGCAGGTGTCCATGGAGGAACTAGTGGTCCTCGCTGAAGAAAGAGGGGAACATGGAGGAGCTCCTCTTGCAACCAGTGATAAGAGCTGGTCTGGAGGGGTGGGAATGCTGGCTGCATTTTCTCCTCCAAGAGGACAGAAGGAGTTCAGGGTTATTAATCCTCACTCCCTTGTTTCTCTAGATTCTTCTAGGGCTAGAAGTGAAAGCCTGGCTGTAAAAGTGGTGCCCACCTCTCTCTGCTCCACTGTGGCTTCAGCCTGCGGACTGTGCATTTAAGCAGGAGAGGAGAAGTGGATATTTCCTCTTGAAGCTGTAGGCCTTCCCAAACAACCTTGCTGGTTAAAGAGACTTTGGCAAAGATGGCCTGGATTTCTGGTGGCTGCTCTTCTGGAGGCTAGAAAGCCCAGTGGTCACCTCAGAGTCCGTCAGCCTTGTTCCATTAAAGCCAGTGGAGAGAAGCTGGTTTATACCCCTCTTCTGTTGGCATCTGGCCAATCTCCTAATTGTTCATAAGTGACTTTCCCTTTTAATAGCACACGTTTGCTCCGAGTGGCTGGGTTTGCACACAGTGAAATGCAGCCATGTGTGGCGTAACTGCTTTAAAGCCAGCGAGTCAAAACGGGGTCCATGAGAATGACCAGGTAGCCTGGAGGTACCACAGAGCAGGACAGGGCTGTGGGTGTTCCAAGGAACGAAGCCCTGACTTTCTTTCTTTTTTTAAAAAAGCTGAGGCCGTGCTTTACCCATCTCTCAGTCTCCCCCATGCTGGCAGAGGTGGAAGGTAGCAGAACCTCAGAAACCAGAGAAGAATTGCAGTCCTTCCTTTTCCACTTCTTGTCCAAGGGTCCCACCACAGCTATAAGTGAAAGGCAGGAGAAATAAAACTGTTCTCCATGCTCCCAGCCCCAAGGGACCACAAAGCTGTTCCCACATCCATGCTGCATGCCATGGGGATGCATGGCTGCTCCGAGCTCCTGACGTGGGTTTCGACAGCCCAGGCTGAACCTGTGACCCACAGCAGCTTGGAGGTCCCTCGTTCACACTCACCTCCTTGTCCACACGCTCGGCTGGAAGGTGGCCCCGTGGGGATGAAATGAGAGCTAAGGGAGTGTGGCCCCAGTCTTCCCACCCGTTTTGTTCTCACTAGCAGGGGATAACTCAGCCGATGCGGTCGCTGGCGGGGAGCGGCAGAGTTTACCAGTTGTGAAACAAAACTGTGATTATTGCCATAGAAACCGGAGCTTGAATGTGAAGCTCATCCAACGGGGCAGGAGGAAGAGGACATTGGACTTCTGTCGCCTATCAAAAATCATGTGCATGGATTCCATTTGGAATATCAGAAAGCCACTATTATAAGAATCATGACATGAAATATCCAGATATCAAGAAACATTGGCTTCTTTTGGGTTCCTATGAAGAGCTAAGAGGACCTCAGGGACTGGCCTGTGAGGGTTGAGGGTGGTTAGTAGCACCACTGCAAAGAGCAAAGCTCTTTCTAATTAGGAAAGGAGGCAATTAAATCACAGTGGCTGAGGGATGCAGCGTCCCAAACACAACCTTGCTCTGCTCATGGCTCTCTTTCCTGAATGCAGACAGGCAATTTGCTTAGATAATTTCCTCCTCCTTCTCATTTGAACTCTCTACAACAGTGGCTTTGCTCTGGGAGTTCACAGTATGGTTCAAGTTTCCTTGTAAGCTTACAAGCTCCATCTATAGGATAGTTGGAGAAGAGTCCTTTGGCTTCAAGCTGATGAAAAAGGGCAGAGAAGCTTCACTTGGAGATTCCAGTTTTGTTCTGGAAGACCTCCAGCATGCTTAGCATTCCACATTGCAGAAAGTCACTGATTTCATCGTCGTTACTTCATATTTGGGTATAGCTTTCCTCCCTGGTTAAACTAACTGTCCTCGGTCCCATGACTGTTGCCTGCGGAAACTGCTGGAGTTGTGGAACTGCTTTTATTCCACATGGGAAATCTCAGGGATTTTCTAAACTGTTCCTGATCTGCAAGATTTCAGGGCTACAGCTGTTATGCCTTTAGGTTCTGATAGCCCACAGTGCTCCATATACAAAAGTAAACAGTAGCAATGAAAATGTCGAAAACATCTAAATCCAGCTGATTTTGCAAATCAGTTTCTCTTCAGCTTGGTGTTTAATGATTGCCAGCCCCAGCCCACACTCCACTGCAGAAGTAGTTGAAGTCCACGGGTTTTTTTTAGGAGGAGGAAGCACAAAAGGTGAAAGACTTTTCTGCCTTCTTTTGTGCAAAGTAGAATCCTTCTTGGCAATAAGATGTGATACTGACTGGGGCTGCGTGTGTTTCAGAAGGAAGGAAGGAAGGAAGGAAGGAAGGAAGGAAGGAAGGAAAGGAGGGAGGAAG
>JAHREE010000454.1:1758290-1816975 GCA_033628505.1 Tringa tobata
CGTGCCGGCGGGCTGCACACTCAGCTCCTGCGTCTTGGATTGTAAAAAACCTCCTGAAAGAGAGAAAGAGACAGAGGCGGAGGGAGCGGCAGGGGCGCAGGCAGAAAATAGTAGAAAAAAACTGATTCAAAACCATAGGAAAATAAACGTGCAGCTCTTGATTGCGGGTGGTGTCCCAGCTGCAGACTGTCATGCCCAGCTGGGCAGCTGCAGGTCTCTCTTCACCGAGCTGCTCCTGGTGGCCTGGGCACAACGTGCTGGTACCAAACTGTGCCGGGAGCCCCATCTCAGACCTTCTCTCTCGGGCTTCCAGCTGCAAACCCCCTTCCCTCATGTGCAATCGTATTTATTTATTTATTTTCTTGCTGCTTGATGCAAAGCTGCTAACAGAGCACCCTCCCCACCCACAAACCCCCGCAGCCGGGGGAGGATGGAGGGAGGGATGTGAGCTGTGTGTCTGTGCCAGGGGAGCGGGCAAAGGGCAGGTGTGTGCTTTGAGGGGGGGCAGACCCAGGCACGCACACGGGGGGTGCATGTGAGACAGGAGGAGAAGGCTGCAGTTAAACCAGAAATACTTTCCCTTCTGGGGAGTGTGCAATTTTGATATTTCAGGAATTAAGAACTGGGCAGGAATAGTTGATATTTCAGGAATTAAGTCTGGGCAAACCTTTGTTGGGCAGGACAACAGGACAGCCGTAAGTTCTGCAGTGTCCCTCCAGCCAGATTTTCTCCATGCAGGGTATGTGTCTCTGGGCAAGTTGCTTGCCCAGCTCGTGTCCTCCCAGCACTCCCAGCCGTAATGAAGCAAATTGACTCTCTCTATGTTGTGGCTTTGGACACTCGCAGGGGGCTGTAGCCCCAGCCAGGCAAGTTCCCGTCAGTGTGCTCACAAAGGTCTAATACCTGGCAGCCTGTTCTCCTCTGTCCAAAAGAGATATCCATGTACAGACCCATTTAACAGCCAGTTTGAGACCAGCAGACACGAGCCTCTCTAGATGCCTCGTGCTCAGCCTTGGCTGTTCCTACCCATTTTGCTAAAAAAACTGGCACGCCAGCAGCATCTGCCCATGGATAGGTATCCCATTTTATGGAAAGCCTGTGTGTCCCAGGGCAGAGGGGTACCGTTTCTCTGGGAGAGGGGGGCTCTCCCATGCCCTGCTGCTCCCCTGCAGCTCCCACGCTCAGGAGGGAGTGAGGGCACCTGGGCATCCCTTGGCAGGGCTCCCATCTGCTCCAGGGGACCCTGGCTTCTCCCATACCCTTCCCTCTGAGGTGCCTCACCAAGGCTTTGCCCAAACCTGTGTGGCTGCTGAAAGGAAATATTTCCCAACCAAAACCTGTTCCTCAGAAGATTCCTGGCTGGCTCCAGTCCCTTGTTATGTACTGGAAACACTGCCCTTGGGATGGGTTTTCAGGTTAGAGACATGCATGGAGTCACGGTAGTTCTTTTTCTCACAAATCCTCTCATGTGCAAGAGCAGGTTGTAGTAAGTGAAATGGATGCACTTGCTCTGATAATTTGCCAGCGTGGCCCAAAAGCAGTGATCTGCTTGCTGCTGATTGCAGAGTTGTAAGAGTTGGAGATAGAGGAGAAGTGTTACAGATCCATCTGCCTATGACCCTTCAGGCTTGTTCCATGTATTACATTTACCGGCGGTGTGCCGGGTCTATTTTTAAATGCCCTGACACCAGGGTTCTTGTGCTGTCCTTTGGGAGATTGCTCTGTAGTCCAAGTCAGGAGCTGCTGTTAGTATGCCACCTGCATTTCCTCCTGAAAACTTCATTCCATTATTCCTAGTGATGCTCTTCAAATACCTGCTGCTCATTATGTCCCAGTCAGGCTCTACCACTTGACCTGTGCTCCTCTTTCTTCCTCCAAGAACCAATCTGGCTCCCTGATCACTGCCATTCCCCGTCCTTCCCGTAGTTGGGCACAGAATGAGCCTGTTTGTTAACTCAACCGTGCGGTCTGTCAGAGATCCCTACCCAGTGATGGAGCAGCCGGGACCTCCAGCAATGCCCGGTCTCCCTGGTGGCTGTGGAGCTGCTCTCTCCCTCATTGCAAAGCACGTGGGATGCAGGAAAGGTGCAAACATGGAGATGTGTCTGAAAGCCGACCAGCGTTGGCAACGAGCCCTCGTACCTGTGGGGAGCCAACCAGCTGGGGACAGCACACCACAAAGTCTCCACCTCAGCAAAGCCCAGGCTGAGCAATGGAGGGGGGTGATGCTCCAGTATCGCCTGTGCAGCTGTACTGGGGATCGGTGGGGAGCAGGGGCAGGGAGCTGTGGTCTGTCCTGCCTGGAAATCGTATCCATGAGCTGGAGCCGTAGCTCTGCACGGATGGAGCCCCCCGTGCATCACGGGGGCTCGGCAGGCTCAGGGCACGTGGAGCGCTTGCTTGGGGAGTCTTTGTGTGCAGCTCGGCTGGAGCACCATTGTGATTGTAAGAGCTCTGTTCTTCTCACCGAACAAAATGTTCCTACAAATAAAGAATGAAAAGTCCTCCTCTCCTCACTCTTCTTTTTTCTGCGACTCATCGAGCGGCACCAGAGGAAGGGACTGCGCCTGGACGGTGGGAGCAGAAAGTCGCTGTGCTCCCGCAGGTCCAGGGCAGCCACCGGGAGGTGCCAGGGCTACCTGGGGGGGAGGCTGAATGCAGGAAAAATAGCCAGGGGAAGCCAAAGCACAAAGTGTACCCGAGCAGGTTGCAGGGCCTCTCCATGAAGCTTGCTGATGCTGTTGGGTGACGGGTTGCAGTATCTCCAGGCACCGTGGGAATGGGGGTATGGGATGAAGCTAGAGAGGAGCTGAGCAATATCAAGGCAATCCATGGAGGTACTGGTCCTGCAGGTGCTGTGGAGCAGAGCAGGAGGAGGACAGGTCAAAGAAACCAAGGAGGAGAAAAAAAGACAAGTGAGGGAGGATGCTGAGTCTCCCAAGGGTCTCACAGGATGACAACAGAGGAATCTGGCCTCTCCTACTCCAGTGTGTGGTCCTGAGGGCTGGTCACTTCAGATCAGTGATAGAGCAAAAGGCTTTTTAATTCTTCCCCAGCTGTTCTCCCCGGTGACGTGGGGCAGGGTGGCAGTGACAACGTTACAGCTTTTCGGAAGCAGTTGTCAGGGGAAGCATTTGGTCCCCAAACAACGAAAGAATCAAAATGACACATTTCCAACAGAAAGCACGATTAGACAATTAATCATCCCAATTTAAAACATCGGAGGGCCTGGAGTGCCCTAATGCATAAAGATGCTCAAGGCAGCGGTTGTGCTCCGTCTGTCAGCGGGCACGGGGCTTTCGGCAGCACATGCTGCAGGTCCCCTCGGCCTGGGGACCAGTCCAACAGTGGGACCTGCATGCAGGGGGACGTGGTATGTCTTTTATCAAGGAACAGAGACAGCCTGGGACTGCTGCGTGACTGTATGCAGGTCTCCATGGTGCCATACCTCCACTCTTTAGTGTGGCTGTGAACCAGGAAAGCTCAGCATCCCACTCCCGCTTTCTAAGGACATTTCTAAAGTCACTTATGGCTCAGACACTTATGTGACAGCCACATGCAGACCCAAGTCCCTACCCATCCACATTAAAGAGGCTTGTCTAACCCCTGCAGGCCTCTAACAAGTTAACAGGATGGATTTTCTCCCTCGCCCAGACTTTGTATTTGGATGTACTGAGCTCTGGGGTCAGCCCTGGGTTTTGGGACTGGATAAATTGTGAGCCTTATTTGCCAAGAGCACACACAACGCCACTGCCTCCAGACATCCCAGGATGTGTCCAAATAGCTTTCTAAAGTTCCTAGAGTTTTAAAGCAATCCAGAGAAAAGAGCTGTGAGGAGATTATTGCAGCACATAACTGCAATAAACCTTTTCTTCATCCTTTCATGGTTAGAGGTATGAACATGAATTATGGCAACTTAAACCGCTTGAGAGCAGCATGTAAAATCACTTTCTCAAATGGCTGGTAAAGAACCTCGTTAAGCTAAGATGTCAGTGCTCACAAACGCTGTTGTCTGAATGAAGCTATTTTACAAGGCAGTTTAATCCTTCCAGGAATCAAACGACCCTTTTTCACCCACACCGAGCAGCACATTCACTCTTTGCTCCTTGTTTTTGGACCTATTTGTTCATTTGAGGTGCTGGCACCCTCACCTCTTGCAGCAGATGAGATGCCTCATGACTTGCAAACGTAAACAGGTTAAAAAGCTCCACATCTGGCCAGCTTTCATGCTACCTGGCAAATGGCAGGGGCCACAGAGAAGTCAGGGGCTTTTCATGTGCAGCCAGCAGCAAAACAGGAGGAAAGAAAGGTCTGAGGAAAGTTTCCTTTGTCCAGCTGCCACTTTTCGGGTGGTTTTGTTAGCTGCCACACAAGCAGGGCTCCCAGTCCCCAGCAACCCTCGTGGCACACCTTCCTGCAGTGCCCTGTTGCTTCTGGGCCTGGATTTTCCTGGAGGAATGAGGAGGATTGGGGGAACCGTGCCCTCAAGGGTGGCTCAGTTCCCCACTGAAACAAGATCCATCCCTCCCAGCCACAGCCACATCCCTTCCTCCAGTGGTCCTCCATCCCTTGGCGTCCTTTTACAAACCACACAGCTGGGCATAAGCAGCAGGTACCTTCCCTGCCTCATATGCCTTCTGGAGGATGTGTCCCTTTCCCTGGCCATGCTTTCCAGGCCTGACACCACCCTGAAGGGTGCTGCTGCCACGGCACTGATATTATTCCTGAGCCTCTTCTGACAGCCCCCCCTGCCCCAGCAGGCGCCACTCCGCCTTCCCGAGGCAGAAGCTGATTTCTGGGTCTCCCAGACACATTTGCTTCTGTAGGCACAAATCCCAGTTAGTATTGGATTAAATAACTTCGTGCTTCTAATTTACCATAATTTTGATTATTATGGGAGAACGTTTAAATCCCAGGTGCTTTGTTTTGGTCTCCATGGAAATTGATAGAAGGGGTCACCTTTTGGTTGCAGAATCCTGATGCTGAGGGGAATGGTTTTGCCTCGTGAGTTGGGGAAGTGATGGGGGCTGGGTTATTTGTCTGCTTTTCTTTTTGTACGTGTCTGTCAGTGAGATTCATAATGAAAATGTGAATCTGCACAGACCAGGCTGTCATCTGACGGCAGGAAGCAAAAAACAGGAAGAAGGGGTGTTACACAAATGGAAATTATGGTAATTAAAACACACAAAATAACAGCAAAATATATCCGGGCATTACAAACAGCAGGCTGCTTTATCGATGCTGCTGCTCTAAAGGCTATTGTGACTGGAAGCTGAAAGAATAGAGAAATATCTAGTGCTGTCGTTAACCATTAACTGTTTTGCTGCTAGTCCTAAGGGCAGCCTGCGTGGGGAGTCTGTGTTTTTAAGAGTTAATCCTCGTTCAAAGCCCACCCAAGCCCATGGGAAGGCTGCTGTGGGGGCATCCAGGGGTGCAGATGACTGTGATCTGTGTTTGCAACGGCAACAGCAACCAGGCAACCAAAGGCAGGAGCTCCTGGGCTCTGGGTATCCCACCGGCCCTGCGGGAAAGGGAAGGGTCCTGCACAGCTCGAGACCCAAATAGGCAAGAGGGGGTAGGCAGGAGAATAGAAGGTGGCCAGAGGAGACATCCCAGCGGTAGCAAACAGCATCTAAATGTATACCCTGGTTAAGCAGAGGTCAGCTAAACGTCGGGAAATGATAATATCCTGTGCTGTGATAAATTGCCTCTCCAGGCAGGCTGTTTTTCTACCGAGATTACAAAAGCGCTTCGGAGTATCTCAGCTGGAGACGTCTGCGTCTGGTCAGACAAATCCTGGCCACTCTCTCTGCTCTCCGCAGCCTTTTCGGAGGCCCTGCATTGGTACAGGAATGGGGACCTGGCTCGATGGCAGGGGTGTATTTTGCCCTGGGTGCTCACCTTCCCAGGGCAGGGAATCCAGCAGTGCCCTGCTCTGGGGAACTGCACGTTCCCCTCTGCATCCCCGCGGATGCCCGAGCGCTGCGTGAGCCCCGCAGGAGCATCAGCTGCTGCCTCTTGCAAGAAACGTGCAAAAATTGTAGAACCAGAAAGCAATTGCACAACGAGCACAAAGCTTGCAAAGGCAGATTTTTTGGGAATGTTCTGTGGTTGGTTTGTTTGTTTGTTTGTTTAAACGAATATTTGCCATCTTTGAAAAATCATGTCAGAAGTTTCTTTTTAAAAAACAAATAAGTCACGTCTCCACTGCCACATTCTTCGCCTCCCCCTTCTAACGCTGAGTACATTGACCCATGGATTGTTCCACTTTCTCTTACCCTCCTTCAGTTGGAGAAGTTTTGTGATTTATTTTTATTTTAAACAATAAAGGAGGGGGAGGGGAAAACTGAGAACACCCTCGGCATCATCTAGACAAGTGCATTCAGGGACAAAGCAAAAGAAGAGGAAATTAAATTTTCCAGTATTCTTTTATCATCAAACCAAAGCAAAATGAATGCGTCAATCCAAAATGAAGTTTGCCATGTTTCAGAGATCCCCCTATGAAAGCATAATCAGAAATGACAGGTTTTTTGAGAAAAAGATGGTTTTGATGGAATCTGACTCTTTGATCCCCACATTGTGGCTAACCAGAATTAAATGACACTTCCAGCTCTCCATCCTGCGGCTGTAGCTGAGAAGTTCACGATGGTCCTTGAACAAACTCCAGATGGTTTTGGTAAACAGCCTGAGAACACCCCTTGGCAGTCGAGCCCTCCTGCCACACAGACATAGAATCAGAATCATAGAATGGTTCGGGTTGGAAGGGACCCCTAAAGATCATCCAGTTCCAACCCCCCTGCCATGGGCAGGGACACCTCCCAACAGACCAGGTTGCTCAAAGACCCATCCAGCCTGGCTTTGGACCCCTCCAGGGATGGGGCATCCACAGCTTCTCTGGGGAACCTGTTCCAGTGTCTCACCACCCTCACAGTAAATAATTTTTTCCTGATATCTAATCTAAATCTCTCCTCTTTCAGTTTAAAACCCTTACCCCTTGTCCTATCGCTACACTCCCTCATAAAGACTCCCATACCATGCCCCATGGGAAGCTGGGCACAGCGTGATTTTTGGCAGGATGGGTAGAAGAGGGAGAGCCCTTGCTCTCCTTTCCATGCTGGTGCCAGCATCCCAGCCCCCGATGCATCCCAGGTGTGCCTGGCAGCAAGCCATAGGATAATGGGAGAAGTGAAGCCAGGTTTGCCAGTGGCCAGGGGGCCAGCGGGCTCTGAGCAGCCTGGTTGGCCGCGGTGGCTCCAGGACGGCAGCTGTTGCTGTTGAGTCTGCGCTCAGCGTGGGGGGCTCGGTGCTATTTTTGGAGCATGCTTGAGGGCAGGAAGGATTAGCATGTCCCAAATGCAGAAGAGCTGAGCTTGTTATCAACAGAGAGGGCTCAGATTTGCTCAGCAACAAGGTCTGCCGCAGCTCGGGGCAAGAAGGGCTAACATGGACCTCCTTGGGCATGGAGCAGGTCCACAGCAAGATGCTCAGAACTCACCACTGACAGCAATGGGGACAATTATGGCAAGTTTGCAGCAATCCTGGGATGGCTGAAAGGTGCCAGCCAGGGGCTGAAGCTTCTTTAGCCACACAATGCTGAGCAAAGTGTCCTGCATCTACACCAGGGTGGGATACAAGAGAGAAACACAGCCCCTAGATGGGGCCTGGAAGGAGAGAAGCTGGAGGAAGAGATGCTTTTTCTAGGATCGGGGAGGTTGACTGAAAAGGGACAGTCATTACACAGATCAGAAGAACCAACAGAGGAACTCCACAAGAGAGGATTTTCTTATGGGTAGGAGCCAGATCATGTGGTAGCACCCATGGATGCCAGAGGAGCTCCAAAGCTGACACCCTTAATAAAGATACACCGGCAGGGCAAGTCCCTGGAAAGCTTTCAAGAGTGTTGTTTTCATCCTGCTGCAAACAAACATGCCACTTCTTCTGCCACCTGGAGCCCTGACTCTGCCATCAGCCTCCCCTCTTTGGGTCCTGCTGGGAGAGGGGACCATCAACCTACAAGATGCTCATGCGGGGTCCTGAAGCCTTATCAGTGCTTCTTTCCATGTGGATAGGGCATTTTCCACCTCTTAGCACCCCCCAGCAGCTGAGAGGTTTACCCAGCCAAAAGGATTGCTCAAAAAGGGATGGACAAAACATAGCACCAGTGAGACCACCAAAGGCAGTGGGGTTGGGCAAAGGAGATAAAGCAGGCACAGGGAGGCTGGAAGCAGAGCAGATCTCCTGAGGCAGATGCCCTGAAACCTCAGGAGAAGCTCATGGGTCTGGTTTTGCACACATTTTCTTCCTCTTTGTAATTGATTCATAAGATGGATTCACAGATTTGACAGAGTTGGAAGGGACCTTTAGAGATCATCTAGTCCAAGACACACTTGTGTAATTGATGCATACCCAGGAAAAATAGTGGCCATCACTCCCGCTACCCCTGAGCCCTGTGGCTGTGCAGCAATGCAGTGCTGGCGGGGTGACAGAAGTAGCCAGGTTTATCTGCAAGATGCCTCTGCAAATGTGTCGGGGGAAAGATTTCAGCAGACGCAGAGCTGGGGAATCACAACTGCCACGCTTCAACTTCAGCACACGGAGAAATCCAGGCTACTTCTCAGGAACAAGAGAACAAGCCTGTCCCCAGAATAGAAATGAACACCCATTTCATTAGCTCAGACTTCCCTGTGCTTATTTAAGCATCGATTCCTGTGGTGGTTGAGCGCTGTATAGCGCTGATTAACAATTACAGAATGTACCAGAGCAGCATCGCCGCGGCACAGCTGGGGATTGCGGAGCCGACCGGGGCGATGCCGTGTCAACCTGACGGCTGAATCTCAAAGGTTACTTTTAATAGGAAACCACTTGCTGGATAACTTTGAAGGAAGCAAACATGTTTTTAAAGTCTGGTTTTTCCTTTGCTCTGTGAATACCTCTTAGCTCAGCGCTCTGTAGCTGCCTGATGGAGCAACTGCCTGAGTGATACCTCCCTATCTAACACTGATTTGTCTTTTTGCTCTTCTCCTTATATTGGGGAATGTATTTCCTCGAAGCCTGCCCATGCTTCCATTTCTTTGCCACAGGCTGCAGAAGGTGCCTTCCAGCTCAGCGCTGATCCCTGTGGTCATCTACATGGCTGGTGAGGAGAAACAAAGTCTCTGTCTATCCACAGGCACATCTTCTGCGACATTTCACATCTCCTCCCGCCCATCCAATGACAGCTTAGGCACTCCTGGTACCAAACCACGCATTTGTCCTAAAAGCTGAAGAGGACCCATTTGGGGTTGGCTTGTCCTGCCCATTGGGAGGTTGAGCTTCCAGATTCAGCCAGACGAGGGTATCAGAGAGCAATGCAAGGGGGGCTTCCCTCCACCAGCACCGCCTTTCTGCAGCCTTCTCACCTTCCCACGCCTGGGGAGCCAGCCTGATGGCTCCCCTGAATGAATTGGGATCAGCTTAAAATACAACGTGGCCCTCAGGGTTTGAATCCTGCTCTATTATTAACTTGGCTGAGGAACAGGAAAACCTTGTGCATTTGGCCAGGGCTTGCTTGCTTTGTGAATCCCCCATCTTCCTCTGGGACATCAGGTGACTCTATCAGGTGACAGGATATTGGCCTCAATGCAAAGCTAGTGTCAAGTCCTCCTTTCCTACAAGCCGTCCTTGTCCAGAGAAGAGTCTCCATGCAGTACCAGAGTGGTTTCTTATCTGCCATTGGGCAGGGATTCAGATTGTAGGAGCCTGAAGCCACAGAGGTTTGAGTGCTTGGAAGCCCCAGCAGCTCACCAGTCCTCCTGGTCTGCCTGCAACACTGCTGCTGGCTATGCTAATACTGCATGGGGAACGTTGGCATTTCCAGAAAGTCAAATAAAATAATGGTCTCATCACTATTCATTCCTTTGGTGCAGACTCTCTTGTGCCCACTTGAATCCTAATGCACTGATAGGGTATTAATGTGGGTGCCCCGGGTGTCCCTGAGGAACCGGCACCGATGCAGAGCATTAATAGCCCATCTTCATTTCCAGTGAGAAGTTGTAACACACGGCGTGCACTGACTTTAACCCTCTCTGAGCAAGCTCTTCTTCCAGGCTGCAGTTTCTTTCTGCTGACATTAGAGACTGGCTGCAGTGGGGCAGAGCACTGGAGTCCTATGGGGAGGCTGGCATGGGGGAGGACATGGGCATGCTGGCACTGCTCACTGCTGGAGAGGCAGATGCCTGATGGAGAGTCCTGAAGATGAGGTTTGTACAGCCCCTTGTACACATCCAACAACATTTCCCCATCTCTTCTAGCTTCCCCAGCGCTAATCCCCCTGCTTTGCTTAAACCAACCCATGGTGCCTTTACGAGCAGTCAGGCAGAGACCTGCTATCCCACCTGCAGGACAGGCAGTGCCTGCAGAGCAGGGCTCAGTATGGCCAACAATGCAGATCCCCATCCCCAGACAGAGGAATTTCACTGAATTTCACTGAATTTTTTTTTAGAGTTGGAAGGGACCATAGAGATCATCTAGTCCAACTTCCCTGCTGAAGCAGGATTGCCCAGAGCATGTTAGAGCATGTTACTCAGGATGGCATCCAGGTGGGTCTTGAAATCTCCAGAGAAGGGGACTCCACACCCTCCCTGGGCAGCCTGTTCCAGGGCTCTGCCACCCTCACTGTGAAGAAGTTTTTTCTCATATTTGAGTGGAACTTCCCATGTTCCAACTTGTGCCCATTGCCCCTCGTCCTGTCACTGGCAACCACTGAAAAGAGTCTGGTTCCCTCCTCCTTCAACCCACCCTTTAGATACTTATAAGCACTGATAAGGTCTCCCCTCAGCCTTCTCTTCTCCAGACTAAAGAGTCCCAGCTCTCTCAGCCTTTCTTCATAAGGGAGATGCTCCAATGCTTGAAGGGAGGTTCATCCCCTGGACGCTCAGCTCGTGCCCTGTTTGTGGTCTGAAACCCAGGGTCTGTCTCTCTGCTGCATCCCAACACGCTGAGCTTCCCTCTGTCTGATCAGGGCAGGCAGCTGCAATGTGAAAATGAGGTAGCTTTAATTAACCTCAAAAAAAAAAAAAAAGACAAATAGTTTCTCTGGGGAAGGAGATTAAAAAGAGAATTTACACTCTTGGTTACAGAACTGCTCCTTCCAGCTGAGGGATGTCTGGGACAGTGGGGAGATGGGAAAAAAGATTTGAGAATAAAGACTTCCAGAGAGACCTGGACTTGGAGATGAAACATTGAATAGAGTATATTTTATACGTAAAACACCTGCTGCAGCTGGAACCCAGGCTGTTAATTGGATTGACAATCCTTTTGATCTTAGATATATGTCTTCTGGCTGATTCATGCTGAGACATCCTTCTGACCTTTGGAATATTCAGCTTTTTGGGGAGAAGCAAACGGGGAGCAGCTTTCTTTTAACAGACTGAGCAATAAAGCACTCACCGTAGCAGTCCTCCTCATTTCCTTCAGCATGATGTGTCAATATCTGACTAATGAATGTAGTCAATAGCTGAGTAACTTAACCTGACGAGAGCGAGACCCTGCCACAGGAAGATGGTCCCATGAACAGCAGTGCCAAGCGGGCAAGTGAGCAGGACCAGGCCTGAGGGGAGCTGTCAGTTCAGGTCTTCATCAAAGGTGTCTCCATAAAGTGGGTGTTGAGATTAGCTCAACTCAAAGCTGGGGACCATCCACGGCAGCAAGGTGAGGACAAGGCATACGGGCCAGCATCAGTCCAGACCCGTGGTGCCACCTGTGGGTGCAGAGCACAGAGGAAGCCCTGGGAGCGTGGCTGCCATCTCCAGCCTTCTTCCTCAGACAGGGAGGTGGGTGGCAAGCCCACAGCACCTCAAGGGAGAGGGATCTTATCTTCACTAGCAGCCCTGCTGTACAGCCCTTATGTAGGCGGGTTTCTCAGTGGCACTGTCACGTTGTCCCCTGGCATGGTATTTACAGCATGAAGCGTCCCCTCATGTCTCTAGGGAGGACCAGGCAGCTGGCAGACTTGCCTGTCCTCTTGGTGTGTGACAAAGGTTTGTTTGTCATGAGAGCTCCTAATGAGATCCATTAATGTTCCCCTGGGAGAGATTGAGACTAAAGTCTTTGGGAGATAAATAGAGCTTCTGCCAAGCTGAAGGGATTTCTTTCTGCAACAGCAATTTATCCTTCACAGCTTTTTCCAGTATTTATTGCCTGGCTCGTCTTCTGGAGCAGAAAAACTCTGATGTGAGAACTTCTACAGGAGCTCTGCAGGCTGGAAGAGTGCTCCTTTCCGGGATGCTGTACCCATATGTATATACATGCCTGTTTATTGGGAAGCTGCATCCACGCTGGATCTCACTTCTCATTTACGCAGGTGTAAATCCACCATCACTCCAGCCTCCACAGGACTGAGACACAGCCAGGCCCCCAGAGTTCCTAAAGCTCCACTTTTTCCTGGAAACCTCCCCTGCTCAGGCTCCCCCATGACCTCACATAACCCGGTCCCAGCTCCCAGGGACCCTTCTTGGGGTGGTATTATTAGAGGGGAGAAAAAGGAGCCTGACTCACCGGGTCCTGCACCTGCGTCTGAATTTCTCTCCAAACCAGCTAGCAGGGAATGCAGGTTCATGTCAGGGCTGTTTTTCCATCCCCTTTTCGGGGTTAATCTCTCCAGGGCAGTGCCCACTGGAGGAGGCTCCCTGACTCTGTCCCGCTGCGGGCAGATGTCTGTCCGATGACAGAAGTGCCCTTCACGCCTGCCTGTAACCTTCATCTGCTGCAACCTGGTCCCTCCTGCGCCTGGGGCAGGTAGCAGGGGGTCACAGCCCCACGGGCAGAGGTGCTCAGTCCTTCCCACCCACACGCAGCTGGGGTGGTGACTGCAAAGGGACAGGAGACCCAGCAAGGAGCCCTGCTTCTTTCTGCCAGAAACAGACGGACAGAGTTCAAGCTTCACCCATACGGATCTCCCCGTTTTCTTCCATTTCCCTCCACCCTCAAGGGTTTCAAAGCCAAAGCAAGGGAAACCCACAGGAGTTCCGAGTGGGAAATTTCCTTCTAGCCCTGGGTGCAGAGGGCTGAGATGTATCTGTATTCCCTGCTCAAGTGCAGGGATAAATTTCAGTGGAAGACATATTTCTGTCTTTTAGTGATTAGTGCAGCCTTCAACAGCATAAATTGCTTCTGCTGATGCAACAGAATTTATAAGCAAGAGGATCATTTACTATATTAGGAACTGAACTACAGGTCTTTCAACCCTCCCATAACTAAATTAAATGGATGTTAGTGGTCATTCCCCCCATGACAGGGGCTCCTCCAAGCAGCTGGGATTGAGACAAACGTCCCTAAGCAGAAATCTCAGGAGGGATTCATTCCTGAAGCAACACCAGCCACAAAGATACCGTAACGATTAGGTTAGCATACGAAACCCAGAAGAAGGGTCAGAGGAGAGTCAGCACCCCAAAGATGGCTTTACAATGGTTGTTTGTGGAACAGAGCGAGCACCCTGGCCATAGGGCTCAGCCTTGCTCCTTCCTGGAGGCCACTGGTTAGAGAGCAGCTCCTCGAGAGCACGAGGTCACTAGCAGTACGGTAGGAATGCATGGGTCATCAGGAATGCCTAGCAGAGACGCAGATGTGGGCAGATCTGACAAAAAATAGAGAAGAACAAACTTCCCCATCTATAACCCTACAGCTCAGGTCATCTAGCAGTTCCCCAGCCAAGATATATTAGAGGCAAACCAAGGTTTCATACCTGAGCAGCCAGTGCTGCCTTCCCTCTGTTCCTGCCAGCAGCCGCTCACGCACAGATGAGTCTTTACATTCTCCACAGCTGGCCTTAATCTAGAGCTCTAGGTGTTGTGGGTTGTGGGTATGCTGTGGAGAAAATAGAAGCTGGTGCTCTGTTTTCTCAAGCAGCTCTGCAGGTGGGTAGAAGAGAAGTGTTAATGGGGGAGCTCTTAAATCCAGCTCAGAGGCAAAGGTGGGGGTGAAATGCTATAGGGAGAAGGTGGTCTTAGAAGCAAGACCTTGCTTCCTGCATGTCTGGAGTAGGGGATGTTACAGGAATGTACCTACGGCTGGTGTTTGTGGAGCTTGTGCTGGTCGTTCTGGCCTTCTTCAATCCTTCAGAGAAGGTGAGCTTGGAGAGGGTGGGAGGAGCTGGGAGGATGTCACTGCTGCCAATATGAGAGAGAGTTGCTTAGAAGAAAATAAGATTTTAATTTATTTTTTTTTGCCCTGGGGTTTCTGGGTGCTTCCATTGCCATTCCATCTCCAGATCCCTTTAAAGACAGCTGAAAGCCAAGCTCAGCAGTGTTATGCAAGGTGGCTGGAGATGGACTTGCTGGCAGGCACAACTCTATTGGAGCCCTCATTAATCAAGCCATCTCTGGGAGTAGCTTTGTTATTGAACCATCAGTGTGTGAGTGGCACCAGTCTTGTGTGCCCTATCCAAAATCCCACTCCTTGGCATACACAGCTCCCTGGAGCATCTTCCCTGTATTGAGCCTGAGAGAAGAAGAAAGCCTAAATTTGCAATTACAATGATGGAGGCTGAAAGCAAAAGGTGGACAATACGTTTAAACCCAGCTCACAGCATGGCTGTGACAGTACTTGGGGTTAACTGAGCTGGTCAGGCATCTCCTAAATGAAGTGGTGACTTCCACTATGCTGGGAAGCAGAATTTCTAAAGAGAAAGTTTGAGTCTGATGAAGCCTCGGAGGCAATAATGGGACAAGAACAAAAAAGAGGCTCTGACATTAAATGGAATTAATTGCAACATAATCTTTAAAAGTGTGTTCTTGGCTGCCTGCTCCACTCATTTGATGAGAAATTGTACACCTACTTTCCTTCACCAAAAGTTCGTTTCACACCCAAATCACAGCAGGATCTCTCTTGGGCTGGAAGGATTCCTCCCACTTTTGCATACAGAGCACTTAATGTGTTTGCCTTGTAGTCTCTGTTGTAAAACACACTCTGTTGCTCGTTGTGTGGGTGTTTTCCCCATGTTATCCTGGATCAAGCACAGCATGCTCCAAACCACCGCTGGCACTGTAGGGACAGCCTTTGCTGGATCCAAAGCCCAACTGCCCACGTAGAGGTGGCTGAGGTCAGCTTAGCTGATGCTGCTCAAAACCAGGGAGCTGTAATAAAGGAGAGAAAAGGTGAGGTAGTTCCAGAAATAGCTCTGGTGGAAGGGCTAACCCAGTCATTGCTGCCTTTATGCTGGTGTGATGGGCCAGAGCCAGGCTAGACTCCCCCAGGGCATGAAGGCACAGGCATTTCAGCCTCTGGGAGGGCTTGACATCAAGACCCACATCTGAAAATCAAAGCCTTGTACTTTGGCAAGTCAGAGCCTAGCTCCGTTGGCCTGTTTGTGTGTAACCATCTCACAAACTATCTCACTGCATTGAGAGAAGTCTCAGTGTGCAGATGAACTCATTCCCCTTCTCACCCTGGCTGGCTCTCCCCCCATGGGAGAAGATAACAGCTCAGCTTCACAAGGCAGCTCCCCAGGAGAAGCCCTAACTGTCCTCCTGTTGCTGGGGATGGGCAAAGCTCTAGGTGTGCAGCTGGGTCCAAAACTTGCACAAAGGATGCCAAAAACAAACCCAGGGAGTCCATGCTGGGGCTGTGTGGGACAAGGGGGCTCAGAAAACTGCTTTCTCATCCAGGCTTTTCACTAAACCTGCCACTTCCCATGTGCCCTGTTGTCGGAGACCTCATTTGACACGATGTGAGCTCAGTGCAGAGGGGAGGGGGGGCACCAGGCAGGAGGGTTCTGTTTCCTAAAATAGCCCTGACAGGTGCCCTTAATATCCTGGCTCCAGGGTGACATCGCGGAGCGAGGGCCATTAGAGATCCCGAAATGGATTTCATCTCGTTGAGTCTAACCAGATGTAACCCCGGACCTCCGGGTCACTCTTATTTGTCCATCTTCTGTCGGGCGCGGGGGCTGGAGAGCAGGGACATGCCCATGCCCACGCGTACGCAGCCCTCCTCCTGCCGCTCACGCACGTAGCGTCGGGCTGGGGCACCACCGCAGGCACACCGACAGCCCCCCGGCCGGGAGGGTCTCTGCTGCTCCCTGCCACGGACCCTTCTTGCTGAGTTGCAATCTGTCTTCCCCCCGCTCTGCTCCTCCTCGGGTTTCTGTTCTTTGTCAGGTCAAGGTTTTTTTTTTTTTACCGAATCTTTCATTTCACATCCTCTTTTTAAGCTGTCATTAGCTGGTAGCAACTCAGCAGTTTCGCTGTTGTGTTTCCTCCTTGTTTTTCCTTTTTTAACTTGTGTGGTCGAGCCCTCACATGCTATCTCGCTTAAAGATGAGAAATAAATACAATGACAGCTCTCAGTAAAACTATGCCCCAGTTCACCTATAGCTATGGCCCCAAATATGTGCAGCGATTGTATCTTGCTGGTCCTACATAGAAACATGTTCCTCCTTCAGATTTAAATCTGGACATTTCCTATGGAAGCTGGGACTCTGAGGTAGAAGGACAGTGTTTGGATGGATAGACTCTTGATGAGCTATTGGAAGGGAAAACTGCACAGTGTGTTGCACTGAGGTTTGGGGGATTTTTTTCCCAGCAGGGCCAAGAGGCTGTTGGCAACATCAGCTAAATTGCTTCATTCTGCATTTTCTCTTCCGGCTTCCTTTGTATGAAGTTCTCTCCAGGACAAGCACCAGGTTTTGTAGTTGTTATTCTCCCTATCCAGGGGAGCCGTAGGGATGCCATCCACGGATAAGTACTTTGCAGTCATCTGCCTTTGCTGAGACCTGTTCTGTCCCCTGTCCTCCAGCCTATGGTTTCTGGGCATGGTCAGCTCAGCCTGCTGGACCTCCAGGAGCTGCTCTGCTTGTGAGGGCCCCGGAGGTGACGGTGGGGCATGCAATGTATCAGTTGTCTGATTAAGCAGGAGGATGTGAATCCTTCAGAGATGGAAGTTTTTATTAAAAGGCAAGAGGGTAATTCTTCATTTGCAAAATGACACGATGTTCCACCAGGCAAAAAAAAAAAAAAAAAAAGAAAAAAGACCAGCAATGTAACTGAAAACAACCCACCCAACCTCAAAACGGCAAATCCAATCAAGCTTTCCTCTTAAATGCAGGCTTTGAAGAACATTGTATTTAATCATTAACAGTGCTGAATCAATATGAATAATCTGAAGTGACTCCTAGCAGCAGGGGCAGTTTATGTTTACAAAGAGATGAATACTGATGCAGCCATTCCAAGTGCAACCCAAAAGCTGCAAAGCCCACTCCCACCATGGCCCCTACATGGGGGTGGTGACAGAAGACATGGGCCACTGTAGGAGGCTGTTCTCTGTGAAACATAGACCCAGGCTGTGTCAAGAGCCCAACACACAGGTGGCTTTCCCCTCTTCTCCCTGCTTTTCCTCCAGCTGAAAACAGACATCACGCTTGGACTGCCACCCAGGACCCAGTGATGCTCTCCCGGTCCCTCTACAGGCTCAGCTCCTGAGATCAGGCAGTTACCTCGTCTGGTCCTGCTGCCCACCCCGTGGTGGCAAGGAGATAACTCAAGGCAGACTTTGACCTGCTGACTTGTCCTGGTGGGGCTGTGCAATGAGCAAGGTGACAAGTTTACTCTCACAATTTAAGTTGTGTTTGTAGAATCATAGAATCATTCAGGTTGGAAAAGACCCGTGGGATCATCGAGTCCAACCAGGTTGTAGGTTTAGAGTATCCCAACTGCCTTCAGCCCTGTCTTTCACTGACAAAAGGAAAGTCCCAGGGCATTAGAGTGGTGCTATCTGCCTTGAGTCACTTGGTAGAGAGCGCTGGTGGGTGGGTGTTGGTGTGTGAGTCACAGAACTCATAATTGCAGCCCCCACTTAACAGGCAACTGCTTAAGTTTTTGTTTGGTTTTGTTTGCTCTCCTCTTTTTCCTTTTTGCGTGGCCATTTGACAGGGGTTATTCATTAGAGCGGTTTTTATTTCAACATTTTGAGAGGCCTGTTGCCTTTGGCTCTGGGGTGCCAATAATTTTTTAATGAATTCTCATGAATTTCCCCCAGATGGAAATGAACAAAAGAGCCGGAGGAGAGGGTATGATTTCCAGTTTCTGGGAGCGCTTCGCAAACAACTCAGATGATTAAAAAGGCGAGGGTGCTCTTTTAATAACAGGTTTTGTCAGGATTCAGCCAATTAATTTCAAAGAAAAATGAGCCATTTTGTTAGAGCAGCCACTTGAGCTTCCTTCTCAGTTTGCCACCTCTTTGGCTTCACCGTGCCTTACAGCTTCGGTGTCTAATTCGAAGGGTGTTAATGGGGAGAGCTGAAGAGCCCTCCAATTCCCACGTGGGCTTTGCGGGGGAATGGCTGCTGTTCCGTCCGTGCCACAGCCTGATGGCTCCTCCTGCCCAGGGGCAGCTTGTGTGAACGTTTTTTGGAAATACGTGCAAGTAGATAAAGAGATGCCTCAACAAAGGGAGGATGTGGGTGAGTGCCGAGATCAAGACCTCGCCTCGGTGCTGCTGGAAGGAAAGCGTGGCTCAGTCCTCTCCGGTGGCGGCCACCACCTGAGCCATCACCCCTCATCACCAGCTCTCCCTGGACTGAAGAAGCATTGCCCACCATCCATGGGGAGGTGGTTGCACTGGTGGGAGAAGGTTCAGCTCTGGCATAACCGAAGGGGAGATAAAATGCACTGAAAATACATAGGAGGCCATTCCCTGCCCAACCGTGCACCCCATGGATGCAGGTATTGGCAGCCACGGATGCTCAAGGTACCATGATGTGAGCAGTTCAGAGCTGCTGCTGATGTCCAAGAGTTTTCCACCACAGTCCCCAGATTCCTTCCCTCTTTAACGCGGTGCACAGCTGCTGTTACCTTGCTGCCTCGCAGTACACAGGGACCGGAGCCAACTGTTTTCTCTCCCAACTTCTGGGATCGCTTTGATTTCCTTTCCTCTGCACAGTTTCTTCCCCTCAGCATTTCAGTCTTGGGGGAAAAAAATCAAAAAACAAAAAAAAAAAAACCTGGACAAAAACCCAAAAAATATGTTGTCTGATGAAGAGTAAAAAAATAAATTAAAAAAATCTTACTCAACATCATTACCTTGGCACAGCTTGGGCAATTTCATTCTCCCAGCCAGCCACCGTCAGTGCCTGCAGTGGAGAGCGAAGATAGATTTGTGCAAAAAAACCCTCAGAAAACGTGTTTTGTCTGAGGATTGAAATGGGCTGACTTTTTATATTGGTTCTCAAATTCTTTATCCATATTTTTCCAAAAGCTTTACCCCTCAAAATTAACCAACTTATTACAATACAAGAAGTCAAGTTTGGATTTAGCTAGCACTTTCTGGTGCTTATGTTTCTGGAAAAAAGGTATCAGAAATGAAAAAGAAAGTGGCGTCAGACAAATCATTAACATAAAAATGATTGGTGACTTGGAACTAGTGGTCTAATCATATGTCTTTTGTGAAAATAGAATATTTTGATGGCTTTTCTCCAATCTGAAATAGTTAAGAACAGTATTGATCCGGGAGGACAAAAAAATAACAAAAGTCTAAATGACAATTGGCAGCTATTTGAAATAAAACTTTTCTAGTTCTCTAATCTCACAATCTGCAATCATACAAGTAAGCTTCATTAACTGGGGGGGAGAAGAGATAAAACATACAGCTTCCAAGAGAAAGTGAATAGAGTAATCAAAGTGTCTGCCTCTATACTGGCTTATGGGTTATAAAATAAAAGAAGTGACAAAAGGAGAATGTTTTACAAAAAATGTTTTTTGCTGATTGTCGAGGGAGATGTTAAAGACTCACTTTATAGAAACAAAAGGAGCTCTATCAATTTAGCACACTAAAAATAAGCTTATAGAGGTGGTTTCCATTGCTTGTAGTTTTGTATTCTACAACTTTTCCTTTCCCTACCTTATTGCATGGATGCAGTGCAGCCCCACATACAAGGGCATTTCCCCACATCCCCCTTATTTCACAGCTTGCAGCATGTTTGCTCCTAGCCCTTGGTGCTCTGGTTAGGATGCTGCCCTGCTTGACCTGCAGGTGCTGCTCATGAAGGCTCTACGTTGCATCCCATGGACCAAAGTCCTTAGCAATGCAGTCAGCAAAACTGATGCTGTCCTTGCAAGCTCCCTTATTGTACACAGCATAGAAGATAAATGCACATGATCATCAACATGTTCAGTACTAAAAGCAGCCAGAATGGTTGTCTGCCTCCTCCTGGTCTTTTCCAGGAAGGTGGTGGTGTGTTGGCACAGCAGGGTGGTCAGCCCTGGTGCCCATGGCTTTGCAGCATCTCGTCCATGTTGCCTGGGGTTCCATGGTGGGTACCTGCCATGGGGTGGTGGTTCTGGCTCAAGGGTTCAGATCTGTCCATCACACCATACTTTGCTCCATCATCGTTTCCTGCCAGGGCACTGGGCAGGTACCCCAGCCTGTAGGCATGGCCCTGGGCAGAGCTCCTCTCTTGGCTGAGAATGCCATCTCTCTCCTCCGTGTTCACCAGTGTTTCACGTGATGCCCGGCCTGAAAATTGTTTCTGAGCCACTATGGCTAACAAGACCTCTGTTGTGAATCACCCACTACCTAAAGCCGGGACGTCAGCTATCAGATTAATTTAATTAGTAGCTACTGCAGGCTTTCAAGAGCCATTTGTGCACTGAGCATGCCGCAGTGGCTGCACAGCCATCTGGCTGAGCCTCAACCTGCAGCCCAGCTCCCTGTGAGAAATGTGGGCAGGGCAAGAATGACGAGCTCTCCATGCTGTGCCCTTGGCATCGTGCAGGATAACACAGGGGAAAAGTTGCTTACAAAAAAGAAATTAAAATTAACCATGTCTGTCCTCTCATGCCACGTTGGCAGCGGCAGCCGGGGCTCAGTACACAGACGGTGAGGCTGGTAAGAAATCAGGCACAAGAAGGGGATGGAGAGAATGAGCATGGAGAATAGGGACACATGTGGTGGAGAGAAGGAGCAGGGAGCCCTGGTGACCTCCCAGAGATAAGGGACCAAGTTTTGGCTTGGTTTTCCTTGGTCCCTGATCAACCACCTGTTTTTGCCCTACCCAGTGTGTTGTGCACCCAGAGAGGTGCCAGGGCTGGGAAACACCATCTCACCCCAAGGAGCTCACCCCATCTCACCCCAGCCTCTCACCTACACACAGAAAATAAGCAGGATATTCCATTCAGTAGGTCCTGCCTGAAGACAAAGTGCTGGTTAGTTTGCACTGTAACCTGCTCCTTGTTTAGAGGCTGCCAGCAGACTGCTGGTCCGACCGCCCTGTTCCTGCTGCCCTCCCTTGTTATACTTGGTGGTTAAATAAATGTCTATTTTTGTGCTCAGCTTCTGCTTGTTGACCACGTACTCGCAGGGAAATGAAGAGCTGTGTTTATACCAAATGGGTTTATTGAAGTATCAGAAAGCACAAATCAATTTACAAACGAAATTATATGGTACCCCAGGAATCAAAACTGACAAACACAGAGATTTCCTGTTAAATTAATAGCAAGCCAAGATAAAAGGCAATGCAGACCATAAAATTAGTCAGGTACAATATACTCCCTAAAATTTAGAGCTTACAGGCACACCACTCGATTTCAGAACTAAATAACCTGCAGAAGGGTTTTAAAAATCAATATTGCAGGCCACATGGCAAAACAAATTCCAGAAAACACTTCATGCATTTTGCATGGAGGACTTACTCCTTCCTTCCCGTGTCCCCTGCGAGCCTGGGACAGCGCTGATGTACGCACTGCCCATGGCAGGAGAGCACTGGTAGAGCTGTTGGACATGTTAGACATGTCCATGTTAGACATGTCCATGTTAGATATGGGCCTGTTGGAGATGCTCAGAGGGCTGGAGCACCTCTGCTATGAGGACAGCCTGAGAGTGTTGGGGTTGTTCAGCCTGGAGAATAGAAGGCTTTGGGGAGACCTTATAGCCCCTTCAAGTACCTGAAGGGGGCTACAGGAGAGATGGGGAGGGACTCTTTATCACGGAGTGTAGCAATAGGACAAGGGGTAACAGTTTTAAACTGGAAGAGGGGAGATTTAGGTTAGATATTGGGAAGGGCTTCTTTACTGTGAGGGTGGTGAGGCACTGGAACAGGTTGCCCAGAGAAGCTGTGGACGCCCCATCCCTGGAGGTGTTCAAGGCCAGGCTGGATGGGGCTTTGAGCAACCTGGTCTGGTGGGAGGTGTCCCTGCCCATGGCAGATGGGCTGGAACTCGACGATCGTTAGGGATCCCTTCCAACTCTAACCATTCTATGATTCTGTGATAGCTTCTACAGCAAGCTCTTCCACTTTTCAAATTGATTTGGGCAGAGGCAAATTCAGCGCTGCCTGCTCTGCCTCCCGGGCAGAGGCTGAGGACCTCCTCATGTTCTCCTCCAGCACTGGTGGGGCCAAGAGTCGGTGCTTCCCTGGCTGGTTGTGGACCGGGGCTGAGAGCGTGCGTCACTGCAGAGCTGGGGAAATGCCATTTGTTCAGTAAATAAATTAATAGAAGAGGCCAGGCTGGTAGAAGGCTCCCAACAAAACGGGAGCAGAGCAGTCATCACCCACCGCATGACTAAGAGGCATCTCGGCTTCCCCAGGGCAGTGTAACCCAGCTCCGCTGCCGTACAAATGATGCAGTGCTGGACATCACCCCGAAAGCAGGCAGGGTGTGCCGGCACAGGACACTCTCTGGGGTTGCTTCCTTCACCCTGCTCTGCAGTGAGGAGAGTCCCTGCTGAAAGCCAGGGCCATGGCAGGCTGCTGACAGTCACCTTTGGACAGGAGGTGCCCTCTGGGCACGGTGCAGCAGCGAGGTGCTGTGCTAAGTGGATTTTTTCCACTAATAGAGGCATAAGGATCTACCTGCCCTCCATGTTCATCCTGAATGACAGGAACAAGATGCCCAAAGTGTGGCTTTGACAAAGGGCAGCACCTTGGGCTTTGCTTTCTGAGCTCATTTGACATTTTCACACATGTTTTGTAGGGCTTCTCCGACTTCTACCGCTTGTTCTTCTGTCCCCTAATTAACTAACGAGACATATGATGAAGCCGTGACATGCACAAGAAATGACAGGGCCACCGAGTGCTGCAGCGTGGCATTGCCCTCAGGCACACTGTGAACCAGCAGGCGTGGGGCAAGATAATGTGCTAATATACACTGAAATAGGAGCACTTTAAAAAGTGAGAATAACACATGCCTCGATAGAAACTCAAGGCTCTTTAACCCCGCGGTGCTCCTGCCTCCTCAGAACTGGCTTCTCTGGGAGTCTGTCTCTCTTTGGGGAGGTGTGACACATACTTTTTTAAAGCCCCCATAGATATCGCGAGCATTCGTGTCTCAAGTGCTAAACTCACTGGGTTAAAACTCTACTGGAATGTTCCAGGCTTTGAGCTAATAAAGCTGTTATTTGTAAATTAAGTTATAGGTATCTAATGTTAATCTATTTGGTTTTCATTGCTTTTTGTTTGTGAAACTAAATACAACGATGCATAATAATAATAATTAAATATTGGCTGACAAACAGGAAATCAATCCATGTCTCCTGGGCAGTCACTGAATATCAGTCATTTTAAAAAAATCTGTTGTTTTTTTATAAACATGCAATTATTGTCTTACTAAAAGCGAATTAGCAGAGTTCAGCTGATGTGTGCCTGTATGTAAAGCAGCTCTGGCAGGTGGCAGTGATTTCTACAGGCTCCAGCTTGGGCTGCTCTCTGGAAGAGGTCCAGGGTGCCCCAGCACAGCCCTGCCTGCGAGCAGCCGGTGCTCCTTGCCATGGTAACCCCTTTTCCACGGGGCCTCGTGCAGCATTCCCACCTGCCAGCCCCAGCTCCTGTTTTTCTCAGGCAGCCTCTGAGCTTGAGATGCTGGCCCTCACAAACCCATCCTCCAGGCCAACCCTCTGGCTGCAGACCCCAGCCTCCCCGTGAAAGCCTGCCATCACCCTAAAAACCAGAAAATGCTGAATTGCCTCTTTAGATCAGAGCCTTCTGTATTGGTCCCTCTGAAGAGAAGAAATTAAGTAGAGGGCTATCCTGGGAGCTACCCGTCGGAAACATTTTGTTTCTCGCTTGGTTTCAGCTGGAACAGAGTTAATTTTCTTTCTAGTGGTGGCTGTGTTTCAGATATGGTGCGAAAGAAATATCAATAATACCTATTGTTTTAGTTGTTGCTAGGCCATGTTTATATTTTTCAAGGGTTTTTTTCAGCTTCCCATAGAAGCTGAGAAGAAGCCTAGACAGAAGGAGGGAATGGCCAGTAGGAATATTCCATACCATATTCATCATGCTTTGTAATAAGTGGCAGCTGGTCGGGGGGAGTAAATCAGTGCCACTGCTCGAGATGGTGCCAATTCCCTGGGCAGTGAGAGTGACTTGTGTCATTATTATCATTGTTGTTTTCCTTTTCTGATATTGTTCTATTAAACTGTCTTTATCTCAACCCATGAGCTGGTTTGGTTTTTTTTTTTTTTCCTTTCCCCTGCTTTTCTCCTTCTTCTCCCTGCCCTTCTTGGGGAAGGGGTGGTGAATGAGTGGCTGTGTGGTCCTATCTTCTGGCTGGGGTTAAACCATGACAATTTCACCCAAGTGAAATGACCCAAGTAAGCCAATGCCCTGGTATCGCTCGTGCTGCTCCCGTGGCTCTTGTCCATCGTGGTGGGAAGAGAGGCAGCTCCGGGCAGAGGTGGCTCCATCACAGCCCCCCCCTGCACACAGCTCCGGCAGCAGACCGACCGACTGAGGGTCTGTGGGAAATCTCCTCCCGCAGGCTTGGACTTCCCAGATTGGGTTTAAAAATCTATTTCGCGATTTCTTTGGCGGTCTCAAACTGCTGAGAGCTGACGAATCTGCGGGGGCGGGAAGCACAGTCATGGCCAGGCTTGTTCACAGGTCACTGAGCAACGATAACGAGTTTGTGGCTACTTGTGGCACATCCCCGGGAGCTGCGATTGCAGCCCTACAAGCCTGGTGGGACCGATCTGTCACAGAACATGAGCCAAGAAACCGGTGTATGGACTGTCCTTCACCCTCCGAAACCAACCCTGTGCGCAGCCCCATCAGCGATTCTCCCTCCGTACCCTGTTCCTCCTCCACTGCTGCCCCTGTACCCCCAGCCCGACACTCTCAGCCAGCTCTTCCCAGCACGCTGAGCCACGCTCCCAGCCCCAAAAGAGCAGCCGAAGGAGATGCTGGCTGCCTGCCCCGAGAAGGACTGGGGCTGGCTGCCGGCACCGCGCTCCCACGCAGCCGCAGGTGGATGCTCAGGTTCACCTGCCGTACCCGGGCTGGCGCTGCTCCTTGGCTGTCTCAACGTGCCTGTGGATGATGCTTCCCTCACATCCGCGCTCATTTCCATTCTAAAAACAACAATTGGCTTCAGCCATCTTTTTAAGCACAAAGCGGGCGTTCGTGCCCTGGTGTCCCTCTCACCACTTCCCCTGGTGCTTTTTCATCTGTCTCTGTAAATGGCCTCCCTTGTTACACGACACTGTAAAAGCTTCAGGACAGGGCTTGAGTCTTGCAGTGTAAACACATCATCTTGCTTAACTAAAGGCAGCCAGAAAAGGGTCATGTTTATTAATCTGTGCAACCGAACATTAAACACATTTCTTAATATATGGGAACAGTATCAAAACCGGCGGGTGGGATGCCAATCTGAACTGCAAAACTCAGCCAGTTTTGGAGAGAAGTTTTCTCTCCTCTCCTTAAAAATCTCCCTCAGCACATATATGACACTCAGAACTCTTGCTGAGATACGCTCTATGTATAAGAACATAAAAAGCGTCTGGTGACCTGGAATTGCGGTAGCAGATTAAAGGTTCTCAATCCATTTTCTTTGAAAACAAGAAGACAGATGGGTAACTTGATTGCAGACTGTAAATGCCAGCTTGGAAAAAGCTTTGTGATGATAAGAAGGTCTTCAACTGAGTAGCAGAAGATCCTGAGCCTAGAAGTCAAAATTAGACAAATTCAGAATAGGAAGCAAAGTAATTAAGTAGCAGAACAGCATGCACAGGGATGGAGTGATTCACTATTACTTGCAGCTTTGAAAATGAGGACAGAATGTCTTTCTAAAAGGCTGAACCAGGAGATCTAGGGCCAATAGGGGAACATGTGTTACTGTGCTGGGGAGCCTAGAATGGTAGCTTTCAGAATTAATGTTTATAAAAACTTGAATAATGAGAAAAGATTGGGAATTTTAAAAGGTGTTATGAGGGAAATAGCTGAGGCTGTAATCCTGTGGCTGTCGGAGTATCACCTGCTTTGAAAACTCCCCTGCTGGAAAGCAGGGAAACACCATGGATCAGTCAGTGTGATGCACAGTCTGCTCGTACTGTGTCCACAGTAGATCGGAGCCTGCCAGCCTGAAGAACATCTCCTGAAGCAGTAGTACCCTGTTTCAGGCCATATTTTGGTCCCCTCTCAGATCCATAACAAAGCCCATCTCTATCAATATTAGCACACAAATATGCATAAATTCCAGCACACATCCCAGCACACATTAGAGTCCATCGAGGCTGGCCCTTGCTGCTCAGAGGGTGAGGCTTTGATCTGCTTAGGACCTTGGAGGTGCACCTGGTGGGAGGCCAGGCAGGGACGCAGAGCCCCTCCAACCAGCCTTCTGCCATCAGGAGCTGCCAGCTGCTCACTGGGGACAAGGACACAAGTGTCTAGGCAGAGAAGCTCCCTGAGCTCCATCTCTGGATGGACAAGCCTTTTGAGGTCCAGAAGGGTAATTTAAGTGTTTACACAATCTCAGGGTCAGGACCTGATAATGGCCGTCACCATCATCTACTGCTGCCCAAGAAACAATACGTAAAGTCACCCTGGACACGTCTTGACTGAAGGTGTCCCTTAGCTGAGTAAATCTGGCTTAATTAATGCTTCTTAAAAGAGAAAAGGACAAGGCTGGCTGCATGCCAGGTTCCCAAATGAGTTGAGCATTAGCTCATCTCCACATTTACAGGCCACTGTGGGCCAAGATCAGCCGATTTGCCTCACTACAAGAAGCCCTAGGTGACAAAGTTGTCACCTACAGCTCTGTCCCCTGTCACTCGCCATGCTGGCAGCGTGCTCGCCAGCTCACCCCCCCTCCTAGGCAGACACCAGCACCCAGACACAGGGTGACACAGCAGGCAGCTATCTGCAGCCTTCTGGAAGTGTCTTATGCTGCATCTTTTCTCCATGAAAGCATCACTGGAGAGCTGAACAAGGGTTTTTCCATCTCGAAGGAGGGCAGCAAAGCATCTCCCCACTACAGATGTTCCCTCTTGCTTGCACTTGGTTTCAGGCCAGCATCTCTCTCTACGTACCATCCCTTCTTCCTCTTCTGCTGCTTGTGAGCAAGATGGGACAGAGCAGGAACATTCTCTGCTCCAAAACCCAGTGTGAACGGGCTACCAGAGAGCCGAGCAGCTCAGTGTATGCCTCCTGGGCTGCTCACTGCAATGACAGGAACAGATGGGCTTTGCTCCCAGGCCTGGAGAGCAGGTTGTCCAGGAAGGGCTGTGGTGGGAGGTGGATCAACACCAGAGCAGTACTTGGAATCCCTACAGCTCCCAGGACTGAGAGTTCTCTGCTGGCTTCATCCTCTTCCTCTCACACTGATACCGGACAGCACTACTCTGCACATCAGCCCAGCTGTGAGCTCTTTGGAAAGTGACACCAAAACAAGGCAGGGAAGCCAGATGCAGGGAGAAGAGCCAGACTGGCAAGGGCTGGAAGAGACCTCCAGGGAAGCCTGGTGCCTGGGGAGGGGAGGAAAGGCACTGTTTACAATAGCAGCTGGCCCAGCAACTTGCCTTTGTCCTGGTCATGGTTCATGTTTATTTTTTCCATCAAGCCAAGGCCTCTCACCCTTGTTTGAAAGCAAGGGAAAGGAAAGGGCTCATTTCCCTCAATCACACAGGAATGGCAGCTGTGGTTTGGCAGGGATGGGTTCAGGATGCCTGTGGGAGTAGAGCTGTGTCTGTGAGGCTGCCCGTGGTAATGGCCTTTAGCCTGGAGAGCAGGAAATATTAATGAGCTGTTAATTATTCCTGAGCTTCTGTCTCTCTCATGAACACCCTCTGCACACACCCACTCACGTGGTAACATCTCAGCCATCCAAAAATGTGCAGTTCTCTTTGCTATTTTTTCTCTTCCCTGTGGTCCAAACCTCCCAGACCCACCTCCAGTCATTTCCCACACGTTCCCCTGCCATCTGAGCATCTTCATCTCCTGGTCCTTCTCAGACAAGCTGTAAATGCTTCCCCTCCCCTGTAGTTCAGGCAGTGCAATCCCCTCGGAGTAACTCAGTGTCCGGGGAATGGATATTTTTCACAGTGTCCTTTGTTCTGGACACTTGTTCCAGGGTGCCAGGCAGCTGATGAGGGGTCAGAGCAGGGTTGTCCAGGCCAGGCACTGCTTCACCCTGCTCTTGGCTGCTGGTCCCCAGCACCGTACCCCTCGAGCTTCCCACAGCCCTGGGAAAATGCAGATACTGGCCAGTTTAGATTGCCAAATCAAGCAAATCCATGCCTCCACAGCAGCATACACGTGATATATATGTGACTGGGGAATAGGAAACAGCATCTGCAGCTTCCTTGGTGCATTGCCCTGGATTGAAGCTTGCGATGGCAAGCACCAGGCACAGGCAGGGAGATCGTCTCATCCTGGCACCCAAAGACAAGCAAACGGTTTCTGTCTCTCATTAGGGCTTAGCGAGCAGGTCCAGAGCCACACACACACAGTCACATCATCCCAAGAGCAGAGCTGGCTGAAAGCATGGCGCGGAGTGCCTTTGGTGCCAGCAGCTCTGGGAAACCCCTGCAGCCTCCCACCTGCAGAAGTGACCAGTAGACATGGGCAAGGCTTTGTGACTGCTAGATATCAGCATCGGTGAGCAGCGCCCCATCAAAAGCTGTGATCCAGGAAAGCAACATCCATTCGTGAACCTGGAAAACAACAGATTTGTTTATGGCTGAAGTTCACAAAGCACCTGACCCGTAAGATAATCCAGCCTTCAGAGTCTGTTTGTTCACTGCACAATGGGAAGAGGGAGCTCGTCTGAGAAAGGGCACCCAGGAGCAGGCTTGCCGGAGGAGCGAAACAGGCTCAGCAATATTCCACAGCCCAGCAGAGGAAATATCAGAGAAAAAAGCAAAACACATCCAAGAGAATATGCAGAGATAAAAGGCAGAAGAGAAAGATAACTGCAAAGAAATGTCTGTGGGTGGTGCTGAGAAAAACATGACAATGGAAAATGACGTGCATATGGTTCCTGTGCAGTCACCATGGCAAGAGAAACTGTTATCCTCAAACTTGCAGAGCAGAAAAGCAAGGGAAAGAACCACCCTGTCAACACCATGACTAAGGTTTTCAGATTATGTCCATGGGTGACACTGTAGGTGTCAAATTGGCAGCAAAATGAGTGCACAGACTGTGCCTCAGAGAAAGTCTGTGTGTGCCACAGCAGAAGAAAAACACAGGGAAGTCCCAAATGCAAGTGGTGTGCCGTGACATGCCTCTACTAACAGAGTGAAGTATGCAGGGTGGATTTCCAGGAGGAAGAGTCTTGCAGAAATGGTACCAATAAAAAGGATCTACCCAGAGAAGGTGTACTGCACTGGAAGTAAAAATAAGAGAGGGAATGAAGTAAATTGAAAGAGAAACCCCTCAACCAACAAGGCAGAGCCCATCACCCATTCTCAGTCCTTCATGTGACATTTTCCTTCTCCACCAGCCAGATGTAGGCAGTCAAAACCCTGTGTTAAAATGCAAGTGGAAGAATAGAGTGCCAGCAGCATGCCAGGCTGGCAGGACAATGTCACAGCAGATGACATTCTGGGGTAAGGCACTGAAACACCACCTTTCACAGGCCTGGGTTAGGTCTTCGAGGAGAGGCAGGAGCAGCTTTCAGCTTGGACAAAAGCCAGATGAGATTTTCAGCAACTGTGGCACCATCAAAGGGACACCTCCTGACTTCCAGAGGCAAGAGCCTTCCTGCCAAAAAGAAAATGCAAATCACCAGATGTCCTTTCAGACACTATTGTGATTTGTAAAATATCTAAAAGACACTCTTGCCTAAGTGTCTCTTTGTCCATCGTATCCTTACGCATGAAAATCCAACAGATAAGATAAAGACATTTCCAATCGGAAGTGAGTACTGAGAACACAGGGCATCAAAAGAGTAGTTTCATCTGCCAGTTTTCAAGACAGGTTTGGAAAGAACCTGAGAACAAACCATACTAAACTAAGACCCTGCAAGTGCTCATGTCTACTAGTAGTTTATCAAGGCAGCACCAAGGAGTTTTAAGAGGAAAAAGATGCCAATCCCAGACAAAGGAGGAGATCAGGAGGACACAGAAGGAAAACAGAGCTGATAGAGACAGAAGCCAGGACAGACTCACAAACTTTACTTCACAGGCTTAAATCTTGGACAGCAGGAGGAAAAAGTTGTGCTGCAATTCAAAAAACATCTGCAAGGAACAGAAGGTGTCCCAGGCAGAATTAAACCTTCGAGTCAGGACACAAATGCTGCAGCCGTTGCTCCCTACACGCTGATGTAGGTTTGTGCATTCTTGGGTGGCCCCAGCACCACTGTCAGAGCAGGTGCAAAGGAAAGGAAAAAAACCAAACCAAACCAGAAAAATAAAACAACCATCCCATAACCAGTGCGCAAAGGGAATTTTGTTATGCAAGAATTTATTCTTCCTTTCTCGAAACCCGTCTGGTGCTCAGGGGCTCATTTCTTTGTATTCATCCCGATTCCTGGACTCTATCCCAACAGCCTTCATGGCAGCCAAATACAGAGTCTTTCCCCCCATCTCCTATAGTGTTGGCACTTGTGCTGTTTCCTACACTTGTCTCCAGCGCTGCATTGAGAGGAGCCTCTGCTGCCAGGTTTCCTGCCCGTGTTTCCCTCCCGCAGGAGCCGTAGCGGTTGCGACAGTGTGTGCAGGAGCTGGGGAGCTATAAGCAGCTCAGCTGGGACCCTTAGTGCACCCTGGCACCATCACGTTTGTCTGCAGAGCCGGGACAAGATGGGAACATGGGGCTCTTTGCCCATCAGCTGGTACCCAGGAGAAACAGTTGCCCTTCTATGTGTGCCTGCCACTGGCATACATGGTCCTGCCAGCTGTGGGCTTGGAAGGGATATTGTTCTCTGCACTGTGTTTACCAGTTCACTCTCTCTGCCCTCTCCAGTCCCAGAGAGAGGTTTTCCCTGGCAAAGCCCAGCACAGCATCCAGCGCTGGTCTCCCATCAGTCCTGCCGAATGCAAAGCACCCATGGGAGCAGAAAGCAACTCTGGAGATCACTGCTGGTAAGATATCTGTGTGCCCCGTGGCCAGCGACAGCAGGGATGACATCTCCTGTGCTGATCCATGCCTGGTGCCACCTCAGCACAAGAAGTATTTAATCTCAGCCGGGATTTTCTTTTTTTTCCATTTGACTTCACTCTTCCCTGTCCACAGTCTTTGGCCACTTCCCAGCTTGCCCTGTCCTTTGCTTTCTGGTTTTGCTTCTCCCCTCCTCCGGGGACACAGCAAGCTCCCAGGGTAGGAACACCAGTCGTGCAGACATAGGTCCCCATCTCAGCACACACGGACAGGCTGCATTGAGCTGCTGCCCCCCTTACCCCAGAGCAGGGAAGGGTTATTTAAGCACATGCAGTTACAGTTATTGGCTCTTGGCTGTTGCTCAGCCTCCCGGCATCAACTTCCCATACACCTCCTGGCATACATATTTATGATCCCAATTATCGCTGAACGAAAACCCAGGTTGCTGTGAAAATAAATTATTGTTAATCTAAATTGCCCAGTTTACATACTTCCCCCACCTCTGCTTAGCAGAACAGCTGGTGTTTACTAACTTCTCATTACTGTTCCAAGCAACATGATGCTTGGAAGTTGGGAAGATGCTGGCTGGAGAGGACCAGCCACCTCTGAGATAAGATGAGCCCAGGTTTACCCTGGCCTCAGACTCTCTGCTCCTCCATATCACTGGTGAGCCTCCAGCAGAGACAGGCTGTGCTGGAGACCAGCCTCTGCCAAAGTCCAAGGTTGATGGAGATGGATAAATGATGTGACATCCTGGAGCTCCAGCTACAAAACCTGGACACTGAGCTCCAGGACAGCTCTATACAGCCATGGGGGGCTTTTAGCAGGAGTGGTGCAGCAGTATCAGCTGTGGTTGGTGACTCTGGTTAGGGGGAGGCCCGAGTGTGGGTCCTTGGGGTGGGAGAGATGGCTGCCACCCACACCGTCAATCTGTGCAGCACACCACTAAAATTAAGACTTCCCTCCTGAGCACCACGTGCTTTCCCTGACCAACTGTCAGGCTTTGGTGGTACTCAGAGGGGGTTTCTATCCCTCATTTAACCCATGGGGTCCGAGGCATGGAGTGCCAAAAGACTGGGTTGGAGCTGTATGGTACAGATAGGAATAGGAAGATCTCTTCATCCGGCCCAGCCTCCCTCCAGCACAGGCCCAGTGAAGATTTGCAGCACTGTACCCTGAAGGAATGATGAAAGATACCTGCTGATATTAATAATTATTGGGTGTTGTATTTCTGCAGGAAAGAGTAGTTTCTGTGTAAACCCAAATAAATCTAGACATCTCTGCACTTCTGTCCATATCTGTATTTACAGTTATCAGTGCTTCCTTTTTCCTAATGCCTCGGGAGACTCACACTGAAGCCACGATGATCCAAGAATTATTCCTGTCATGGCATTTCCAAGAATGAGCATATATTAAAGAAATCCAGTCCCTCTTTATTCCAGGCCTTAAATGGCCCCCTGAGGCATTAAACAAAAATGGGGTCAGGGTGCCAGCCTTGGCTCTTAGGTGGGCTTACGTCAGGACTGGTAGCACTGGTGCCCAGGGGGCTGCCCTGGTGAAAGATCAGAGCAAGATGGGTCACCATCAGGTCCAGACATCGGCATGCAGAAGCACCGAAGCCAAAGCAAGGAGATTCCTGCAGCACCCTTCAGCCTTGGGAAGGGCTGGAAAGGAAGGTGCTGCTTTTAGCAGCCATGTGAAGGCATGTGCTGCTGCACATGGTCCCCATTGGTGCTATTTCCAGCTTGGCTGGCTGAGGAATGAAGGAAGGAAGACTCCTGGGTCCAGGCATGGAGCAGAGAGTCACATGCGGCTCAGAAATAAGTCACAAGCCACAGCAAGATGATGACACCTGGTGTAAGAGGAGACTTAATCCATCTTTTCCCTTTCCCCTATTTCTTCCTCCATCTGTTTGGGCTGACGTTAGTGCTGGTGAAGGAGGGCTGGATACTGGTGGCCAGTGCCTACCACATCCTGTGTTTCTACAGTCCTGCTCTTCCAGCCTTCTCTTGGAGCAGCACCACAGCTCTGGCCAGGCTCTGCACCCAGCAGCACCTTGTGGTGTGTACCCCTTATGTGCTCCCAGCTGTGTATAGAAGACAGACATATCCCAGTCACCGTGCCCGGGAATGATGGACAGCATCCTCCCTGCCCAGGAAGGGGTAGAAGACCATAACCCCCAGCCTTGCTGCCCTAGGACTAGAACCATCACCTGGTGACCTCCTCTGGCACAAGTCCCAAAGCATGTTTCTCTGCCCACGAAACTGTGCTGGTGGCTGGAGGGACATGGCATCCTCACCCTCCCTCGGGCACAGGTCCAGGAGCTGGTACGCATGACTGACCGCTCCAAGTTTCACTCTATTTCCAAGTATTATTATGGAGTTTAACTAGCCATGGCCACCCTGACCTCTGATCCCACTAGGAAAACAGCCCAGCTTCGTCACAGCGTGTGGAAGTGGGTAGGCAGACGAGGGAGAAGGGAAATGATGTTTTATAGGACATTCCCAAGGAGCAAATCTCTTTTGTTTTCCCCCAGGCACCCCAAATTTGTTTGCTGTGATTTAAAAAGGACTATGGGCCAGTTCTACAGTCCCTGCAAATCAGAACATCTCTGTTTGTCTTCATGGAGCTTAGATGATTTAGACCAGCTGAGACGCTGACCCTCTGTGTTTAAACAAAGCCCATTTTTTCTCACTGGTGCTAGGCAGAACAGCCTCGGGGCTTGGCTCTGGGAGGGATATTTTAGCGGGGATGCTCTCTGCATGATTCATCCTCCACTGGGCTTAACTTTGACAAGAACCACAACAGCCACTGGCCACCGGGCTGGGGGGCTCTGCCACAGACAGAGGCACAGCCACCCACATGGTGGCCCCCAAATGCAGAGCCTGGCCAGCAGCGTGGCACCAACCACTGTGACCACTGGTAACAAAAGCCTTGCTGGGACACCCGGGCAGCAGCCTCGTGGTAGCCTTAGGCCTCATCTCAGGTCCCCAAAGGGCACTGCTGAGGACCAGACAGTCTGGGTGCTGCTGGGCAGTGTCCCTCAGCGAGGTGGTGGGGGTGGCAGGAGAGATGGGTGGAGGTCTTGGTGCCAGGGCAGGGCACTTCTGCACCAAGCAGACCTTCAGGTCTTCCAGAGCCATCAAAGCTTCCCCCTCTCCCCCAGCCCTGATAGCCCCAATAGTCGTTGACCTGCCTTCTGGTACACAAATGTGAAACTGTGCTTTTCCCCGTGTATGAGAAGAAAAAGGGGAACTGACCTGAAAAACTGCTGAAAAGATCCTGCCCTAGCATGGTGAGCACCAACCCGAACTGAGAACAGGCAGCCCCGCGGAGTGAGGCAGGAAGGTTTTGGGGACTGGTTCTCCACCAAGCTTGCTGTATGGAGGAGAGTTACCAGGAGAAAGAGTTACCTCCTCTGGGGCTGAGGCTCCTCTAATGGCATTGCAGGAATGTTTGGTAAACAATCAGCAAACTGTTCATTGCCCCGATGATGGACACCTCACAGGGAATAGAAGGGGAAAATGAACTCAGCGTTTGCAATGAGCAGCGAGGAAATAAATGTTCTGCATTTAGCATTTCCAAGCGTCAGGGAGGTAGAAGGACTTGGAACAGGGTCTCCCTGTGAAGCCCCAGCTGAGCGTCTGGCCACTGGTTGTCAGAGCAAAGAGATGAGCTGGAAAAACTGCTCATTCCTCATTCTGCACCAGTCCAGACTGAAAACCGAGGTCGGTACCAGCTGGGAAGCGGCACTCGCCCGGGTGAGGCTGCAAACACGGGCATTTATTGCTCTCTGGTGGTGAGATGGACTGTGGAGGAGAGCTGTGTCCTCTCCCGGTGCTGGGTAGCAGTTCTTGGGAGAAGCCTCCTCTGTGTCTCCTGTTCCCCCTGCTCTATCCGCTGAGGAGTTTTTGCTTCTGACCCAGCCACGTAGCTCAGGGCACTCGAAGACAGACTCCTGCCAGCTGAGGGGCTGGCTTCTCCTTGGGCTACCAGTGGCCCACACAAAGGCAGTGCCGCTGCCTCTCCCCACCAAAAGCCCCCTGTCAGCACCCCTGCACTGGGGCTGGATGTGTGCCACAGCACAGAGCAGTGCCCCCAGCCTCACCATCACCTCACCCCGGTGCTCCCGTGCCCCATCCCACCACTGCAGCCTGGAGAAGAGAGGCTGGGAGGGTGCTGGGCTGCACAGCCTGAGTCGGGTCGGGACTGAAGGCTCTTTTTCCATGCAGGACCCACATGGGCTGGGGGGCAGAGGAGGCCACCCCGGGCTGCTCCAGCGCTGGAGCTGAGGCTGAACAGCAGGGCTGGGCTGAGGGTGGGCTCTGCCTCCCCCCTGAGCAGCCGCCCATCTGCACAAGGGACTTGTCCCCTGGGGGGGACTTCACCAGCCCCTTTCATCCCTCCTCCTGTCCCCAATTCTGTCTCTCACTGCCAAACGTTTTGGTGGTGCTTTGTACCAAAGAGGTACAGGTCACAGACCTCCACAGAGCAGACAGGACAGAAAACAGATAGGAATAAATAAAGGAGTTTCTATTCAAGTTAAAACACATTTGGGTCGGGCTGAGCTGCCCCATGGGACCTCAGGCGTGTGGGGCAGCTGGAGGGGCAAAAGGAAGGCACATGGCAGCACTCTCCTGTCCCTGTCCTGGGCAGGGCAGCCACACTCCTGAGATGCCATCTGTCACTCAGCCTCGCTGCCCCGCACGCTCCAGCACCGCTGCCGGGGCCTCATCCTGCCCGGATGCCCAGTCTCGATGTGCTGCCCGGGCTGTGGTGCACAGCCCTGCTCCCGAAAACTCAGGACAGGGTCCCCAGTGCTCAGCCCCCTGCCTGTCAGGGACTAGAAGCCCGACCACTGCCAGCTCCTTAGGATGCGGGGCAGGACCTCTCCTGGGCCAGTTGTTCTGGAGAACGTATGGACTGGTGTCGGTGGCACAGCATGGCCCCACGCTGCTCCATGGCTCGCACTGGAGTCCCTGGCGTGGAAGATGAGTCAGACGACGTGGCCGCCTTCGCTCAGCCACCTGGGCCGGTATGTGGCACAGCCCGGCGTGCCCTCGGGCCCCTGCGGGACACTGGGGATGTCACCCAGCTTGGCTTGAATGAAGTCTTGCAGCTCCTGGTCTCCCAGCTCGGTGGCTGCGGCGAGGGCCAGGAGGAAGTAGGTTGCTGCATCCTGTTCATCCTAACCGTAAAGGACAGGGCAGGCATTAGGAAGTGGTTTAATTGAAGGTCAGTGGGTAGAAGGGAGCTGGAGCAGAGCCCGGTGGTTCCAGGCAGAACCCAGTGACACCTGACTTCATTGAAATGGGCTCTAGATAGTCGCAGCTAAGCGCCAGAGCTTCTTTCCAAATTGCCTTTCCCCCTTCAAAATCTGGTAGTTCCAGCATTGCGTGCACTTATCCTAAAGCCGCAGAGGATGGAGAGTCACAGGATGCAGCCGTCTACCCGTGTGGCTGCTCTGCCAGCAGATGTGACACTCCACCTCCAGCTCTCCGTCAAGACCAGAGAGTGCTCAACACAAGGGCAGGATGGAAAGGTTTCCTACCTTCAGTTTGTGCAGGGTGAGGTTGCCAAGGTGGCAATACACCTTGCAGTAGTACAGGGCCTCTCCAGAGCACTGCAGCAAGGGGGGACGCAAGGCAAGGGTCTTCAGGTAGCAGTCTTCTGCCATCTCATACATGTGCAGGAAATAGTAGACTGTCGCCAGGCGGTGGAACGCAACCAGCTCTTGCAATTGATCTCCTGGAAGAGAGTTGGTGGTACAGTCATCCTGCGGCGTGCCCGCAATACGTCCCCAGCCTGGCACGCTCTGCCGCTTGGGGATGCATTTGCTCAACAGCCGGGGGGCAAGGATATCTTCATAAGGAGACACTGGGTTTGAAGATGGTTCACAGAAAACAGAGCCATGGGCAGGAGGCTGGTACCAAGGCTGCACAGATTGCCTAGGGAGTATATCATTCACCCAGGGGATTTCTTGGGTGCTGGAAAGAGCTATTACAAGACAGGTTCCACCTCAGACATTTATGCAGGCGTTTTGCCCATTCAAACTATTTTTGTAATGGGAAGGGATGAGTTTATCAGAAGAGCCAGAGTAGAGAGGAACTGATTATTTCTGTGTGTTCATCAGGCTTCCCGTGCACCGGTGTAGCAACAGCCCTCTGGTCAGCTGGTCCCACCACCACCACCACCACGGCAGAGCTCTCCCATGTGGCTGTCGTGCAGCTTAAAAAGGGAAGTGGCCTTAAAAAGGCATTGCCACTCAGGATAAGAATAGGTCCAGCAGTCTTATGAAAGCAGGACATCCCCCTTTCACGTGCACACTGCTCTTATCCAGAAAGGCAACCCCATCCAGGGATGCCAGTACCTCCTTGCACCCTGTGGGTGTCCATCACTCACCAACCCTGATGCTCAGCCTGGCTGCCAGCGTGGCAAACTCCAGCGCCTTCTCGTAGCCCTGCAGCCCGATCTGCAGCTCTGCCAGCTTATTGAACAGCCGTAGCTCTGTCTTACTGGACTTCAGTTTCCTGGCCAAGGGCACAGCACCTCCCTGCGGAGAAAGAACAGTGAGTCCGGGCTGTTCCTGGAAGTACAGCACTGCCCACAGAGGGGTGACAGAGCAGCAGGACGTGGACCAAGCACTTGGCATGGCAGGCAGAGGATGGGGTGGTTGAATGCTGCAGGTTCAGGTTCTAACCCTTCTTTCCCTTGAAAATGAGTTTCATGTCCCAGAGTGTGGTTCTCAAAATCAGAGTCTCACATCTCTGCCCTTCCTCAGCTGCCTGAAAGTCTGACTCTAAGCATGTCCCCAGGAGCGACCAGCTCACACCTAATACTGCCAGGATTTGTAATTTAAGGACCCCATTCCCGCCTCCCAAATGATCTCCAGGGTGAGATGCAGCCATTGCAAAATATGTCCGTGCTCCAGGCTTCCCCCCTGCAGCAATATTTGCACTCTGGCACACTCAGAACCACCCTGTCCCTCCCCACCCCACACTCCTCCATCCCGGCCATGCAGTGCTGCAGCCAGCCCTGCCACAAAGCTCCCCACTGCCATTGCCCCACAAGGACAGAAATTCTCGGAGGGATCTGTACCCTATAAAACTCCACAGCTCGATCTCTGTTTCGGCTGCCGTTAAAAAAGGTATCACCTGCTTTTTCGTAAAGATCCATGGCCAAGGAGAAGTTCTCCCATTTCAGAGCAGTCTGAATGGCTGCCTAAAAGGAAAAGGAACTGGTGTGAAACTTGGAATAGAGACATTGTCACGTAGACATTGGTGTGATTAAATAAACCCAAGTCATTGTAAAGGTGAGCTCCAGTGTTCCAAACAGCACGCAGACAGGAGGTGTGTGGGGCTGTTGTGCTGCACTTGCAAGTGACGTGTGTAAGGATGGAGCCAGGAGCCAGATAACCCATCCCTGCGCAGGAGATCAGGACACACTGATGAGCTGGGATATCCAACTGCATCAGGATTTAGAGTCGGGACAGTGCAGCCAGCAGCTGTCCTGGCCCGGGTCAATCACTGGTGTGATGGAGCCAGTGTGAAGATTGACGAGGGGAATGGACAGCTCATACAGAGGAAGGGCAGAGCCAGCAGGAGGGAGGGCAGGTATGCTAACTTCTGGGAAGAACAGTTATTTGTGCCAATTATGTACTTGGCCCTGGTGCCACCTTCCAGCCAGAACATGTTGTTCCTTACACCATGACAATTTATCACTGCCAGTGACCTTGCTTGGGAAGGGGTCCCTCAGGGATTCAGACCTGCCCTGCTGAGATCTGGCATTGACTGTCCCTTCTTGATGGGAAGTCACCCCTCCTTTAGCCCCTGCCTCCCTGCTAAAACCATGACCCAGGGAGGCAATGATGGCTCTTTGTTATGGGCCTCAGATCTCCCTTGTGAGCACCAGGAAACAGGCTGACACCAAAGCCATCTATTCATTTCACCTATGTCACTGAGCAGCCACCCTGTATGAGTACCTCCCTGCCTTTACCACCCTGATTTATGTGCAGGCTGGTGCGGCTGATGGGAAAGGTTTCTCTCCTTGTTCCCACCACCCTGTGCTTCAGTCACCCAGCCCCACCAGCTTCTGAGGTAACAGAGTGAGGACCCAAAACATCCTCTGCATGTGTCCAGGCTGGTGCTTTGCTGGATACCCCAGCTCAGTTCAACTCCAGCAGACCCAACCAGCCTTCTCTTCTGCTTACTCTGGGCACGTGAAAGCATTTCCCATCTTTTAATAGAAGCTGCTCCCTGAATGAGGGAACCCTAACATTTTACAAGCTGCTCTTCCTCTTTGCAGCTCAGCTGATAATATAATGCTAGAGATGGAAAGAATCCAGTAGTCTTCTACTCCAAGAAGTCTCCAAGCACTTTCCTGGCACTTTACCCCTTATCTATGTGTATTTCAATGGGAACTGGTCACCTGGCACCTCCAGCTTCCTTTGGCTCTCCTATATCACTTTCTTACTCCATAAATTCACTTATTTTTACCCAAGAATCCTCTAAACCCAAGGAGAGGAAAGATAGGGAATTTAGTGCCAGATAGCGCACGAGTGCAAGGCAACAGCTCCTCCTTCCAGCAGCAGGTTTACACTGCTCATAAGAACTTTCTCTTCCGTGTCTTCCAGCCCCAAAAGGCTCCTACCAAGCCACACAGCCGTGTTGGGAATGCAGCTAGCCAGGGTGAGAATGGGACTACTCCAGCCAACTCCTCCGTACCTGAAAGTACATTTCCACCAGCTCATCTTCCTGCATAAGATAGTAGAGCCTTCCTGCCTGCAGCCAGGCCTCTGCTGCTTTCACAGACTCCTCCAGGTCAATGAAGATCCTTAGACTCTGTTTGGTGCAGTCCAGGGACTGTCTCAAAGCCCTGTGACGGTAACGGGCAAAAAGCCATTACAGAGAAATCCCAGGAACCCCCAGCAATCAGCTGCAAAGCTGCCACAGCACCTCCCCACTGCCAATCCTGTCTTCTCCTCCTACAGTTGCCAAAGTTTAGAGACAAACGGACAGCCACAGCTCTGAGCAACGTGTCCTGGTAAAACTGTGGAGGTCTCCATGCTTTAGTGCATGTGTGTGTATCATCTGGCATTTTAGACCAGCCTGGGAGCCCCAAGGCAGCCCGCTCCCAAAGTGGGAGCTCCCCACGCCTGCTTGTTCCAGCTGATAAAGAGGGTTTTGTCCAGGTCATCTCCAAACCCTATCTGCCCCCCTACACCAAGCCTCAAAGTCACTCCCAGCTACACATGGGAGCACAGGCAGGGAATGCTGGCACCTTCATTTTCCAGACAGCATCTGCCACCCAAAAACCACATCTCTGCCTATTGATTGGCCCTGGGTGCAGCCAAACAGGCAGATCTGTGGCTACACGTCCAAGACCTTATAGCCTCTTTTTAAGCCCCTGGTTACCAGAGGGTAAAGGGACAAGCAGCAGGATGAGCCAGCGGGTGGGACACGCTGCCTGCAAAAGGCAGCTGTGGCCAAGGGAGCATCGGGCAGTGCCCAGGGCATGTTTGTTTGCTTGGTGTCTCGCCTGCTGGCAACTGGGCTCCAGCTGTCCTTTGGGCCCAGGGAATGGGTGCTTTGTGATCTTAAATAGCACCGTCCACATGACAGGCGTCTGCTTCCTAAATTCCTTCCCTCTGACCTCACTGTGACCTCGCACGGGAAGGTTAACATCCAAGTTAATGACAGCCCCTGCCCATTTGTCCTTCTGGGACATGGTGGAATGGCGTTAGCTCTCCACTATTTGACATGTTTGCCTTGAAAGACTGAAGAAAGCCTGTGGTCTGTCCAGGTGTCTTTCTCTCCCCTCCTGCCTAATCTAATCAGTTTCCTGCATGTATCAAACGGGAGATTGAAAGGCGAGCTGATACGGGTCTGAAGTACCTCCCGGTGGAAAATATTCCAGGAGAGAGAGGAAGAGCAGACTCAGAGGCTGGAGGCTGAAGCCAGACTTATTCAAATAACAGAAAAGGAACCTATTTTTACTGGTGAATGGTGATTAATCACTGGAATAAGCCTCCAAAGGAAGTGATGAATTCCCTGTCATTGGGTCCCCTCTGATCAAGACTGGAAGTCTTTCTGGAAAACTGTGTTTGGCCAGACCTTGGTTCTGTCCCAGCTAACAGCCTGGCACTGGCCCAGCTGTCACGGCACTCTGGTTGACATTGAACTGTTCCCCTCTTCACTGCTCAGCGACAGCTCGCCAATCTCAGCAGCGCATTCACCAGCAGCCTGACTGCTACACACACACCTTCCCCACCTCTCTCGTGGGACACCCCAGGGAAGCCACTGCTCTTGCTTTGGGTGAGCAAGGGCCCTGCTCTAACAGCATCTAACAGCCACAGACAGGACTTACTCAGGTGTGCCCAAAGCCTGGTAGAGCTGGCTGAGGGTCTGCCGGGCATTGCCTTCCATCTCTCTGTCCTGGAGCTGTTGTGCCAATGATACCCAGTGCTCGTGGTAGGTAATGCAGGCCTGGAGATTGGGGGATACTTTGCTGTAGAAATGGCAGAGAGACTCGGTGATGTGAAGCTGACCTGCATGGTACAGGGAAGGGAAAAGGACAGGTCAGGGGGCTGCGTTAGGGACCAGACAGGGCGCTGCACAGAGGTGAATGCTGCCCGGGTTCCCACCAGCAAAGCTGTACTCACTCCTTACGTTATGCCACTTCAAGGCAAAAACCAACGCCAGTTCATAACAGAGTTTGCCATCTTCCACCTTCAGCCTGTTCACCATGGCCTGTGCTAGCCACAGCAGCACCCGCACCAACTCCATCTCCAGGTCTTCGCTGCCCTGGAGCTCAGCGTAGAGCTGAGCCGACTGGAGCAGGTAGAGCTCAGAGAGCTGGCTCGCCCCGCGCCAGGAGCTCAGCTGCCCCAGGTTAGCCAGGGCAATAGCCTGGTTCCTCTTGTTCCCAGTCTCCTGGGCTTTGTGCAGGGCCCGGAGGTAGTTCTCTGCAGCCTTTTGCACCTGCCCTTCTCCTTTGAGGGCAATGGCCAGGAGATTGTGCACCGCTCCACCCTGAGTCACGCTGTCCGTCTCGTGAAGAGAGCGCAAGAGCTGCCACATGATGTCTGCAGCTGGGCCCGGCTGGTTGTTCAGGAGATACATCCACCCCAAGGAGAGGGAAGACTCAAAAGCCTCCTCCTCGCCCATCCGTCTGCTGAGGGTCACGGCCGTGGCTGCGTAACAAACCGCCCCATCCAAGACACCATGCTGGAGGTACATCCTGGACAAGATGGCACACAGTGTCCTCTGGGTGGGCACAGCTTTGGTCTCGCAGGAGAAACGCAGGGCTTGCTTGAGGTAGAAACAAGCCAGCGCTGGGATGCTACTCCTCTCCAGTTGGCTTCCCAGAAGTTTGGAAGTACTTTGGAGGATGAAGCCAGCTCTCCAAATGGGTGTCGGTGTCCCCTTGAGGCCACTGGGAACAAACAACCTGGCAGATGCCAGTGCGATATTTGGCAAGCACTTCTTGTCGTACAGGTAGCTCAAGGTGGGGGTGACATCCAGTGGCACAGAACTAGTGTCTGGGCTGAGTAAAGTGGTGGTGAGACATTGAAGATGCTCAGCAAAGGGCAGCACTTCATCGTTTTTTCCCAGTTGTAGGAAGAGCTTGACAATAAGGAAGCAGACCCGTGCCTCCAAGGGAGCATTACCCACAGCAATAGCTTCCTTCAGGACGTACATCATGACTTCCAGCTCGTTCTCAGAGCTGAAAGAGTGGCCAGGCAAGCAGACAAGCAAGGCCACCGTTTTCCCCAGCAAGGAGGAGAACTTGTGCTTCATATTTTGTTTCAAGTAGATTGAGGCAAGGTTCACATGCAATGCAGCCAACAGGGGCAGGTCCCCAAAACCCCTATCCAGGATGCTCATGGCTTCCTCAAAGTAGACTCGAGCCTGGGAGAACTTGACCTTTTTGATGCAGAGCTTACCCAAGAGGAAACAGAGCCTGACATGAGCCCAAATGGAATGAGTCCTCTTGGCCCAGTTCCTGGATGTCTCCAGGTACAAGACCAGTTCATCCTCATCAGAGAAACCATAAAAAGTGGAGTTGAGAAAGGAAAAACTGAGATCATAGAGGCTTTGGAAACTGGGCATATAACTGTCTTGGTTAAGGAAGGTCAATATGGGGTCAAAGACATCAGCATCTTCCATGTGTCCAGCGTTCAGGTCAATAAAGAACTTAGGATCATCAAAATCATCCATCTTCTCCAGGAGAACATCTTCCAGTGTAGCAGGGGAGGATTCACTCCCTGGGCTAGACAGCTCGGAGGTGCTAGTTGTAGCCAAGCCATTTATTTCCTCCCAAGATTGGAGCAGCTGGATATCTTTACAGCCACGGAGAACAGCCTCTGGAAGGGACAGGCAAACCATAGTGAGATGTCTCTGTGTGTCAAAATTCACCCTCAGAAGTCATCACAAAAGCATCCCATTCTGTCCCCTTCACATACCCACCTGATGGCACTTTTGTGAACACGGCTTTAGGTTCAAAACCATCTACACAAGGAGACAAACAGAAAACAAAAAGCCAAAAGCCTTGGTCAGTGTTAATGTGCAGACACAGTGCTTAAACTTCATAGAGATCTTCTGCAGTTCTGCTAAACCCCAGACCCGTATGTGGGAGAGCAGGTTTACTTCTGGCCACAGACACCACACGCAGCTGCAGTTTCAACCCCCCTGTCTGCTGGGGCTTGGCTCTGTGTAAGACCATGGAGGATTTACAGCTTTTAGCTGGTGGTGAGGTGAGCACCGGTAACATTATAGTTACCCAGGAACAAGCAGGTCTTATTTTACACAGGTAGGGTTTTATCAGCTGTACCTCTCTTAAGAGCCTTGTTACTTCTATTCGGAGGTTTCAGGTATGTGTGTATGTTTGACAGGTTCTACCTCAGGCTCATTACACCTGAGGTCTTCTGGGAGGTCTCCTGAGCCCCAGGAGATCCCAAACTCAGCCCTGCATGGCCACACTGTGCTTCTAGGTAGTGAGAAGGCAAGAAATAGAGACAGAGAAATTAGCTGTGGTCCAAAAGCCACACAGTGAGCATAGAGAAACTGAGAAGAGCACCCAGGAACCCTAGTCTCCTGGTTCCTGCCACAGGCATGGAAATGATGTCACCTGCCACTTTAGCTGTGCATCCCCCTCAAAATGCAGCCAAAAGGTCAGACAGCAGCAGGGGACCTGCTGTAGGCAGGGACCTACACCCAGGATCAGTCAAGAGCAGCATAAGCCAGGGTGAACTGCAGCTGAGGAGCTGCCCTGGAAGCAGAGAAGACCCCTACAAACTGCAGAGTGGCAGGGCCCAGCTCTTGAGGGTATCTAGAACCTCCATGACCAGGCTTGGAGGCTGTCTCAACCACAGCAGTTGTCTCCCCTGTAAAGCCTTGAGCAAGGAGCTCCCTAGACACTGCCCAGCATTGCTCTCCATGGGGACCCATGGGGCTGGGCACAGGAGGAGAGGGGAAACTCACCCAGCCGGTACACGGAGGTGATGTCGGTGTGTGCCAGCTCACCGAGGAGGGTGGTGAAGTGCTGCTCCCCACCATTACAGGGGATGCGCAGGAGCGGGGATTTTTCTTCTTCGCTCAGAAACACCAAGCCTTTTCCCCTAGGTTGAGGCAGACACCGGGGGAAAACAGTCAGTGCCTCCCCATCCCAATTGCCTTCATTTTCTCCTGAGTTTAATTTAATCTAGATGGTAGCAGTAAACTTACAGAGGTTCACAAGCCTCGGCATTTATGTATCGGGTTGGGACAAAGCCAATGCTCCCACTGCTGATGGATTTGCCCACAAACCATGGGAGTCCTGGAATGAGGAAGCCGATGACTTCTATGCTGTCTCCTTTGGAGAAACTCAGTTCATCCGGTGCTGCTCCTCTGTGGTCCTCTGTGGCTGTGCACCTGCCTTTGACTGGGAAACCAAGGCAAACAAGGGCATTTCAGTGTGAGGCCACTGTTAAACCTTCCCCACCGGAAAAGACTTGGGCAAGGAGAGACCATGACTTCAGCTTGATAAGGCTGCCTTTCTGTCCCCCAAGATTTATGGTGCTCTTGGACTCAGATCTCTGCAGTTTCTTCTTGAGAAGAGGGTTATTAATAAAATATATGCAAGGTATGGAAGTATGCCATGCAGCCAACAACTGAAACATCTGAGAGCTCCGGTATGGAAGATGGGTAGAAATATGGATCTTCACAGAAGCTGCACTGTCTCAAGTCTCTGCCAGGAGTGAAAATTTTAACTGTGCAAATGTCCATCATGCTACACACCAAATTCACATCTGCAGTGACCTGTCATGACTAGCATGCTCTGAACAGTGCCCGTGTCCAGGCAGGAATGGTCTGGGGCTAACGGGTGAATGGTGGGCACAGGTTTCATGTTCAATTATTTAAAATTTCAGTCCTGAAAGAATTAGTGGAGAGATAAAATTACAGTAGAATAGAAAAACCCAGCGACAGAAGGATGCCACCAGCAGCCCTGTGTACTCTGTGTTCCTCAGATAGTCCTAAGTACATGCAATTTGGAAGTTCTGTTCTCCATTCAAGAGAGTCCAAAGATGCAGTATTCCCTTAGAGCATCTTGCAATGGAGTGTCATTGTCAGAACAAGAGATGGGCCCTTTGCCTTTGTGGCCAAACCCAGGTCTGCAAGAGCCATCCCCTTCCCCAGCAAGGGCAGCTGTGTTACAGGTGTTCACTCACCAATTGGCTGAGAAGTCGTCCCACTGATCTCCTGGGAGATGCCAAAACTCACAGCATAATTCTTCAGGAACCACCTGCAAGGCAAAGGGGAACCACACTGGTCCTCTCTGAGCAGGCCTGTCCCCAGACCAGCACCAGGGATGGTGTCACACAAGCAGGACAGATGTTCTGACCCCTGGGAGTGCCAGAGCTGCTATTGGAGCATGGCCAGTAATTCCTTGTACTGTTGTTACTGGGCATGGAGGGCAGTTTGCACCTCATGACTGCAGCCTCACACCACATGGTAAGAGCAGGATAAATTTGCCAGGATGTAAAGAGTTCAAGAGGAGCTGCAGGTGTCTTTGAGGCTCAGCCAGGTGTCCAGGCGTGAGGCCCCACTTTGACTGGCACTACCTAAGTCTTGGGCTATGCTTTTCTTCCCAGTTACTCAACTGTAAATCACAAATTATCTCCCATATGACCTATTTCAATATCATACAAGAATGATATCTGAAGTATGTCCTTGCTCTGTCCCATTAACAAGACCTGAATTGGTTCCAGCAGTTGTCTTTATGCATAATGTATATCCTCACAAAATTGTGTGGCTCTTGCCCATTGCCAGGGGAAAGAGCAGTTTCTCACCCCAGGCTTGGTGCCAGCTCACGCATCAGGAAAGAATCTTGGCTTGAGCCCTATTAATTGGCCAATCTACTTACTGGTAAAATGGGTGAGGTATTGGCTCTAGAGCTGTCACAGGCACAAGGCCTCGTTGACCTGTCAGTAAGGACATCCCTTCCCACTTGGACTCCTCTCCAACGCTCTTCACATGGATCAGCTCGTTCTTGCAGAGCTGCAGGCCTTCCTCTCCCTCCTGCTCTGGCTGCCAGACACCAGGCACTGCTCTGGAAAAAAAGTTACCTGCAGATAGAAAGAGTCATGGCCAGGTCAATGGCATCAGTGCAAGACATAGCCCAGCACAGGGCTGCTGAGATGCTTTTGAGGAACTCCTGACATACACAGTCCCTTCTCACCTTCTTGGAGTAGCAGACCCATATATATGGTGGCCAGGCAATCTTCATCCACAGTAACTCTGATCTCTGTGTCTTCCATCAGGGCAGAGTTTAGCCAGTACTCCTGGTCAAAGAGAAGCTGTTCCAGGCAGCTGCCCACATACCCTAAGGAACCAAGAGGGAAAGCAGTGTTAGCACCCCCCTTCACTGGGCAGGATGAAGTGCTTTTTGTATGTCTCCCAGTCTGCCATCTGCAGATGTGCCACCTGTACACTGTGAGGCAACAGCCTTTAATTCAGTCTCCATCCCCAAAATGCAATAGAGGGATTACCCAAAAGGCACCCTCCTGGGTCTCTTCACTGATCCAGACAGTGTTTTCATAAATCTGTACATGGATACCAAGGGCTTCTAACTCATATTCTTCATCTGTCCACCCTGTTACATTACTGTTTTTTTGGTGTCATAAAATACCTTCTCCAAAAATTCTTCTCACACTGTCTGTTTAGATCTCTCACACCTTGAAAACATTACCTAAAGTCAGATATGTGGAAAACTTCCAGACTTCTTCCAGGGTTTTGAAGGTGAGGAGGAACCGATCCTCCTGTGCTTGCATACAGACCAGCCTGGCTGACAGCTCCTACACACGGAAGACAAAACAAGATTAAGGGATGGTCCTGGGACTCTGACAAGGGGTCTTCTTTATCAGTGTTGGAGTAATATTAGACCCTGGAATGAGAGTAGACACTGATTTATTAGCGTAGCTGAGACTGAAGCTGTGTGAGTTGGTTGCCTGGGGTTAAGGGGAGGGTGCTCCAGCCAGCTGAGTCCTTCAGCCAGGAGGGATGGAGTACCCACAGCAACAGCTCCCCATGGTACAACAGCGGGAGAGCAAAGAAGCTCCATCTTCTGCTCCAAATCTTTCCCCCATGGTGCACACCAGAACCACTGTGGTTTTGAAACCCAGACACTTGACCCATACCATGGGTGGATGAATGTTTAGTCAGGACAGGCACAGCTTCCAAACTGCAGCTTGGAGGCTGAAAGCAGTAACTGTGCCTGGAAGGAGAAGTTCTCCTTGCACTATTGCCAGCACTAGTATGTCTGTACTGTTCCAGGTCTTCTGGGAAGCTCTGCAGGGAGCCCCGAGTGGCCAGGGCCTTAAAAACCAGCAGGAAAGGAGAGTTCAGTCCAGGAAACATCTCTATACCTGTGGTGATTTTTCTATATGAAGCCAAATACTCTGAGAACCCCTGGGCATGTCCAAAGATGCCACCTCCACTAGGGACCTGAGTCCAAAGCACACATCTTTGGTGATCCCAGCCCTTGTGAAACGCTGGCTATTTAGACTCACCCTAGGGCTATCTGCATGATCCCTCAGGGACTCCAATATGAGGCTCCTGACATGAGGCTCAGCCTTGCACCTGCCTCTCACCCATTACCAGTTCATTTCCCCTGTTATTCTAGTCCCCTAAAGAGTCCCATGTGCAGGAACACATCCGACAGCAGTCTTGGAAAAGCTTCTCTTTCTCAGCTGGGTTTGGTGTCCTGTCACACATCCCATCACCCCAGGAGCCTCCCAGTACATGGTCTGCCCAGCCAGGCTGAGGGTCCTACCTTGAACAGGGCACAGACGTCTCTGTCATTACTCTCCAGGGCCCACAGCTTCCTTCTGGCTGCTTCCTGGAGCTGGGAATTGAGGCACCGTGAGGAGCGGCTCTCCACGGAGAAGAAGAGCGAAATCTCTTGAAAAAGGAAAGGTGCAGGGTTAAGGGGGAGAAGGAGCTCCACGCCACACAAGGCTGCCCCTGCTGCACTGCCCCTGCAGCCAGCCCCACCAGTGTCCCCAGCCCTCACCTGGTTGCGATGCCCAAACACCACAAACCCAGCCGGTTGTACCCCTCCAGCAACAAAGATGAGACACTCCAGGGATGACAGGGATTAACTGTGGTGCCAGACCTTGCTACATTCACCACTGGAAATCTTGGTGATGCCAAAGGCAGCGTCTTACCTGGTGGAAAGCCCTCCCCGACAGCCAGCAGCGCCGAGGAGGTGTCCGGCGAGCCTTCTGCTGCCTCGGTAGTGGGGTGGCTTGGCTCCGATGCCACAGCCTTACCTAGCAAGAAGGAGGGACGCAGGAGAGCTGCTGTCAAGTTTTGTGGCAGAGGTTTGTGACATTCTGCCTAACCATGTCACCTGAAAGCAAAGCCCGTGGGTTGCAGCGCAGGTCTGGCTGGGGGTTGTGTGAATCTGGTATCACACTACCATCATGATCATGAGTGGAGACAAGATCCATGGGATTGATGTGTCCTAACTACACGATACCCTTGATGACTGGTTTCTTTCTTGTGCTGCAGCACCTTTGAAGTGAGGGGACTTTCCCTCTTTGCTCTTGGGACAGACCCTCACTGAGCAGATCCTGTAGAAGGATCACCCTGTGATATAGAGATTTTTTTGGAGAAGACCTCAGAGCGAGAGCACTTCCCCAGTGCAGGAGAGCCAAGGGCTTGCAAAACTCTTTGCTCATCAATTTGACAGTCAAAATGAGATTTTCTCCCCTGCCTGCTCTGGTTGGTATCTGAAATCCAAGCTGCGTTCTCTCTGCTTCACACATCGTCAACTATTGCCATAAAGGATTCAAGAACTGAAATTTAGCTGGTAATTATGATAATGAAGGCTGAGGCACATAAAAATCCAGCTTGCTCTTCCACAGCTGTATTGGCTGTGGAGGGATAACGTGATTAAAAACCAATTTTTGTCAGTAATCAGATTGGACTTGTAAGACAAACATGTACCCGGAGATCTAGAGCTGGAACGTGCAGCAGTTTTTGTAAGTCACTTCTGTGACCATAACTATACTCTACAGATCTTTTTATTGAGCCAGCTCTGCTAGTCAGTCAAATAAACTGCTATTTGCACACAGAATTATAATCCTTATTTATAGTTTGCGGTGAAAAAGAATGGCTCAAGGCTGGACATGCAATGAATGAGCTTTTCTTTGAAAGGAAAGGCTCTACATTTCTCAACAGCTGATTTGAACACACTTAACAAAGGACTTCATCCAGCAACTCCGTCCCCTTCCATGCTTGGGGAAACAGAGATGGGGAAGTGAAACGAGCCAGAGGCAGAGCTAAACCCGAGCTGGCTCCTGCCTGGGCTGGGCTTGCCCCAACGATGCTTCACTCCTCCCTCCCTTCCTCTCCTCCCTGCAGACCCTGGTGGTCTCCTGGTTTGGCAGGGCCGGGTGGGCAGGGGCTGGGTCTCCCTTCCCCGGGGACTGGTACCTGATGCCATGGTCTTCTCCCACCACCATTTTCCCCGGGGCTCGGCTGCGGTGCGCTGCAGGAGGTCCCAGCGGGGCAGGAGCACGGGTGAGCGGCGGCAGCAGGAGTCACACTCTTCGCCTGGGGAAGACGGGTGGTGGGGTGAGGCGTTTGGACCCCCGGCAGAATGCTCCCTGCCCAAGGGGTCTCCACGTGATGTGCCGAAGGAGGTGGCAGGTCGGACACCGCTCGTGCCACCTCTGCCCATGGCATGACAAAGCATGGTGGTGGGTCTGCGCGGAGCCAGGCAGGGGAGAGAGGAGAAATGGGTTTGCTCCCCGCGGCACTCGCCCATTCAGTGTTTATTTTTGTTTGGGCCAGGCTCGGAAAGGGAACTGGGAGCTTTTTCAAGAGACCAATTGAAACTGCTGGTGGGGAGTCGTTCCCGCTGGTGCCAGTGACTCATTTACCTCCCCGGTGCTGAAGTATTTTATAACAGTGGGCAGGAAACAGCCCCAGCCCGGAGCCCAGCACAGGTCCCGGTGCTCGGGGCTGTGCTCCTGGCAGCCAGGGCTGGTGGCACCCGCTGGCACCGGCTCTCCTGGGGGACACGTGGCCACAGCCGCTGGCCCCCAGCCACCTCCCTCCTCCTGCCCATTAGCACAGCCCCATTAGCTCATTTGGGCACCTCGGTACGGGAATTGTGCCTCGGGGACTGGCAGCACCCCATGGGCTTCCCAAGCGTGGTGATGCCCGAGCACCCCAAGGTGCCCCTGGGCAGCAGTGACAGCAGGACACAGGTGGCAAAGAGGGCTCCTGAAAAGCCACCAGCATGGAAATAACCAGCCCCCTGAGTCACCCTCTCCCTTCCCCAGCCAAAACGCCCTGCCTCGCTCCCCACCCGCCCGCATCTAGTGCCATAGCAAGTGCCCAGCGAGAGGAGGGGACACCAGTGGCCACCTCGGGAGAGGCAGGCAAGCAGCCAAAGGGAGCAGCGCTCAGCGCCGGAGTCTCCCCAGCCCCCTTCAGGGGAGTGACCTCTGCAGCCCCGCTCGGACAGAGCAGGGCCGTGGCAACCCCAGGGACAGCTTACCTGTGCAGCCCAGGGACAGGTCCTGGTGCCAGGGGGTCCCCAAGCAGCAGCCCATGTGTCCAGCCACACGGGCAGCCCCGAGCCGGCGGGCTGCGGCTGCGCTGGCAGGGGTGAGCTCGCTGCCCGGCCGGCACCGCGGCTCGGCCCCGGCCACAATGGACAATGCGCCTTTTGACCGGGCACCGTCCGCCGGCGAGGCGGGGGCGGTGGGCACAGAGTCAGAGAATGGTTTGGGTCAGAGTCATAGAATTACAGCATCATTTAGGTTGGAAAATACCTTGAAAAAAATCAACAAGTCCAACCATGAACCTAATACTGCCAAGTCCACTGCTAAACCATGTCCCTTAGTGGCATCTACACGTCTTTTAAACACCTCCAGGGATAGTGGCTCAACCACTTCCCTGGCCAGCCTGTTCCAGTGCTTCACAACCCTTTTGGTGAAGAAATTTCTCCTAATATCCAATCTAAACCTCCCTTGGTGCAACTTGAAGCCATTTCCTCTCATTCTATTGCTTATTACTTGGTAAAAGAGACTGACCCCCACCTCACCACACCCTCCTGTCAGGGAGCTGCAGAAAGTGACAAGGTCTCCCCTCAGCCTCCTTTTCTCCAGGATAAACAACCCCAGACGCTTCTCAAAAGACTTGTTCTCCAGACCCTTCACCAGCTTCATTGCCCTTCTCTGGACCTGCTCTAGCACCTCAATGTCTTTCTTGTAGTGAGAGACCCAAAACTGGACACAGTTTTCGAGGTGCAGCCTCACCAGTGCCGAGAACAGGGGGACAATTGCTTTCCTAGTACTGCTCACCAAATTCTTTCTGATACAAACCAGGATGCTATTGGCCTTCTTGGCCACCTGGGCACACTGCTGGCTTATACTCATCTGACTGTCGACCAACACACCCACCTCCCTTTCCACCGGGCAGCTCTCCAGCCACTCTTCCCCAGGCCTGTAGCGCCGCATGGAGCTGTTGCTAACCATTTCCCCTTGCGTCATGGGGACTTCATTCTGTTCCTTGTCCCTGTCTTCCAGCTCAAGGGCTTTGTACCCAGAAAACAACTGGTCTTACCGTTAAAGACTGAGGCAAAGGTTAAGGACCTCAGCCTTTTCCTCATCCTTTGTCACTACGTTTCTCGCCACATCCAATAAAGGATGGAGACTCTCCTTTGCCTTCCTTTTGTTGATAATGTATTTCTAGAAACATTTTTATTCTTTTATGGCAGTAACCAGATTAAGTTCTAGTTGGGCTTTGGCCCTTCTAATTTTCTCCCTACATAATCACGTGATCTCTTTGCAGTCCTCCTGAGTTGCCTGCCCCTTCTTCCAAAGGTCACAAACTCTATTTTTTTCCTGAGTTCCAGCCAAAGCTCTCTGTTCAGCCACGCCAGTCTTCCCCACTGGCTTATCTTTAAAGACCTTCCTCCAACCCCCCTGCCATGAGTAGGGACACCTTCCACCAGGTTGCTCAAAACCCTATCCAGCCTGGTCTTGAACACCTCCAACTTCTCTGGGCAACCTGATCCAGTGCTTCACCACCTTCACAAGAAAGAATTTCCTCCTAATACCTAATCTAATCTACACTCTTTCAGTTTAAAGCCATTGCTCCTCGTCTTGTCACTACAGGCCTTAGTAAAAAGCCTCTCTCCATCCTTCTTATAAACTCCCTCTAGGTATTGAAAGGCTGCAATAAGGTCTCCCTGGATCCTTTTCTTCTCAGCCTTTCTTCCTCGGAGAGAGGTTCCAGCCCTCCAATCATTTTCATGGCACTCCTCTGGATCCTCTCTAACAGGTCCACGTCTGTCTCGTGCTGGGGGCCATGGAGCTGGATGCAGCACTCTGGGGGACTCTCATCCCACCGGCTGGCCCCACCGTTGCCCCGGGCTCTGCTCTTGCCCTTGCCTTTGGGATCATGTTGCCCAGCCCACGTGGCACATTCCTCTCATTCCTCCTGCCACTGCAGCCCGGGGAGCCCTCTGGTCTACTGAGACCGCCTGAGCCTTCAGCTGGCCCCTCCAGAGAGCTTCAACTCTCATCTCCCCCCACCTCCAAAGGCAACCCAGTTCCTGATGCCACTGGAAGCACCTGCCTCACCTGCAGGGATGCCCCGCTGGGGCTTGTCCAGCATCCTCCATCCGGGGCTGGCTGCGCAGCTGTTCCCGGACCACCTTCCCTCCTGGATCACAGCGAGGGCAGCTGGCAGCACCGCCTGCTCCACGCCAACCTCCACAGATCAGAGCCACGTCCAGGCAAGCCACGGATGAGTTCTCTGCCAGCACAGACGCTGCGGGCTCCTGCAGGGCTAGCAGGGCTCATCTCATCTCTGAGATGAGAACTGTCCGAACCCCAAACGCGAACACCAGGAGAGATTGGTTCAGCTGCTGTGTGGGATCCCTTGGGCTGCCCAGGATGGAGTCTCATTCCCTCTTCGTTCACATGCTCTGACCTTCCCCAGCCTCCAGGACCAGGACTCAGGACCGGTTGTGTGGTCTCACTGCGCTAGGAGTGGCAGATGTCTGGGGGAAGAGGAACACAGCCCCTGCAAAATAAAAACCAAGAGGTCTAGGAGAGAAGTCACAGATAGGGAGGTCTTTTAGGGATGGACCTTTACTTCAGCAACCAGCCAATGCCAATGCCACCACAGCAGTGACCTGTTTGCTGTGGTGTGCTCCAGGAGCATCGCTGGACACAGGCACCCAGGCTGCATCCCAATGCATGGCAAGGCCTTGAGCTTCTCCAGAGCAGTGAGTCATTACTTCAGAGAGTAGTTTCCCACCAGACAGATTCCCGTGCCATGACAGGGGTTGCCTGGCACCACTACAGCACCCCTAAAGCAAAGCATGAGGAGTAGCTGACCGTGGCAGGACAGAGTCCATGTTCATGGAATTGACTGGGAAACTTCTAACAAAAGTGGAGTCAAACCGAAAAGCTTTTCAGGAAGGGTTGTACCAAGTGATGTTCCTGTGCAGTGCTGGCCAGGCACCACCATGCCTGCCAAGGAGAGGGCTGAAAGAGTGGGGATTTCTAGTCCTCACCAGGCTAAACCAGATGCTGAAATGTTGGGGAGAAGTTGCCATCCTCCTCTCTGCAGCTCACCCGCCCTCCTTAGCCCCTGACATTAGGGTACAAAGCACTGCAGCTCTCTCCTGGAGTGCTAAAGTCAAGTTGATGTTTCACATGCAAAGCTGCATGGCTGCGGGGACCTGCACGAAAGTGAGCTGTTGGGACAGGCCACCACTGCTCTCCCTGTGGCAAGGACACTGTCTGTTCCTGTTGCACGCCGGCCCTGGAAAGCTCCACATTTAGAAAACTCCTCCAGTCGACCTAGGGATGCTCTTAAGGTGCGGGAACTGGAGGGGGAATTCAGATCCAGGTGCAGGTTTCAGCCTGCTGCTGCTCAGAGCACACAGCCCGAGTTTCTGTGATGGACTCGGGCACATCCTTACATGAAAGACCTTTGTTTGGGCCCAAGTGGTCAGTACTCAAATAGGACAGGTGTTTTCAAAGCTTTTTGCTTCACTCAGAATGCTATTTGTTTTAGTAATACCTGCTCACCAATTAGCACCAAATTCTTCTACCCAGGGGAAAATAATCTGGTTTTTTTTTTTTAATAAACAGAATGTTATGTTTCATTTTGTAAACAAAAATGTCTTCCTTTGTGGTTTTGAAATTCCTTTTTGCTTTTAAGTTTACCTAGATAACTTAGTGACCAAACCCACCCTCTTCACAAGGAAAGGTATCAACCTCCTGTTTGACCTGAAATGGAATTTTCCTTTTGGTCAGCATCCCAACTTCCTACCCTGCTGCTTACCACCTCTGGATCTGCCCTGGAGAGCCCCCATTGCTGCTGCAGAAGCCCCCAGCCTGGTCTCCCTGGGAAAGCCCCCGTCCTGATAAGTACAGGAGAAATTTCCTGGGGGTCTCAGCTTGCGCTGGCTGGGGGTCTCTGCCTGTGCCAGCTCTCCAGGGTCTCTGCTCCCTTTGCAAACCCGGTGTAGCTGTGCCAGCCAGGCAGGCTGCGCAGGCGGAGTGCCAGCTTCCTTCCCCAGGGCACAAAACGGGAGGCAGGGTGACTATCCGCCCCCCCTTGTCCAGGGGATGAAGCTGCTGCCAGTCTCCAGGGCTGTCACGCAGCAGCATCCTTCCCTGGCACCAAATCCACCTTCCTAACCCCAGCATGTCCGCTGGGAGTTCTCCTGTCTTTCTCCTGCCAGTTTCTGGGTACAACAAACGCACGGCGAACCTGTCCTTCCCCAGCGTGCCCATCACCACCACACCTGAGCCTCAAATTCAGCTGGGACCAAAAAGGCAAACTCTCTGCCCCAACCTGGGTTCCTGCAGCCACGTCCCTGCACCGGACGGCCCCGGCTGCCTGCAGCCACCGCGTCCCGGCTGTGTTTGCTCAGCTGGGGACGAAGGGCACCGGCGTGAGACCGGCACCCAGCCAGAGAGCGGGCACGCTGGGACCGCTGGAAGGGCAGAGCGGGGCAAGCGGCTCTACTGACCTGCTCCTCCTCGGCACCTGGGGGACCCTCGCTCTGCTCCCCAGCACCGCTTCCCTCCCGGAGATCTCTTGGCCACGAAGCTCCAACCTCTCCAAGCCAGGTCCCCCGAGGGAAGGCTGCCGGCGCCGGGAGGCGGCGGGTTCCTCTGTGTGTGTGTGTGTGTGTGTGTATGTGCTCAGGGCTGTGTACGTGTTTGTGAGGCGGGCGAGCGTGCCCAGCGCCGCCACTCCCTCGCGCGAGGAAAGGAATTTCTTCCAAAGAGCGGCTTATCATCTTGGGAACCTCCGCTTCCCAGCAGAGCCGCCGGCGCGGAGGTCAATGAGTTACCCGGAGTTATGCTATAAACAGCCCGACGGCTCCCCGGGGGAAGCACGAACCCCCGGGCACCACCTTCGCCCCGGCTCGGCCATAAACAAGGGCCAGGGAGGTTGCCCACGCTGTCAGGGAGCAGCTCGGCCCCAGCCTGGCCGCACCGGCCGTGGCTCCCTCCCCTTGCAAGCGGTTGCTTCGCATGAGAACTTCTCATGAGAACTTCTCCCGGACTCACCTGTCCCCTGCTCCCGGCCCCGGCGCCGTGTCCTTGGACCTTCCGTCCTCCCCGTGCACCACCTGACCCCGCTCCAGCAAAGCCCCCGGGGGAGGCCCTACCTGCGCCACGGTCCGGGCATCCCGGGGAGGTGGCAGAGGCTCTCAGCTCCGAAACACCCTTCTTCTCTGGCAAAACACAAATACAGACAGGCAGAACAAGAGATCTGTGGACCCAGCAGTATTTGTGCACCCCGGCTAGACTCCACAAACAGGGCTAGCAGAGAAAACCACAGGGATTTTGGTTTTGGTTTTGTTTTTTTCTTTTGAAAACAATGAAAGAGTTAATATCAAGCTTTTCTAATGTCCCTGTTTCCTTCTGGGAGCGCTGAGAAGTTGGCCGTTCCTTGGCAGGTTCAAAACGAAGCCTCATTGCTTTTTAGTTTGTTATTGAAAAATGAACCTGAAAGAAAAGGAAGTCAGCCTAAACCTGGCTTCAGACGGGGGGAAAAAGCAAACAAATAAGATGAAACATTTTGTTTGAGGTCAAACAAACTCCTGTTTCGTGCTTTTGACTCTCTGATATGGGTGGGGAGACCCGTTCTGGCCTCAGGTGGAGCAGTGCTTTCCTTCCCTCCTCCTCTGAAAACCCACCCAGCCCGAGCACAGACCGTGGCCGGGAGAGCCGTGGGGACAGTGGCAGGAGCGAGCACAGCCAGCGGGGACATTTCCTCATTCTTGCCCTCCCTGCTTTTGCTTTCACCCTCTGTACACGGGCACAGGGCACTGATAAGCACCTGCCTGTCCCGTGCCACCCCCCCCCTCAGTCCCAGGCCCTGCAGGCTGCATGCCAGCGTCTGCCTGCTCGGGGTGGGGGGACAGAGTGTGGGGAGAGGAACGGGCCCCCACATACCTCCATGAATGCCTTTGCATGCCCAAGGGACAGAATCTTTCCTGGTGTGCCGGCAGCTGTGGGGAGCTCGGGAAGGAGGGGGTTCATGCACGGGAAATGCAACATTTTTCAGCAAAACCGGCGTGGCAAGTCCCTGAAATGCAGCCAGACAGGCCTGATTTTAAGATATTTCCAAGACCTTCCTTTACTTTTCTTCCCCCCCTCCCCGTGCAGCCCAGAGCTGCTGCCCGTGCCTGGAAGCTGGCTCCATCCCGCCATGATGGGGTTAAGCTCCGGGGGCTCCGGGGCTGAACTAAGCTGAACTCAGCGCTTCATTTTCAGAAATGCTGAGGCCTGCTCCTCTCGCATTGTTTTCAGCCAGAGGCGGAGGAAGTAAGCGCTCTCGGAAAACAGACCCTGCGTGCCGGCCGTGCCCCGGGTGGGTCAGGAGCCTGGGACCACCCTTTTGGCACGCTCAGTGGCCACCCTGGCCCTGGAGGGAGCTGTGCAGGGAGCAGCCCCGGGCTGCTGCTGTGACACCTCCTCCCTGGCATCGGGGTGCAATCCCAGAGCATCCTCCCTGCGGCTCTCCCGACCTGGACCATGCCTTCAAAGGCAGCAGCACGGCGTCACCGCCCCGGGGAGCCTCCAGACTGCCCGGAGACAGAGCCAGGGAAGTGGAGGCCACAGATAAGGCATGGGAAGGAAGAAGGAAGGACCAGAGCCAGCCAGCTGAGCTCCAGGGTTTGCAGGTCGCTGCGGCTCCTGCCTGGGACTGTGTTGCTGAAAACAGCCTTCTAGTTCACCCCTGTGCTTGGGCTTTTTTCCAGCTGAGCTTGCAGGAAGGTTTTGGGAAAGCCCCACCATGATGCTCCGTGCGCAGGTGTCTCACGGCCACCCGTTCTGCTGTAAAGGGCTTAATGATAAGGCACAGGAGAGCAGCAAGGAATAGCAGTCACAAGCACACAGCCCCACGGTGCTGCCCCTCAGAGCCTTTTCGAGCTTTTTTTTGGTCGTTGTCTCCCTTCCTTGGCCATCCTGCCCACGGCAGACACTGCTCCAGTGTGCTTCCTTGGTTGGACACCCTGCCCCAGGCAGAGGCAGAGCCTTCCAGCACCACCACTGCTTCGGGAAAGGTTGCAGGGGGTGCAGCCACAGCATCACACATCACAGCAGGTTTTAGGCACAGGACTATCAGGGAAAAACTCTTTCTGCTTCTAGAACAGCTTCTTCCAAGGTCGCAAAGGTAGCCCGGACCTCGCGTCCTCTGTGAGATCTGAGCTAACAGCTCGTGAAACCGCCGCGCACCCTGGGGATACTCCTCCCAGCTCCCTCTGGCTCCTGTCAGGTCTCTCCTACCTGCACTATGACAAGGTTGCAGGGATGAGGGTGGGGTGCCAGGCTCTGCCCCACAGCAACCCCATCCTGCACAAGGAC